>JANEYF010003809.1:1200000-1532154 GCA_029963845.1 Rhamnusium bicolor | reverse complement strand
AATTGTATTTAGGTCTTATAATTATTACACTATATTTTTATTTTTTTTCTGTATTTTTATGTCACTTTGTATACTTGCTATTAATTATGAAGAAAAATAAATTCGAAATTAGCGCATCTAAATGTACGCTCTATTTTTTAAGTAAGTCTATAGATCTTAGGAATTTGCTACTCAGTAAGTCTTACGATATACTAGCAATAACTGAAACTTGGTTACACGGATAATGTGCCAACTGAAGCTCTAGACATACATGGATATAAATTCGTCAGAAAAGATAGATGGTAGGGGAGGAGGTGTAGGGTTGTATATAAAAGACAATCTGTCATTTCGGGCTGTTGAAACTGATGGTTCAAGGGAGAGTTGTGTGTATCGATAAAAATTAAATCTGAAATTTTTATAATTGGGGTAATGTACCGTCCTCCCACTACTGACGTCACCTATTTTCTTAGATAACCTTGAAAACACTATAAATGGCTGCCTACCTCTAACTGATAAGATTTACTTACTTGGAGATTCCAATATTGATCTATTGAAATACGACAGTATGGCAGCCATAGCTTTCAATGATTTCTTGGAAACCCTAGGACTAACCCAACTGGTGTCCACTGCAACTCGAATCACGCAAAATGCCAACATACTCATTGACCACATTGTAACATCTAAGCCAACGCTGGTTACTAATGTTGATGTACTATGTGTTGACCTATCTGATCACGAGTTAATTCACTATATAACATATCTATAGAAACTAGCCACTCGTCTCAGTTCACTTATAAATATAGAGATTATAGTAATTTTGATGATGAACTCTCCTTCAAAGACCTACAACAATCTAACTTAGATAACATATTCAATTTTACAAAACGTAGCTGATAAAATAGAAATTCTCTCAAATACAATTATAACATTAGTTGACCAATGCACTCCTATAAGAACTGCGCGAATATCAAAACCTAAGGCTCCATGGATTACCTCTAACTTAAAATATTTAATGAAATTAAGAGATAGGTCTAAAACTAAATATAAAAAAACCAAAAACCAACGGGACTGGGATTACTACAAGACCTTGAGAAACTTCACGACTGTAGCAATGAAAAATGAGAAAAAGGCTTATTTTAGTCACAAACTTAATAACACAAACTCAAAAACTATATGGAAAGAGTTAAATTATTTAAATATTAACAGGCCTCCAGATATAACGATCCCATCTCATCTTAATGATGTTAATGATATAAATTCTTATTACAAAAATTGCATTCCTTACAGTACTGTCAATAACACAGAAATAGTTAATTATTACTCCACAAATCAAATAAAAAATTTCGTTACAAAATTTCGATTCACTCGTAGATTATGATACTGTTACAAAATATTTAAAGGAAATAGTGTCCACAGCTACTGGTGAGGACAAAATTAGCATAAATATGAAACGGCCTTGCTGTCCATATATCATTAAATATTTAACCCATATTATTAACTCGTGTATACTCGACAACTACTTTCCTGATAAATGGAAACTAGCCCTTGTAATACCAATCCCAAAAATATCTGAACCTACGGAACATAAACATCTTAGACCCATAAGCATACTTCCTGTTTTTTCTAAATTATTCGAAAAAATAATTAATTTTCAACTACGGCAGCACATAACCAAGCACAATATATTACCAGACATACAATCTGGCTTTCGTCCAGATTATAGCTGCTCAACAGCCTTGCTGCATGTAACCGATGATATCTTGTCATCCAATGATAAAGGTTTAGCTACGGTACTGGTGCTCTTGGATTATACCAAGGCATTTGATACTCTAAATCATAAAGTATTACTTGCAGTGTTACATTATGTTGGACTAAATATGGACGCCATAAACCTTATTCAAAGTTTTCTAAGTAATCGTTTTCAAAGAGTTATATATAAGGATGACATATCGGAGCCTCTATCTGTCACAGTAGGAGTCCCTCAAGGGTCCATATTAGGGCCTTTATTATTTACTTTGTATACAAGTAACTTTTGCCACTATTTAAAGTATTGCTCCGCCCATATGTACGCTGATGATACTCAGATTTATTATAGTTTCCCCCCCGTCTGACCTGGATAATGCCTTACAAAATATAAATTCTGATTTAAATACTGTTGCCGACGTATCAACAAAGCATCACTTGCATCTGAACCCTAGTAAAACGGTGGCAATGCTTTTCGGTACCCGAGGTATATGTAACAGACTGGATAATTCAATAAATGTTAAAATAGATAATACAAATATCCCACTTGCGAACAGCCATCGTAATTTAGGCCTAATAATGGACAATACATTCAGATACAAAACCCATATCGCGAATTGTCTTAAACAAGCATATTATAAATTAAGGTTACTGTACCCTCACAGGTCTTATTTATCGCAAAAAATCAAAACTATGCTCTGTGAGACGCTGGTACTATCTCATTTTAATTATGGTTCACAAGTTTTCTCACATTGCTTGGACAGTGAAAGTGTGTATAAAATTCAAAAAGTGCAAAACTCGTGCCTTAGATACATATTTGGTATCAGAAAATATCAGCATGTGTCTCATAAATTAAATCAACTAAACTGGCTTAACATGAAAAATAGGTTTTACTTAAGTACAGCATGTCTCTATCATAAAATCATAAAAACTCAAAAACCATCTTACCTCTTTAAAAAGGTGCTATTTCGTGGAAACGCTCATATCATTAATATCAGAATTAAACATACTCTAATATCCCCAGCTCACACTACTGCTCAATTTGAGCGGTCATTTAGCCATTCGATCTGTCGGATATATAATGAGATTCCTCCTGACATAAAGTCTCTCCCAACCCTATCTGTCTTTAAAAATAAAATGAAGGCAAGCTGCTTAGCCAGCAAATCACTTAAGGTGTACATTAATATAATTTTCTATTGTAGCATACTACACATTTTTCTTATTCTTATTTATTTTTTGTTTTCTTATTGCTTGTAATGAATATGTTTATCATTTAAGTTCTTGTACTATTTTTAAATTTGGTTCTATAGGGTTAAGTGTAAGAGCAGAGAGTATCTATTATAGATACTCTACTGAACTTCGCCCATTTATTGTCGTACTCAACAATAAATAAAGACATGTTATTATTATTATTATTATTATTATATGTACAATACGACACAGTACAGGAAGTTGATACTTAACAGTTTATCGTTTCATATCTAAACATATTTTTATTCTTCTTTTGCTTTGTTTTGCAAGTTTTTCAATTAAATTTAAAAATTAAAATTTAGGAAAACGTTTATAAGTACCTGTTTCCATTGAAAATATGGTGTCAATTTCAACTATACTGCTGGAAACTAAAAGTTACTCACTTAAAATTATAGTGAGCCTTGAGGAAAAATTCCTAAATGGTTATTTGAATTTTTTCAAAATTTGATACAATCAAGAAACCACAGAGGGTAATCGAGATGATGTCGTGTCAATATGGGGTGGAATTTCTCTTGGTCGAGATCGAGCGGAACTTTTAATATTCGTCTATCAGTCGGTAAACGGTATCTTGAGGTTTTGCAAGAAAACATTTCTAAGTTTGCAAATGATTAGTAATGGATTTATATACGTTCATGATAATGCGATAATACTAAATCAGTTTTTGAAAATAATCAGCTTCATAGGATGATATAGCCTTGCTCCCCAGATTGCAATCCTATATACGGGATGTGTTGAAACATCGGTTTTCTGATCGCTCTGTACCACCTCGAAATATTGAAGAACTAGATCAATTTCCATCCATTTGACCCACGGTTTTTAAGATGTCCTCCACAATTTTTCTTCATGTTTTTAAGATTTTTTACTCTCGAATATAGAAAATAAAATAGCACTTCGTCTAATATCATTCCCTCAATCATAATAAAAGCTGCAAATCGTTTCTGTGTATCATGGTCGTAGAGTACAGATGTACTTACTGTCGCCGGCATTCACCTCGACCGCGAAACTCTTTCTCCAGCCCAGTCTATTATTAGCTTTCTAGTTGTGTATACGTTAAGTCATTTGGGCATATTGCGTATTGTTTTTGTGTTTTTATTTTATTTGTTGTACTGTATTGTGGATATTAATTTAATAATAAAGCATGGCAGACGTACGCAGGGATAGAAAACGGCCATTTGCTGACAAAGTGAATAAATTCATAGGTAAATTCTCGGATTTATTCTATGATGGTGCTAAAATAATTTGTAAAGTGTGCGAGAAAGATGGGTTGGGATAAGCGTGATTGTGGACTTCACGTAAATAGTGTACACCATAAAAATAAAAAAATGGCGTGCCTTCGACAACACAGTTTATGTTTGATTTACTATTAATGCTGATTGCTGTGATGTTCCGCTGCACATACTCGATAAACAACCATTTCGAGAGTTCTAGAATAAATACAATGACCAGGTGAAGTTACCAAGTCGCACAACGTTATGTAACTATCTACCAATTGTACACGTAGATGGTAAATAAGATGAAATGTGAGTTAAAAAATACATGGCTGTGGTTATCTGTTGATGAGACAACAGATTGTAAAAAAAATTGTATTTTAAATGTTATAGTACGAGTACTGGACCCTCTTAATCCGACAGTTCCACTGTTACTAGCTAGCAAAGGACTAAGTCAGTGTACTAGCGAAACAATTACCAGGATGGTGCTGGAGAAGTTAGCAAAAATTTGAACTGTCAAAAAGTCAAGGGTTGATGTTTGTGACTGATGGCGCCGTGACAAGGCCGTTCTTTGCAAGAACAAGGTTGTACGTTTATACTTGTTACGTGTAAAGTGCATGCTTTCCATCTTGTGGCAGAAACTATTCGAAAAGGTTTTCCAAAGGTGGATGCATTAATAACAAGTACAAAAAAAGTGTTTCTTAAATCTCCTAAACGTCTCCGTGCATTTCATAGAAAGTGTCCCGGTATTCCTGAACCACCACAGCCGATTCATACACGTTGGGGAACATGGTTTGCTTATTATTATGCTGAATATTTCCAACAAATAAAAGCTGTGACACTACAATTCAATCCAGATGAGGCTGCAACTATTAAGGAAAGCCAGACAAAATTCGAAGATATTTCCATTGAAACAGCTTTAAAAAATATTGTGAAGAACTATAAACCATTACATGAAAGCATAAAAAAATTAGAAAACAGTGCGTTGTCGTTAGCGGGGGCACTGCAAATAGTGGATGAAGTAAATCTACTGCTACACGATATAGGTAAAGCAACAAATGAGCGCGTTAAAGAAAAGTTAGCAAGTGTGTTAAATAAAGACACTGGTTTTACCAAATTAAGACAAATATGTGACGGTGCACCCCAGATCCGTTAAGTGCGTTCAAAGACTATTTTACGTATGCATGTATTACATCAGTAGATGTCGAACGGTCGTTTTCAAAATATAAGAATATATTTTCACCAAAGCGAACATCACTCATGGAGACAACCATAGAAACATACCTGATGCTGCAAAATGGTTACACATCTTCTCCAGTTTGTGATAAGCAAGCTAGTTCATCAAGCTAATTAAGAGGGTAAGTTTTACATACATTGTTATAAATTGTAACAGTTTATTGTTTCTCGTATTAGTTAATTTCGCGTACGCCACTGTCCCACGGAACATTTTTTGACAGCCCTAATCATAATACATATTCATAAAATGAATCAAAAATTACTATTACTATTAGTGGTTCTTGCACAATAGCCACCTAGATCTCCTAACTTCATTCAGTAAGTTGTTTCCTCAGAGGAATTTGATAAATGAGATTTATGGAAACATAAATCCCATCAGAAGAGTAGAAGATATCAGGACACGGGTTTTTGACGGTTGTAGATCAAGACCCCATTGTTGATGCTTTCAAAAACGATCTGCTTTATAAACTATTATTTATTTTTTTTCATTGATTTTTGGAATTCGAAAATGCAGTTAATTTTTTTGAAGTATTACAATTGAAAAATTAAAAAACTATAATCTTGTAGCTACTCGTGCATCTCTCTTATTTTCAACAAACGGATTGTGTATATCCAATCTTTCGGACAAATTCTTGATCTCCTGACCTCTTCTACTCTTCTCATGAGATTTATGTTTCCATAAATTTCATTTTCATTTTCATTTTCAAATACCCCATAGGAAACAACTGAGTAAGATCTGGAGATCTAAGAGGCCATTGTACAAGAACCACTGGTAGTAACAGCAATTTTTAATTCATATGGCACCTGAACAGTACTATACTGCCCACTAATACACTTTTACAAAAATTGAACGAGACATTTTAAAAAGTAAACCTTCGTTGTTTTTAATTACTTTAACCACAGCATCATATTTTTCTATTACTATTAAAAAAATGGTGATCATAAAAACATTAAGAAGTGGACTTTTAAAAAACATACGAATTTTTTCAAAATAGGATTGTATGGGCGATTCAAGCTAATGGATACGCTTTGGCAAACATTTTTTAAAAATAATAACAAACGAATTATGCATACATTATGTGAATCATTTGTATGTTTTTCTATCCTGGGATAAATTTTAATTATTATTTTACACTGCAATTATTTTGAAAGAAAAATTTCCTCCATTCACCCTCAAATAATTTTAGAGGACAGGAAAAAGGTTTTGCCCTATAATAATTTGATAAAATTTCGATTCAGCAAGCAGTTTATATTTAATGAAACAACGATCTTAACACTGATTGTTTACAAAGAGATGATTAAATTTGTTGGCTCAGGGCTCAATTTCCTAAAAATAATTATCTGGATAACATTACATAATAAATGATACGGTAGGAACATGGTTTATTTTAAAAGCCAAAGCCATGTCATTTTCCACAGTACTCTGATTATTTCTGCAAGAAGAATTAATTTTCGGCATTTTAATCTCTATAAAAAAATCGTTTAGAGGCTTATCTTTAATTAAATCAACCCTATAAAAACGAAGGATCAATATCAATAGCGATACCACCCTTACTAGTGCACTCACGTGAGGGACTATATTTTTCATGAAAAAGTCCTGTTTAAACATCACCAAAGTGGCCGTATATGCGAGTGCGGACGCTCCTTGTGGCCCGCAATAAATTACGGTGTAAATGGGCAACTTTCACCTCGACATGTAGTAGATAGATACCAGAGGCGTACGTGTTTATAAATTATATAGGCGGTGATGAATGAACCCCTAGACACAGACATATCTATTGGTTTCTTTGATGTAATTACATGTATGTACAGGACTAGTTTAGTGACTTCAATTTAACTATCCTAGACGAGATTACAAAAGCATGTATGTATAAACATATTTATTAATTTGTAAAAAAATTACAAGAGCACAATTTCATTAATAAGATAAAATGTTGTTTTCAGACAAAATATTTACATAGTAGATTCTTATAGATTTCTTTTCATGGCCATTGATATCAAATAGTATTTTATAGTATTTATTGGGATTTTGGATCAGATGTACACGTCCAATTGTTTCTCTAACGTTTCAGTTTATTACATCATCATCAGAGAATACAATACATTTTTTCAAAACCTCGTAACTGGGTTTTAATTTACATTATGAACTTACACTGTTACCTAATTAAGGTTTATTTTAACTCTACATAGTCTCTAATAAAATTCAAAATAAACTCCTAAGAATAGTGTACGTATATATAATGTAAATTAACCATGACACAAAAAACACTATCAAATATTATTATTTATTAATTAAGCACTCAAGATAACAACATCTGACATCTGTCAGTTGAATTTTATAAATTTTATTTACAAAAGATTTCAAATTACAAAGTGTTTTGAGTGGCAACAACGGTCGCAGAAAGAATATTGTACGCAACACACCCGGGTCTTTACTGGTCTCGTAGGTTGTACAAAAAATAATTTGATGCCGGGAAGAGGTAGGGGTGAAAATATAGAGTGGTTCAGCAATAATCCGAAGACAAAAACTCATAATAGAGCCCAATGTAATAACGGTTTTCCCAAAATATGAAAAAAATCGGTGCGTTAGATTTCTAGAAAAAAAAATTTTTTAAAGCTTGACGAGTAAAATACATTCCACATGGTTCATTAAAACGAAATTTAATGATAATTAAGCCTGGCAAATCATTAATCTAAAACTACTATATATCATATCATAACTTAATAATAAATAATAAAACAAAATATTTAATTTGTTTGTACTATTTCGTTCCTTTAAATTCTTTTTTACTATTTCCTTATATTTTATTATCTAATTATTATTAAACTTTAAATACTTCAAATTAATTTATATCTTATATATATAATAAATAAATAAATAAATAAATTTTATAAACTTAATTTAAAAAATATTACACTAAATTTATTCTTTTTACAAATATAATACTTTTTTTATATTTTTTAATATTATTATTTAAAAACCTTAATTAATAACATATCCTCTGTTACTTATTAATTTTTTTTTTAAAATCAGGTCTTTTATACTTAAATTTACTTATTTTATTTTTTATTTTATTCATCACAAAGTTTTAATTTTTCTTTTTATCCTTATTTTTTTAATCTTACAAGGGACATCTTCTTTCTCTTTCTCCAAATCTTTTTTAAACTAATTTTTTTATTTTTTAAGGCTAGCTCTTAATTTAAAATACTTTTATTTAAATTTAAAATTGTAAACTAACTTTAACTTAATTTATACTTTAATAAAATAAATTAATTATTATCTATTCATTTTAATATTTTTTTTTTATTATTTATTCTTAATTAACTGACTGATATTAATGACAAAATCTTTATGCGACAAAAACTCTTATCTGTGTAATTATACAATTGCATAAGTAGGCAAATATTTCTGCTCAGTAGTCGATATTATCGGTTTGTTGATCTTGTGTTGGTATCGGGATTAAACGTAAAAAAGCTTACTTCCTATTCTAAGAATATGGAATCAAAAAGTTAAAGATATGTATAAAAAACAGTGTTTGTGTAATTATTTAATTTCAAGATGGATTTTCAAGAAAAAACTTTACCCTAAACTCTATAATTTAACATACAGGGTGGGGCAATAGTGCGCCGGACTTCGATATCTCGAGTCCTATGATAGCTAGAAATTAAAAAAAAATTCATCTAAACTAGATAAAAAAGTCTATAACCAGAAATTATTTTCGAATATACAGAGCGAGCCAAGACGAAATTACAGGATCAAGTGCCTTCTTCTAAATGGAATGCTATTTGTATCAGTACATTTTTTGAAGCATCCTTCTAGACTCTATTCATTCCTATATTATTATTGACTATCTTCCAACCCTTTGGATATAATGAATTTTTTTGTTGAAATAATGCCATCTGCAGATGCATATGGAAAAAATTACCAGCCACAATTTGTGTTTTAAGAAAAATTTATATGGATACTAGTTACGATTCATCTAATTAATGTTTTTGAATCATTTTGCTTCCTAGAAATGTACAGGGTGATCAAAAATTATTTTTTCAGTTAAGAACTTTTTAAATTGAATTTTCTCAATTTTTTCAAATACTCTGTATATTTTTCAACGATTGAGAGAAATAAAAACCAACATTTTTTGTAAGTACTCACCTATGGCTAATTGCAACCATTTTCGTTTTATCGAGCAATAAGTACAAAATTCAAGAATAAACTTAAAATATAGAAGTTTCCTCAAATAATTTATGCGCTTTTGAAATGAGACCATTTAGTGGGACCATATCTTCCAATCCACTGAAGTGGGTAAATAGTATTTAGCTGGTCCCTTACTGTAATACATTTTTGTGCATTTTTTGCTATTTTCGTTATTCGACAAGCAATAAAACCTCAGTTTAGTATAAATTGTCTTGTACAAACGAACATTTATCGCACTTATCGGTCGTCAGTTATCATTTGTATTAAATTTAAAATATTTCGAGTTTTACAAAATGAATTTTATAAAGCAGAACTTGTGGACATGACTTTTGTTTTGGGCGAGTCAGACAGAAATTGTTTGCTGGCCAATAGAATTCATAACCAAAGGTATCCTGAAAGACGAATTCCTGATGTTAGCAGCTTCCAAAACCTCGATAGTTTTGTGGAAACTGGAAATATCGAATTTAAAAAAGTGAAAGAATAAAACGTGTTATGAACAAAGAAAATAAGTTTTCTGTGGTGCTGGCAACGGTTAGAATCCCCATATTAATCAGAGAGAAGTGAGCTCATTACTAGGAATAAGTAGAATCTTAAAAACAAATAAGTTTCACGCATATCATAAATTCACCAGGAACTATCTGATGACGATTTTGAAAGGCTTCTATAGTTCTATAATTGGGCCTGAGATAAAATGCAAGATGTCACCTTCTTCAGTAATATTTTATTATGTTAATTCACTCATAAAAGTGGATTTGTTAATAGGCACAATTTCCATTATTATGCTTCGGAAAATCCTCACTTTTTTAGGCAAGTTGATAACCAGCACATATGGTCTATAAACGTTTGGGAAGAAATTATTGGAGAACATGTAACAGGGCCACATTTCTTTGATGGTACATTGACTGGATCTACTTATCTTCATTTTATGGAAAACTATCTGCAACAATTGTTGGTGAATCTTCCTGAAAGAATTCGAAATAGGATGTGGTGCAAGATGGTGCTCCACCACATTATTAAAATGCAGTTAGAGACCACTTAACATAATAACTACCCACTTCAATGGGTTGGAAGAAATGGACCCACTAAATGGCCTGTTAGATCCCCAGATCATACAAAAATTGATTTCTTTTTATGGGGATATGTGAAGGAAATTGTATATAGAGACACACCAACAACACTACAAAATATGAAGGAAAGGATAATAACTGCTTTAAGTCTATCACACCGGCAATTTTAGGACCAGTAGAAACCTCACTTCAAAAACACATAGACGTGTGTCAATCAAAATGGGCAACAGGTGGAGCATTTTTTATAATTTTTTCTAATGAATTATTGAACATGAAAATTCTTGAAATTGTACTTATTGCTCAATAAAACGAAAATGGTTGCAATTAGCCACAGAGAAGTACTTACACAAAATTTTCGTATTTCATTTCTACATCACATCGTTGAAAAATATAGAGGATGTTCCATTTGAAAAAATTGACAAAATTCTATTTAGGAAGTTCTTAATTGAAAAATAATATTTGGCCATCCTGTACATTTTTAGGAAGTAAAAATGGTTCAAAAACATTAATTAGATGTCTCGTAACCAGTATTCATATAAGTTTTTTTTTGAAATCCATAATTGTGACTAGTGACTTTTTCAATATGCATCTGCAAATAGCATTATTTCGGCAAAAAATTTCATTACATCCAAGTGGTTGGGAGATAGTCAATAATAACATAGAAATAATCACAATCTAGAAAAAGGCTTAAAAAATGTACTGATATTCATAGCATTCCATTTAAAAAAAAGGCACTTGATCCTGTAATTTCGTTTTGGCTCGCCCTGTATATGCGAAAATAATTTCCAGTTATAGACTTTTTTTACCTAGTTTACTTGTATTTTTAACACGCTTTTTAACACACTTTTATTAGCTTCACTTGTATGTTTGTTTGTAACCGACTCTTTGGACTCGATTTTGACCAACTTTAAACGGACAGATTTAATTGAAACTTTGTACACTTACGAAGAACCGGTAACAATACAATAATTTGATAAGTTTATATCATTATCCTGATCAGGATCGCCAGAATTAAATAATTTCCTTTCCTCACGTATCCTCTGCGTGAGAGCAAGTGGCTTATTACTGTTAGTACATTCCGTGATTCTCAGTTCGTTCGATGGCCGAGCGGGCTAAGGCACAAGTCTTAGTCGACGCGAAACGACGGACTCCTCGGGCGTGAGTTCAAATCTCGTCTATGGCTGAAAAAAAAATTTTTTTCAGAAGTATCTGTTGGATTGTAATATGTTATAATATCAGCATCTATAAGCAATATAAATATAGTTTAAAAAAAACTAAATAACACGCTTTCATAGCACATCAAACTAAAAAGTGAAAAATAAATATAGTTTAAAAAAACTAAAAAACACGCTTTTAAAGCACATCAAACTAAAAAGTGAAAAATAATTATTAATATAAACTGAAAACAATAATGAACGAAAAATACTAGTATTATTGTGAAAAAAGCGTGGGTTGCTCGATATACGAAAAATATGGCACAAAGCGCCCCACGCTTTTTTCACAATAATACTAGTATTTTTCGTTCATTATTGTTTTCAGTTTATATTAATAATTATTTTTCACTTTTCAATTTGATGTGCTTTAAAAGCGTGTTTTTTAGTTTTTTTTAAACTATTTGTTTGTTTTTGAATTTCTAGCTATCGTAGAACTCGAGAGATCGAAGTCCAACGAACTATTATCCACCCTGTACATACAGTACCTTCCATTATTGCATACCTATCTTGTAATGCAATATTAAAATATGAAATGAAATGATATATAATAACACTAAAAATTTTTTTTAATTATTATTTTCTAACTTTCACAAAAACTTATCATGGATAAGTATAACATATATCTTTTTAAACAATTATTTCATGATCCAAGTATTAACGTTTGGCAAATAGTCGGGAATATAATTGTTTAAAAAGGTATACGTTATGCTTATCTGTGATAAGTTTTTGAAAAAAGTTGGAAAATAATAATTAGCAAAAAAAATAATCATTTCATTCCACACCTTAAATTATTACTAAGAAAAGGATACCTAACTTGTTTTAAAATATTAAAATACAAATAACTCCAAAAACGATGGCTCCTATCGAAATTTAGTAAGATGACCCTATTTATGCAATTTTTAACACTGGTGCCTTTTTCCGTTTTAAATGTTAACAAAAAAATAGGACAAAAAATTATAGTTCGCTCTAATACGTGTATTAATAAACAAAAACTATGGGTTGTAGTTCCCTTATGAACTGATTTAAGGAAAATGTTTATGTACAAAACTTAACTTATTTTCTCCAGTTCTACCACCCCTTTGAAGGAAGGTACTTAATTATGGGATACCCTGTATAATAAATTGGTTATAGTCGCTATGTAAAATAATATTTCGCACGCTTTCTTATCTGTTAGTATTTTATTTTTTATACTAACGAAATCAAGAACATAACTATAAATCTAATAAATCTGACGTGCTAATAACATTGGGGGATGGGACCTTTTGTTTAGTGTGGTAATAAGGTGTAAGAGGGTGTGCTTCGAAGAAGGTCGACACCAAAGACGTATCAAGGCAGGGTCTTCTGAAAGAATCACAAAGAAGTAGGTCGCCACCTTAGACGATTTATTAGCAGTTAACAATAAATTATAATAGTAAATTAGCAAAGGCTCATTGAAAGATTAGAAATTATGTATAAAATTCATGTTGAAAATATATATGAAACTTGTTGCAAAACAAGTCCATCTATTCCAATATTTGTTAATATACACTTATTAACACTTGAGATTTGAGCAATGCAGAAAGTACTCCATAACAAAGCACAAATATAGCTACAGATTCTGTGTAACAAAGTAACCAATTAGTGGACTATTCGGATATCGTCAAAAATACGATATATAAATATATCAGCAATGTAATTTGCTGTCGGTATAGGTTCGGATCTCGACGTCCCATGACTAACATAGTTACTTTTTTTTGGAAAAATATTTTTTTTTCGATTGACAAATGTTCAATAAATATACTACCCTCAGAAGGCACTTTTTTGAAAACATGTCCAGTTTTTTTTTAATTCGAAAATCATCCAAATTCACATTATTTTCGGATTTTTTTTTTGGTACATTTCGTGAAAATTTCAAAAAATAGGCTTCCTGAGGGTAGACCTTTGACCATTGTTCTATTAGAAACAAATTTTCTTAATTCATTTATTTGCCTTCCAGTCATCGAGAGCTTAACGCTCTCAAATGGATAATTTTTCAAGGTGGTCAGTCCTCATAGAAAAATCAGTATCCTCACATCGTTCGATCATACTTCGTGGTTGGTAATTACATCTTGTGGGATGTATTTTTGTATCAATATGCCAGCTAACTGTTGAGAACCGTTGACTGGAATTGATTAATCCTGTAGAGGGTTTTTCAAATAATTTCAATAGGATTATATAATCTCATGATCAGGCGGACCACTCCACTCGTTTTATACACTTGTGAACAAAAAAATTCACTTATAAAACTCTGTGTGGTCTGGCATTGTTGTCTACATAAACACGATCAGGACTCAGTTCATAGGTACACGGTATGAGGATTGTTTCTAGGATTTCTTACACATATAAATTCTGACAGATTCATCTCCAAAATGCAAGAGTTCAACTATCAAATATTTCCCTACTTTCCTCAATATTGGTACTTTCCTACATTAGAGAAAACGAGAGGAAAAATTTTAAAATTATTTATTTTATACTTGGTTTTCCCAATTCTTATGGTTCTAAGGAAACCACAAACGGCTATACCTATTCTTCGATCAAGAGTCTCTTGCGGGGAATTTTTTGGGTGAAACACTTAATAAGTGTATTTTAATATAATTAATTGTAATTATCAGTGAAAGGTATAACGTGGCGTTTTACTGCCCTGTTATTTAAATTAATAAGTCAATGCTTATTTAATGGAACAAAACAAAATCTATAAACAAATACATATATTAAATCAATACAAATTCGGACTCTATCTCCGGGCGGGGAAGCGAGTGATTAACTAGAACGGGGTTTATATAATGCTTAAAACTAATTCATAAAGAGTGGGTCATCGCCAATTTAACCATTAATTATCGTCCCATATACTTAAGGAAATTTGTTAGGAACCACCGCTCTTATTAAATGAGATTTTAACGAAGTTCAGACTAATTTAAATTCACTGTTACCGTTCAAAAAAGGGAAAAAAACGTATAACTACTTACAATCGTCTCTCAGGACGTTGATCATTAGTGTCATAAAAGTCAAATATATTTTATACGTAAAGTCCGGAAACACGGACGGGTTTGAAATTCCTGAAAGTTAAACTATTTATTACATCTTAGCGGCACCTCCAGCTGACACCGGTGGACACTTATCGTTGCTAGGTACCTAGTTTATAATTTAATTAAGATGACCTTACCAGCGGGTGGGGCACAGCTCCCATATCTTTTGAGTTTTTTACTCACACACCTTCAAAAACTTCCAGGCAGCAGATCATCTCAAACGAAGAAAAATGCAAGGTAATGTATCCTCAACAGGACACAGCAACATACCAAAACTCACATCCTCTTTCTCGCTCGTGGCTCGGCTTTGTCTGTCTTTCGTGCTCAAAACACTATCCAAAAACATCGTACGATCTGCGCGCGCACTCATCGGAGCATTTTTAAACACACCAGTTATTCAGTAGCGCCACGCTATAGAGGCAATATGACAATGTTTAACGAAAATATTTTAATCGAGTCTGGAATTTAAGGTATAACTCAAACCATTTTATTTAATTTACAATGAATGTGATCCAAATTAATTATTTCCTAAAACGGACCGTTACAAAGGAAACTAGACTGGAGTTCATGACCTACCTCATATGGTTGACAGAAGGGCATAAGTAGACAAATAAAAGCAAAAGTATACAATGAATAACGAAATACATACCGCTTGTTACAATATATTATTCAGAATGACTGAAGACTGCCATCGCATCAGCATACATGGTGATCTGTGGTGAAAAATAATATTCTTTCTGCATTCGTGGCTGTTTTTGAGCGATTTGGTTTGTACTTTGTGTACCCTAGATGCAAAACTAGGCTTTTGCAAAAATTTAAAAACTCGGGTTTTACGTTATTCAGATATAAGAATGCATTGTTTACGAGACTATTTAACCGCCAATAAGATGCATGTTAGTATTTTGCATGGTAAAGTAGGTGTTAAAATCTAATTCAGATGCAAAACTCGGTATTTGTTGGCCTCGGTCAGACGCATAACCATGCATTTGAACATTTTATTTGCAAAACTTGGTCGTTGCATAAGGTAGACGCAAAATTTGGTTTTTGAATCCTCTAATTATAATTATTTCTTAATACTGTGTGAACTTTAGCAAAAATTCAGTGTTCTAATAGTAAATGTCTACAATGTTATTTTAACAGTAAGATTATTGGTGTGTAAATAACACGATATATACATCTGTTCATAGATTAATGACAGGTGAATGTGAGGACCTCTTTCAGTTATATGTCATCATGTGAGGTTTCTTACTACTAAGTTTAATAAAACTAATTGAAAGTATATCTAAAATCTGTAACGACTGTAATAGCATTTGCGTAGGTAGAATACAGAAATTGCAATACAAGATTAAAAGAACATCTTAGGTGCTTCAGACTGCAAACAGGTTTTTCACAGCTTACCGAACACCTACTAAACGAAAACCATACATTTAATCAAGAGGTTTTGAAGTACTACAATTGGCTAGTAAAGGTGGATTACTTAATAACTTGGTCTTTAAAAATACTTCGGTATATTAAAGTCAAATACAGTTAAATCATTCAATTCATAGATAACATCCTGATTCTACTTCGACTTCTTCGGTTTTATTTTGATATTTGCTCTATAACTCCACACAGTATTTAGTTTTGTCTTATGTCATCGCTAGTTGTTTTTACAAAAAAACTAGCTCACTGAGACCACAGCGGCCGGCGCCCGGACCCCGGAAGTTATTTTTTCAAAAAGAAGATTTTTGGGGTTTGGGTGTTTGTTGTTGTGGTTTTTTTAAACTAGTTTTAGAATTTTTGATATACTTTCAATTAGTTTTATTAAACTGAGTGGTAAGAAACCTCACATGGTGACATATAACTGAAAGATCACGTTATATTTCAAGATATATTCATCATATTCATCTGTCATTAATCTATGAACAGATGATATATCGTAGACTGGTTAATTTGTTTTAACTTTTTTTACTTTACAGTCTAACATAACTTTTTTTGTGATGTATTTTGTTGTTTGGCTGTTTATTGCTTTTAGATGTGGACAAATCTTTGTATATTTGTATTTTAACGTAAAGTTTTATCTTTACAATTTTAATCTTATATTCGCCAATTTTCACATCTATTTATTTTCTTCTAATTCTTTCAAACAATTTTTAGTCTTGTTGCCTGAAGATGTGGTAATACGTTTAGTGTAAATACCACGAAACCGGTCGCATTAATAAAAAGTTTGTTATGGTCTGTTATTTACACACCAATAATCTTAGTATTATCGACTCACACGGGTACCACTTCCCTAATTTATTTTTAACACAATATAAGTGGTACCTACTTATATTAACTAAATTATTTGAAAATATATTATACGCGTAATTTAAGTGTCAATTTCCAAATTGTGGTGTTAAAAAATAAGTATAAAAGAGGTCTCTTGGGTCGGCCTTAAATCAACATTATATGTTAATTTTTTTCTACATTGTACCATAAATTTCTTAAATTATCATAAATTCGATTACGTGTTAATATGTAATATTTATTGTGTCAAATTATCTTTCCTAATAGTAGTAATATTACAAAAACAAACATAATACTATGCAATGTGGGCTATATAAAAACTGGCGAGAGTTAAAATGATTTAATTCTTTTTACTGTGTAGCAAATCATGCAAAACAGCCTTTTCGCGAAAGTATTAGTAACTAACTCGACGCTGTCGTATAAAGCACGGCCAACTGCCAAGGAATATATTGTTACGCCACTGGACTGTGTAGACTGGTTAGATGCGACTGGAATTGTATGCGAATAGCCGGGAATATTCTGGAATACTCTAGACCGTGTGATTGGATGTATAAATAAGACACACGGTGGGCCGAGAATCTAGTCTGAAGTCGTACGTGAATGAGTAAAGACGAAATAAGAAAGAGACTTAAGAATGTTTAATTGTGATTAAGGACAGTAATTAATCTATTGTTAAATGTTAATTAGTAAATAAAGTAGTGAGTAAGTGTTACCTGGACTTTCAACCAACGAATCTACGAGTAGAGGTGTTTGTGTGGATAGCAAACACGTAACAATTTGGTGTCGGAAGTGGATTGGACAAGAAATTTGTGGAATATTCGAAAAAATTCTACAGTGTTCTTCTCAGGAATTAGGGGTGACACGAAGAACTAAACTACTGGACAGTGTTTGCAGGACTATTTCTGGACTGAATAGTAACTTTAAAGTGGATTTTCGAGAAGTTTCTAGAGCATTCGATTTAGAAATAGCTGCAAATACGCGAGTGCCGCTAGTAATAACGTGTTATAGACTGAGAAAAAGGCTACTAGTGCAAATTCGGAAAAATTCTAGAACATTCTATTTGTAACTACAGAAGATACGTGAACTGTGTTGACGGGAACGTGTTGTGGACTTAAAAACAAGACTATAAGTGACTTTTAGTGACAATTCTAGAACGCTCGATTTGGAAACCACAGGAGATAAGTAAACTATGTTAACGGAAACGTGCTATAGACTCAAAACAAGACTTATTAGTGATAATTTGTAAAAATTTTCGAACATTCCATTGCACAATTAGTGAAGATAAGTAAATTTTGTCAACACAAAAGAAGTATAGACTCTAAATATGACTTTCTAGTACTGTTTCGAGATTTTTCTGGAACATTCCATTATTAAAATAGACGTGATATCAACATTTTGCGGACTTAATAGTGTAATAAACTTTATTTTGAACTGATTTCCGTGTCATGAGTTAATGCCAATAACAAGAAGTATGGCAGAGAAACAAACACAGGACTTGCTAGCAGCGTTGTTGGAACGAATGAACGATCAAGAAAGAAGAAAGAAGACGACAGGAAGAAAAAGAAGAACAAGAGAGAATACGACAAGAGAAAGACGAACAAAGGAAAATTATGGAAGATCAAGAAAGAAAAAGACAGGAAGAAGAGGAAGAACAAGATAGAAGACGACAAGAAGAAAAAGAAGAACAAGAAAGAAGGCGACAGGAAGAAGAAGACAAAGAGAGAAGACGCCAGGAGGAAAACGAAGATATAAAAAGAAGCCTAGAGGAACAGCAGGCAGCCATTTTCTTTCACACTAAAAAATTTAAAGTGGATGTTATAGAAAAAGTCGGTGAAGTGGAAGAACAAGTCAGTGAAGTTAAAGAAAAAGTCGGTCAAGTTGAGGGAAGTCAGTATTGTTGAAGAAGTAGCCCGGCTCAAGCAGCAATTAAGGGAGAGGAGTGGCCAATTGGTACTGTCGTCTGGTGCTAGGTTACAACCACCTTCCTTCGACGGTCAAAGTTCATGATCAATTTATAAGAGAGAATTTGAGGCAGCTGCACGTTCAAATAACCGGAACGATAAGGAAAAAGCAACAGCACTGGTAATAGCACTAAGGGGCCAAGCATTGGACCTGCTCCAAACAATTCCTGCCGCACAGCAACAAAACTTTAGCATTTTGGAGGCAGCGTTAGAACTAGGATATGGCGACCAACATCTCGCCCAAGTATATCAGGCTCAGCGCAAATCATGTAGACAACGAGGTGGAGAAAGCCTCCAGGAGTTCGAGGCTGCGGTAGAAAGATTAGCCAATCTAGCTTATCCTGATGCACCAATGGAATTTCAACAACAGTTAGCAGTTGGTACATTTATTGATGGAGTAAGGGACCAGGAAGTTAGGCGAATTCTTAAGTTATCGCGATACTACAGATATGCGGACAGATTTCTTTTCATAAAGTTTTGTTTTTTATTATAATTCGTCGAGATTCGTCCAGAAATGCAATAAAATTTTTTTAAATTTTTTTCCCGAAATTGTACCTTTTTTCTTCTTTCATTCATTATGTCTCTTCTGGTGGTACCACATTCACTAAATTTAATGTGTCACCTAAAATGTTGTCGACAATCTTAACTGCCAAATTTGAAAAGTCTCCCATTAGTATTTTTTGAGTTATCACGGATACACACATACACACACACATCCACACACACGCACCGACAACATCATTCGGAAAATAGTCAGAATGGATTCAGAAGGGTTCAAAACGTATGTATCAATCAAAATCTCGAGGTCGAAAAAAATCACGATTACTATACTTCCTTATATTAGGCACAAGAAAGTAAAAAACGCGCCCGAACTCTACCTTTGAAGATGGAGGAATTTGTTAATTTTTCGTCAAGCCTGATCTGGATTTCCTTTGTTGTTAATGCCTTAGTGGATTCATCAAGTGATGGAGAATACGTGTGCCAAATGTCAATAAAATCTACAGGGTGGTTCGTAAGTTATGAGTCAATAAAGAAATAGGTAAAATTGATAAATGACCCTGCATCTCGCTTATAAATGGCGAAAGACCCATTAAGTATGGGTTATTTGGAACCTTATCCACAGTTAAGGTATTTCCCTTTCCCAATGAAACACCCTGTATAACTGCCGGCTTTGAAACATCGCAAATATTTCTGGCACTCGGCAATGATTATGCTCTATTATAGCTACACATATACAAGGTACAGGATTTTTGTTACCCACAACTAGTATCTCGCTTAAAAAATAATAAGATAGTTGTTCGGTATTTTTTGGAAAACGTAAAAATCCTATCTACGATCTTATCTATGTGAAGTCGTTTCGATAAAATCATGAAAAACTGAAATCAGGAACTTCGGTTTTTTTTGCTTACGATAAATTGGTGTTAGTGGGATGGAGCGACGCTGACAAATCCAGGTCATCAATGAAAATTGTGTTGCGAATGTTTTCTAATACTGTTATTTCAAATTCTGAAAGTTACCAGCTGGCTATCACAGTCACTACCTTCGTGCGTCTTATTTCTAAATTCTCATTTTACTGATTATTCGAACGAAAGGCAACACCGAATGAAATGTTATGAACATTTAATAAAATTTCCAAAAACACGGTTACAGGAATGTACGGAAAACGGATGTCGGCATTTAATCTTTATTTTAATGTGGCTACATTTTTTTTTTATACACATTAAAAATAAAAAAAATCAATATCTTCATTTTCGTTTTAAAATTCCATCGAACTTTGTACTTATTTAATCGTCTCAAAAAATTCATGTTTTGATTGTATTAAAAAGGCAAATATTTCCGGAAAGTACAGTTTACTTTCCGGAAATATAAATAATGGTCTAAATAATTTTCTATTCCCAAATAAATCAAGTAAGTAACTTGATTCAATTTCAGTAAAAATGAAATTAATGAAAATTGCAGTTGTCAAAATAATGGGGAGCTTTAATCAGAAATTACGCGTTGTTACGACATATACTCTGCCTCTGCATGCAACGCACGGATTCATTTATTGTCAAGTAAAAAAGACTAATATCTCAACAGTTCACGTGACAGGAAGCCCTTAGCGTTGAAAAAATAAGAAATTGTGGTTTCAAGTTACTGAAATATAAAGCTGCACCGTTATAATTCACCCGCACACAAAAAATGAGATAAAATCTTAGATTACATTATACCAAAATGTTTTTGCAATTGGCAATAAAATTATCTGTATATTTTACAATTCGATGCTCACCATTGCGATCTCGGAAACCACGAGAGCTACAAGGTCGGTTAAATGAGATAAGTTTTAACAAATTTTATGCTGATTCCAAATCCATTAAAAAATCACGGCTAACTAAAACCTTCAAACATTTCAAAAAAAAATACGAAAATTTTTGTGATTTCTCTTTTTGGCTGTAGCCAAGTAATCTTTGGTCAGACAGGTTTTAGACTTTTACACTTTTTGGAGACCAATATTTTGGTGTAGAACTGAATATTCGATACTTTGTTTTCGAGTTTCCGAGGTAACTTTTGTTTTATGGCAGCCATATCGAATTTTTCGTTTTTTCAGATTGCGCTTAAAAAGAGCTTTGCCGAGGAAAAATTGTTTTTCAAGGGACAAACTTAAAAAAAGTTATCCATTGCTTAACGAAACAAAATAATAGGCCATGAAAAATCAAAACGTTATTTTAATTTCATGGATATACCTAATACCAACCATTATAAAAAAATAACAGTAATATTAAGGTTACCAGTTTGACATGTTTAAATAATTTTAATTTTCTGTCGATATAGAGAAAATTTTTTTATAATAGCAAATTAACATAATAGAAAAAATCATAGTAAACAAGTAAGAAGATTTAATAAAATTATTCAATATGACCTCCATTTAGCTGAATACATTTTTGGCATCTACACCTAACTGAGCTGATTACTCTCTGAGAGTATTGGCATTTATTGTGCCGAAAACGTCCCTAACTCTGTCTACCAAAATATCGACAGCTTCCGGTCTTTCAAAATCATACACTTCATTTTCACTGTACCCCACAAATAAACATCAGGAGAGGTTATATCAGGCGAGCGGGGAGGCCACAATACTGGTCCTGTATTTGACTATTTGAAATAATGCGGTTACCAAAATTTTCCTGCAATATCCGTCTAACATTCTTAGTATTATGTGCAGGACAGCCATCTTGTTGGAACCACAATTCGTTTATTTTTTGTTCTGTAAAAAGTGTCTTATCTCTGGTAAAACTGGACTTTCTAGAATTTCACGATAGGCTGCTCGCATTAAATTGTTATGAAAAATGAATGGACCAATTAAATGGCGATCTAAAAATAATAATTAAAGAAAGGGTTATAGGCAGATCATAGTAGGAGTAGAATAGGAAGAGAAAAGGTAATACCTATCATGCTGCACCAAACATTGAATCCTAACCTGGTTTGGAATCTTCTTTTCATAGTTACATTAGAATTTTCTGTGGCCCAGTGGTGATAACTGGGCTTGTCAAAAACTCCACAATTAGTAAAACAACTTTCGGTCCATATAACTCTCGATTGAAAATCAGGTTGTTCTCCCCATTTTTGGTTAAACCAACGACAAAATTCAAGTCTTCTACCAAAATCATTATTGTTTAAAGCTTGGACAATCGTAAGTTGTACGGATGATATTACCTTTGTTTTAATGGCCCCATGTGATTTTCATTACAAAATCATAAATGCTTTGGACAATCATAAACATGTTGTAGGCCTTTTTGTCGATTTTTCTAGAGCGTTTGATCTTGTTGATCATCAGTTGCTGAAAACTAAACTTGCACTTTATGGTGTTCGTGGAAATGCTCTTCAAATATTTACATCTTATCTGGAGAATAGAACGCAAATTGTAAGAATGTCGAGGGAAGTGCAGAGCAATACTTGTGACATTAGACAAGGTGTTCCTCAAGGCTCAATTTTTGGGACCCCTCTTGTATATATTATTTGCCAATGACCTAATTAGTTTCTTAGAGAAAATTCCAAAAATTCATGTGGTCTGTTATGCCGACGATACCAACATTTTAGTTATAGAGAACGATTTAACTGAAGCTAAAGTGACAACGGAAATAGTTTATGAACGGGCCCAAAAAACAAACTAAATTTAAACAAGAGTAAGATTGTCTTTACCCAATTTTCATTAAATAGTAATTCTGAGATTTTAACACTTTTTGAAGGCACCGACTACGTTACAAAAACTTGTGATTCAAATAAACTATTAGGTGTTACTTTTGATAGTCATATGCAATGGACTCAGCACATTGATAATTTATGTATTAAATTAAGGACAAGTTGCTATGCCCTAAAATTTATGTCTAAGCACTGTAGTCAGGAGGTCCCTCATGACTCTCTATTATGCCGGTTTTACTCTCATCTGAGGTATGGAATTGTGAACTGGGGTAATAGTAGTAATGTCAATAGCGTTTTTATATTACAGAAATATGCAGTTCGAATTTTAGCAAATTTGAATTACAGAGAGACTTGTCGAAATGCCTTTAAAAACTTAAAAATTCTAACAGTTCCTTGCTTGTATATTTTTGAGGTATGTTCATATATTTTCAATCATAATAGCTTTTTTTTAAGGAATCAAATATGTCATTTATACGAAACCAGAGCCAAAGGTATATTACCTGATCTCCACAGAACTAGTATGTACCAAAGAAGTTTTCTCTATCAAGGATGTAAATTTTATAATGCTCTAACTGAAGACCTTAAAGTTTCCGGAAGTATTCACATTTTTAAGTCAAAACTTAAAAAACTACTGTTAGAAAAAAATTGTTATACTATCCAAGAACTTTTCTAAATGATGTTTTTTGCGCTCTAGGCATAGTACTATTATATCTTATAGGTCTTATAATAGATACACAATGTTTTTTCTTTTTTTTATACCTTTACATCTTTTAAATAAGTTTGTCCTGACATTTTTTTTATGACGTATTCATGTTATTCATGTTATACTTTGTTGTAAATGTTTCAGTTTTTACTCTTTTTAAATTGTTTATTTGACATTTTCTACACTGTTTTTGTTGCCACCCTGTATATTTTTTTCAGTGAAGAAATAAAATTATAATTATTATTATTATTATTAATGTCTTGTGTACAGTTGTCTTAAGAATATTTGTTTCGCCTGCAATTTGTCACACTGATATGCGGGGTTTATTGTTAACAGCTTCGATAATATTATTTGTGCGGTCAACATTATCAATTTCATACCGGTCTCCTTTCATTATCAAAACTCCTGTAATTTAAAAAATTGCTTACAATTCTTCCAAACTGTTCTATGTGGTTGCATTCTCTCCAGAAATGTTTCTAGATAGAAAGCCGATGCGTTTTGCGAGTTTATATTTATTTTTTAAAAACATTCTAGCGTATAAAATTGTTCTTCATTTGAGATTTTGTGCGCCATTTTGCAATAATCACACACTTGAACAGTAATAACAAGTGCTCTTGAACAATTTACAATAATGCCACTATTATTTAGTGAACAACTGTCAACTAACAGTAATGCTTATTGTTTGTTTTAAACCACAGCCTACATTTTATTGAAAGTTGTGTGAATTTGGTCGTTTTTAGAAAAGCATCTTTCAAGTTTTACTGATTACTAACTTATTTGCATGCAAAAAATGCCCTTACTTTGTTAAAATTTTGAACACTATTGACCATTTTGACAAATAAAAACTTAATGATCGTATCAAAATTGATATTTTTAGAAAATGTACAAAAAAAAGCAATTTAGAGTAGATTTTAAGTACATATGTAGATAAAAATTGGTCACCGTCTGAATAAGCGACTTTCTTATCTCTAGCTTTACAAACACTTTTTCATTTTCCATGACCTACTATTTTGCTTTCTTAAGTAATTGATAACTTTTCTTAAATTAGTCCCTTGAAAAATAATTTTTCATCGGCATGTGATATATTTGAAAATTCTCTTTAAGCGCAATCTGAAGAATGAAAAATCCAATATGGCTGCCATAAGCAAAAACAAAAGTTACCTCGGATATCTCGAAAACAAAAGAATATCGAGCATTCGTTTCTACAACAAAATATTAGTCTCCAAAAAGTGTCCTAATAATGTAAAAGTCTAAAACCTGTGTGACCAAGGATTACTTGGCTACAGCCAAAAAGAGAAATCACAAAATTTGCGTTTGGGAAATCTCAAAAATGGTTTCTTAACGGATTTGAAATCAGCATAAAATTTGATAAAACTTATCCCATTTAACCAACCTTATAGCTCTTACCGTTTCCGAGGTCCCAATGATAAGCATCGACATTTGGGACACACAGTATAGTACAGAAAAATTAGGTACAATATTGCTAAATTTCGAATCTAATACATTTGTGCAGTTTGTTAAGTTAACTCCTGATAAAATTTTATTTGTTGAATTTGCCATAATATTATGTGCTGTACTTGCTACACCTAGAATATCAGTTGATTTTTTTTTTTGTTTTTTATCAAGTCTTCCACATAACCCTCCGTCACACTGTTGGACTTCTAGCTTCCATGTGTAACGGTTGGAAGACCCTGTATGTTAATGATGTATAATATATTCCGGTCAATACTCATATACAACCCTTTGTAGAACAAGAAATATTAAGATCGTATGTTTGGTTGCATACCTAGATAATTTGTTTTGATTTAACGAACCTTTGAAAATTAATAAAAGAAATTAAACTTTCAAACGTTTACGAATATCAACTTTATTTATTGTTTTATACAAAGATGTTTTTTTAACAAAAGTTAGGTAGGAAACGTAATATCATAAACAGATAGAATCACATTGTGAAAATGGAGCTGTTCGCCGACAGTAGCCACGGTCCAGCACTGTGTTGTGTAGAAGACGTTATCCTTAGAAATTTAAGGCAGTTTAATAGTATTCACCTTATATGAACAATCCAATTTAGCATATTTTCTGGTAAATCTAAAACAGAAAAAAGAAAGTGGTGATAATATGTGGGCAATAGTTCCTAAAATGTTGTAGAATTATTAGTCCATCAGTTTTATTTCTTTGATTTGAGGTCAATACTTTTATTTTTGAATTAAATAGTAAATTTTAATTTAGAAAAGTTGGCAATAAATCAGAAATACTGTCAGAAGTTTTTTTGATTAAATTCCACAAGATTGGAGAATGTGGAAGTGATAAGACAGCCATATTGCTAGCTCAAATTTCTCTAGTATAATCTTCCAAGAATCTGTGTAAAATTTAGTAAAAAGGCCTCATAAAATCTAGGGTGAGGGTTTTCTAAATTCATATCAGTTGATATTCTTATTTGCCAGGGGGCGTAACACAATAATTTTTTTAGGCCTTTTTGTCTTACTGTATTGCTCCTGTATTGTACTGTCCTGTACGAGTTATCTTCATGTAACTATGCTGAAGTTACCACAGGGTATATTAATCTTGCCAACTCTGATTTTAACTTAAAGTTACCACACACCCCTCCAGTCAATTCATAAGATATAGGACAGTTTCTTAAAATTATAATTGACTCACCATTCAGAAACCACGTATGTATGAGGGTTGGAACATCCCTTAGATTGTCAGCCAAGTGTTCTAGGATCAGGCTCAGGTGATATCTTTTTATGGAACTACAGAGTGAGTACAAGTTTGTTATCAGTGTTTTCAACATCATGAGATGGGAGAATATTAAAGAAAGAAGGTCAGCATTACATTCATTTTATACCAATTATCAAAAATAGTGAGATTCGTTATATAATACTTACCAGTGTCTACTTTGATGAACAATGATATTTGTTGTGTTTTGCTCTTGAAATAATGTAAATAACTGTACATATAATAATCTTCGTGTTAAGTTGTGGATTACCCACATAATAATTATTCAGTGTTCACTAATTAGTAATTAACAGCTGTTAATTGGGCAATTGCAAATTAATCACTGTGTATATTACTTGCCTAAAACTGCCATATATTTTACACGTGTAATTTGGTATAACTATTCCTCCAAGTCATAACAACAAATCACACTTAGTTTTTCAAGTTATTAAATAGAAATAAATATTATTTAAATGAAACCGCACAGATAAATAGAGATTTGCGTATAATATTAGCTTGGCTGAAAATCTCATTACTTAATTGTAAATAATTATTGTACAAAGTTGTCTATTTATGTTGCCATTGCTTATTTCTATGTTAAGGTTTATATTTCGCATTTGCATGTGTCATACGTGTTCATCGACCAGGACATCTTTACAACGGTTATATCTGTTATTTGTACTTACCTGCTGGTATTGTCCCTTCAAAGAAATTTTTATTGAATTAGCAATTTCGATTGTTCGATAACAAAAATATTCAGTCTATTATTTAACTGTAAGTTAATATATTTAATAAATTTATTTAGTTTACGTTGGTGTTTTCTCGTTGATTTTGTATGTTCTTGAATTCCCTCTCCCTTGCCGATTTAATCGGCTGGCGTCCAGGCATTGCTTATTATATGGTTATATAACATCTAAAATAATTGCATAAAGGTGGATGAATATAGTATAATAACATCTAAATAATAAAAAACAATAACTTAATTCCTTATCCACGACTCAGCTCCCGAAAATAATGAATGCCGTGCACTAGTGATTTTGGCATCAGCCAGATCAGTTCTGTTTTAGGTCGCACATGTTGTTTTATTTTGAAAAGATTGGCCCCAAAATCTGATAGTAAAGTGGCCGAAGATCTTCTAATGCAGTGGCCAGTAAATAAAACAGGATTTGGCAATCCAATCTTTTGAGCAATTATTTTCGATAACAGACCAATAGTGTTAATTCCCACTGATTGGGCATAACACTTTCCATTTGTAAAAATCTGTTGTGTTTGATATTTTACAAACGTAAATTAATATATTTTCTAATAATATCGATGAAATTCAGTTCTTCTATATCCCCCATAGTAATTACGAATTCTCGAATTACTTTTTATTTTGGTATCAGGAATGAGAACTCTAAAGTAGGATTTTTCATCCTCAACGCGTAAAAACGTTAATTCTGCTTTCCGTCATGCTCCGGATAATAAAACAATTAAAACAACCTATAAGAAATAATCATATTAAAAACTGTCAACCAAATAACAAGTTGTTGTCCCTTACCATAGCCATTAAAAAATCATAGTCATCGGCCTCTATCAAGAACTAGAAAATATTCTGTTTTGAGGTTTGATTTCTTAGCGTGATATCCATCTGACTGTCTTTTAAAAATGCTATTAGACTATGGTATGACTTTTTCAAAGAGAGCTCACATCTCAGCATTGAATACTGAGTCCATAAAGTGAAGCTTTCAAATTATTCTTCCCTTCAAAATATGCTAACAATACTTTTTCATTACCACGATTTACCTTCGCACCACTTTTTATATGCTAAATCATATTTCGCTTCCGATTTTTCAGGAATTAATGACAAAACAGCATATTTTGCGGTCTCTTCTATATCGCTTGGTATACCTGAACCGGAATCAGAATTTTTTTTTGTATAAAATACAAGAATATGCCATTAATTAATTAGGATTTCAAATACAATACAGGGTGTTTCAGGTATGCGGTCATTAATTTCTAGGGGTGATACTACATAAAAAAATATGACAAAAAGTTCATATAAACATGGGTCCGAAAATTCCTCCTAAGGGAGCTGCGAGCCTCTAAAAGGGGCACCCAAAATTGACATTTTATTTAAATGCACAAAAAAGGTCGACAGCCAACCCTATTGGTACTTCTCTGTGCCACGTAATACAGATTTGTTATTTTAAAAAAATTGACTGTCTATGGTTTTTATTCTTATTAAATTATGCAGAAGAGCGAGAAATCATTATCCTTATATTTGAATCCTAGGCAATGCATGCGTTTCGTTATGTTCAAATTTCTGGAAACTGGTTGGTCCTACGGCGTTACAACAAGAAAACCTTTTTTGTGTATTTATAGCCAAGGCATCATATTCCGATGAGACATTTACAAAAAAATTCACATTAAAAAAGCTGGGGGAGAAGCAAGTCTCCCTTTCCAATTTTGTGAACCCCTAACTGAATTTACCCTTGGTGAATAACATCAGATAATGACTTTTATTGATATCAAATCACGTGCAAAAACTAGTTACTGTAGCTCAAAGGGTTCCTGAGATATTAAATAAAATATTAATTTTGAGTGCCCCCTGCAGAGGCCCGCAGCGCCCTTAGGAGGGATTTTCAGACCCATGTTTATATGAACTTTTTTTTCATATTTTTTTATGTAGACCCTAGAAATTAATGACCGCATACCTGAAACACCCTGTACATATAACTTCGTTTTTAAAAATGACTAAATAACTTTTGTCAATTTTGACATTAAAATTATAACATGTAGTAACAGCAACAAATGTAACTATGGATACATGGATATCTACTTGATTTTCAAGATTTTTAAATAGGTATACCTCGTATGAGTATGACTACACCCTAATGACTATGGGAACTATAGAGCAATTAGTCTGCTGTGTAGTATATCTAAACTCTTTGAGCTTGCATTAAGAGATCAAATGTCCTTTTTCTTATATGATAATGATCTACTTTCGCCCTACCAACATGGATTCTCTAAAAAATAAAAGCACAGATACAGCACTCTGTGAATTCCATGATTTGATTGTAAATGCACTCGATCGGTAACAATATGCCCTGGGATTATTTATTGACTTTTCCCGTGCTTTTGATGTTGTTAACCATGAACTACTGATCGAGAAATTAAATAGATATGGAATCAGGGGAACTCCTGTAGGTTTCTGTCCTCATACCTTGATAATAGAACACAAACTGTCAAATTAAACGATGATGCTACAAGTGACATATTTGACATAACACAGGGTGTTCCTCAAGGATCTGTTTTGGGTCCCCTTCTGTTTAACATATTTGCAAATGATTTAATAACATATCTAAGTAAGATTCCAAACGTTTATACGGTATGTTACGCCGACGACACGAATCTCCTAATCATAGATAAAGACCTAAATAATATTAAACATACTGCTGAACTATTGTATTCAAACATAATCAAATGGTCTGAAAACAATAAGCTTAATTTGAATAGAAATAAAACTAATATGTTATTATTCACTCTACAAAAAAAATAATGAATTTTGTCCATCTGACAGTAATATAAATATCTGTACGTCAGTTAAAATATTGGGAGTTACATTTGACAGGCATTTGCAATGGGGTAATCATATAGACGTACTGTGTAATAAATTACGCAGCAATTGTTATGGTCTACGTTTCATGTCTAACCACTGTAGCAGAGATGTTCTCGTGCCTCTTTATTATACAAACTTTCATAGCCATTTGAAGTATGGAATAATAAACTGGGGGAATTGTGCATATATTAACCGCGTATTTATTCTGCAAAAATATGCAATACGAATTATTTCTGGACTCGGTTACCGTGAGAGTTGCCGCAGTAATTTTAAGAAATTAGGAATTTTAACTGTATCCAATTTATATATACTCGAAATATGCATATATGTATACAAAAATAAGCATAAGTTTCTTGCTAATCAGACCGAACATGATCACAATACAAGGTCAAAAGGCCTATTACAACCAAAGTCGTGTCGATTGACGTTGTACCAAAAAAGTTTCTTTTATAATGGCTGTAAATTTTTTAATTTTCTATCAGATGATATTAAATGTTCTAGAAACATCCATATTTTCAAATCTAAATTGAAGAAAGTGCGCTTGGATAAAAATTGTTATAAAACCCAGGATTTCTTTTTTATAATTACGTTGTATGTTTTTTACTTTTAAGCTGTATGCTCCACTTTTTGGACCCATTCTACAATATGTGTAGACGTGTAGTACAAATGTTATATGTGTAATACAAATGTTATATGTAATGTATATGTCTATTATTGTTTTCATTTTTGACTCTATACTTATATTGTCATGTAGATATCTTGCTACTTATATGTTCGTTGTTCGTTCATCTTTATTTTGACTTGTGTAAAATATTTTCTTTGTTATATACATTAATAAATATTATTATTATTATTATTATTATTATCATTTTGCGTTACACAAAATAAAGTCTTTCGTAACTGATTACATAAATGGCTGTTGTTTGATTTAACAATTATTTTCTTTCCGTATCTGTATGTCATTTGAGACGAAATCGAAAGGCCACAATTCATTATTTATCATTGTATAGTCTACATCTAGATCGATTCAACGTCGAAAATAAAGTGATTTTTTTCATTTGTTTATGGTATGAATTTTCTTCTATAATAAATTGCACTAGTATTACAAGAATATTACATGATATTGTAGGTTATTACACAAGTATTGCAGGATTTTACATGGCATTGCATGGTCCTATTGCATACTGTTGCCCAATAGAGCATCAGTTCTGTCCAACTATTGCATGATGGTTACCTCCTTGAACATCTCTGTAGAATTACATGAAACGACTTGAGCAACACAAACAAGCAAACCTATTTGAGGAACCATTGACATGAGATAGCGTGCGATTATGACATGAAGCTGAAGTTTCGGTTCTCCTCAATAGAGGGTCTTTCTTTACCGTGTTAATTTGTATTACATTTATGGCAAATTTAAATCTTGTTAGGTGAGGACAACCAGGAGTGGGGCTTTAAGCCACTAAAAGTGATCTTTTTTGAGAATAAGTGACTTTTAATGATTTTATGAAATAAAGTGACTTTTGGTGACTCAACTGACCCCCCTAGAAGCCCTGCTCTTGGCGCCTACACTAATAAACAAACTTGGACGAGTAGACCTGTCATTCCCACTTAGCTATATTTTAGGGCTTTATATATCTGTTCCATCCTTTACTGTAATTTCTTTTCATAATGTCTACTAATTATTTCATGTTGCGTAGAAGCCATTACTGTAAATTAAATTTTACTGTTTGAAACCGTTAAATTGGCGTGCAATGACCCATCAGGAATTTAATTTAATTAATATGTTTTTAGCGGAAGCAAACGGTGAAACTGCTCCGTTGGGGCACATTATTTCACCGAAGGAACTGATATAAATTGATTTAGTGTCTAGAAAATTGCCTTTGTGCCCTTCAAATATGTACGCCTTTGCTTGGAGCAAATATCGGTCGAAAACGTAGTGCTGTATGCTGCACACCGTCCTATCTCGCCTTGTGGTGACGAGTACTAGGTCGATCGATTAGTAGCTTGGACCGCCCCGCACACCTCCACGAGCAACCCTCGTTATTCGCGGAAAACCCTCACAGGCTTTTCGAGGTTAAACGGTCTTACAGCTGGTGGAGATCTTATGGCGCGTGGAGCTGTCTAGCGGGTATGTTTTGGTTCTAACACCTGGGTAATGTACGAATGCCTTCTGGAGGTCACGAACCAATGAATTCGCTTTCTAGGAACTCACTGCAATTTATTTTTTAACCGTTAAATTCCATTAGATAATTGATCTATTTTTTACATCAAAAGTGTTTGTGAAATAATAAATAACGTTTATCCATTCAACTTGTCTGAGTGTTATTTATGACCTTTACTAAATTTATTGTCTTGTAATTGAAATTCCTTTCCACACAATGTCAATTAAGAGTCTAAAAGATCTAATCCTGTGTACAGTGCGATATCTTGAGCTCGGACGGAGGTATCGGTTTCCAGTGACGGCTTTTATGTAGACATAATATTATACTGTACACACCTACTCAAATATTCTCAAACAATAGGAAAACAATTTTATTCATTTTAAATTGTTATACGTAAACTAGTTTTATTGGAAAACATATGACAAAAAAAGGTATATTTTTACATCAGCCAAATATGGAAGTGACGTCACATTATATTTTTCCTTATAGCTCGTGATCGGCTGCAGATAACTAAATTCTGTAGACATTTGATTGGTTCCCTGTTACTTCAATTCTACCTGATACAAAACACAAAGCATATATTTGAATAATATATGATTTGTATTTGTATTTTTGTTGACCTAGATGTAACGAAAGCACAATTTCAGTATCTTAAAAAGTATTTAGATGAGGTGTACTTCAATTTTATTTCATTTTAAAATGTTAATATGTATACTAGTTTTATCGCAAAATTGGTTCCTTGTTGTATGAGTAATTGGCTTTCACCAAAATGTTATGTCATTGCAGTGGAATTAACTATGAAGAGATTACTTCTATTATACATGAATATTGGATGTGTTTATTGTCTCCCGCACAACGTTGGTTTAGGGATACAGCGGGTTGTACTCTACAGATCATGCCAACTCACTAGATATGCGACTAGCGCTATGCGCAGCTTACAGTTACTCTGTTGTCAACGCGATGCATGGGGTGATCGCACCGCGATTATCAGAAGAGGCTTTTACTGTAGATTAGGATATTACCTTGCTCAAAGAGGTCTTTTTGAGCATCTAATTTGAATTAATTATTTATTTATTTAAGTATTATTTTAATTTTTTTAAAGTTGATATTATTTTTCTTTATTATTTATGGGAATATTATGTTTTTAGAATTATTCCTTGTTTTAGAAAAAAATCAATATTTGATTGTGTGCTGTTCTGATATTTTCCTTAATTTTCTCTGTGGCGTCTCGGAAGAAACATTGAAATTGTGAAACATTCAGATAATTTTAGTAAATGCGTTAATATGAAATGATTTCTTTATATGACCAAGCAACACTCTCAACCGCAGCTTTAGCGATACTGAATTACTGAAATCTCCTTTGCTGACTTTGTCTCGTATGCTCCTTCCACAGCAATTGTAAACTGCGCATAGCGCTAGTCGTGTTTCTAGTGGGTTAGCTTGATCTAGTAGTGGTGGTGGTGTGTGTTATGGGCAACTCCAGCAGTAGACTTTTTCAATTTTGGATATTACGGAATTCGCTAAAAAAAATTACAAGGTAAGATATATTGTGTCACATATGCATGAAAATTTTTAAGCGCTGATACATAACCTACAGCCAATCCTGGATTTGACGTCATCAGTACTTAAGTTCCGAGCTGTAATTATTATGATCAAGGTTGGTTGTAGAATCTATCTAGGTCATCCTTAGATCGTTTTCGTCTAGTCTGAGCCTGTCCTAGTCGATTGCAATAAGCTGCCATCACTTGATGCCTTTATGATCTTTTGTTTCAAGTCGCGCTAGCTTATGTCAGCGTTAGTCTTTTTTAAAACCTACTAGAAAATAGTTTACGTCAAATAGTCCTGAGTTAACTCCCACTTCTCAGTCTCGTCATTAGGTAGTGATTCACCTGAAATAACGCAAACCCTATTAAAGTTAATGAAATATCGTTGTGGTGAAATCAAAATCATTTGCAATACGTGAAAAATTAATGGAAAGCTCGCATTAATAAATATTTTATTATTTCCGCTATGATAATTGTTTTGGACGTGTGTGATTAATGGCACATAAAATTAATGAATGTTTGGTTAAATGACCCTTAAGAAGTAAACATTTCCCTCTGGAAATGATTAGTTAGGTCAGATGAAGATCAACAAATTACCTCAAATTGTATTTTTGTAACAAATTTTATATTTTATGTGCAACGGAAACCTGTGATAGAATATAAATACTCGTATTCTTCCTTTTCTGGACATTAAACGAATTTTAAAGCGTTTACAAAACTTCGTTCAGCTCTGTTCCGCGGAAAAACATCAAAGTAATTTACACTCATTTAACCAGCTGAGAGAAAACTCCACCTGTTATTTAAATAAAATGATTTAATTTGCTGTTAATGATTAGTTAAATGCAGATTTTCACATACTTATTTCTTGGATCACTTTTATAGTAAGCAACCAGAGCTGAGTATTATGACTAGAGACCGCATCTGAGGTAGTCATTCCAGTTACGGACTTACGTACAACTCTCGTACAACTAATAAAATTAGAATAAGTATTGTGAAATGCAATGGTACACGATTTTTTAGAAATTAATTAATAACCTTCTCTCACGTTATTTTATTCTTACTAATTCCTTGCAAAATACAACATATTTATTTCATAATTAATTGAAACTGTGAAGAGAACAAAAAACTATATTTTAAATGTGAGTGCCGTCATATTACAAATTAAGCTGTATAGTCACCTTTCAAATATAGAAAATAGTACACAGTATTGGAAAAAGTTTAATTAAAGTGCCTACTTTGTGTGTGTGCATAAAGGATAAAAACAGCAAAGTCATGTCTGCGACAGAAAAGACTGTGTATCACTGTTGCCTTTTTCTGCGTTATTGTGTTTACGAAGTAATGAGGGCACTTCTCCGTCTCATCGTATCCCTTTCACATGTGATCCGGTACGCCTCCAGTCCTCAGTCATCACATCCCTTCCACATCTGATCCCTTCCCTTTCTACACAAAGTTTATTGTAGATAGAACAAACAACAGTGTTGCCAGATGCCTGGTAATTACCAAAATCTACAGTTTGGAATTTTAACTGGTAGTTGTTAATGGAGTCACTAATAATGGTATAATCTACGACAATTTTTTGGGAACATCACTTTTTTTATAAAATTATTTACACCTTGAGAAATAACTAAAATCGTTTCATGTAAAGTGCATAATATGGAATGAATACTGTTCCATTTTACTAAATACAAGATTTTGTTCACGCTAATTTTTTTTATAATTATAAAATAAATGATACACTGCACGAAAAATGAGAGCTCTACCCCCTCTTTCTGCAATAAGTGCAGACTGAACTTAGTGCTATATGTGGACGCATTTTTCAAAGATTAACGTAATTTAATCAAAACCAAAAAAGATCAAACCTATAACCAACAATCGATTAAAAACGGACATGGTATTTTATTAAATTCAGAATTCGTGAAAGAATCATAAAATTCCATAATATTATACAAAAATATAAACGAAAATGAAGATGATAATATAATTTCTGAAGTCGAACTTGACAGCCAATTGTTATTATTTGAAAAGTTTCAATTCAATATACTTACTTGCAACTGTTTTACTTTTGTTTATTTATTTTTTTTATAATAAAAGTTTTTGAATATTGGCGTATTATTTGAAGTATCTGGTAATTTCTCCTAAAATCTGGTAATTTCTTTGTGACTTTCTGACAATCACATTTTCACAATCTGGCAACACTGCAATAAACAATTTTGTGATCATGTGGTGAACTGCTCCTCACGTTCCTGTTCTCTCATTTCTTTTATTATTGCGTCAGCCGTTAGCTTGGTAAGTTAAACTGGCATTTCTCCTTAACTTAAAAATGTATGTTTATACAACTGAAGAAAAGTTCAAATGATCAAGTGGTATACGGCGGTAATACTACTGAGGGAGTTATTGGGCGATTAATTTTTACATTTGAAAACCGTCCTGCCTCGATGGTTCAAATTGTATTAAACATCATTCGTAAGTTTGAGTCTATGGGATGTGCGACAAATTGCAGAAAATGTAGTCATTTAAATGACGAAGACGAGCCTACAGTTTACTTAAAGGGAAGATCGGGAAAGGCGGAAACTAATGTCTGTAGTTTCGCCGAGGTAAATGCACCTTGTTCGAGTAGACAAATCTCGCAAGAAGTTGGTGTACAAAAGCGAACAGTAAGGAATATTCTGAAAAGAAGTAAGTACCACTGCTACAAAATTATGACTACTCAAGAAATTTTTCCTGAAGACCGTCTGAAACGAACAGATTTTTGTGAAACCATGATGGAAAAGGCTAATGAAAACAAAAAATTTCATCAAGAATATTTTAATCGCTGATGAAACATCTTTTTCCATACATGGCCGGCATAATCCTTCTGTATTTCGATATTCATCCAGGGAAAATAAACATTTGAGTGTGCCATTACGTACTCAATATCCACAAAAAGTAAATGTTTAGGCCGGCATTTTAGGTGATCATGTCATTGGTCCTATTCTCATTGACGGCAACTTAAATGCAGACAAATATTTAAACATTTTGCAGAATCAGATTATTCCGGCTGTTCAAACTCTTGACGTCAATTTCGGGGAGATTTGGTACCAGAAGACGGCTGTCCTGCTCATAATGCAAGAAGGGTGCAAGAGTTTTTTAAACAACACTTTTCCCAATCGTCTTATAAGTGGAAGAGGCACAATAAAATGGTGTGGTTAGGTACCAAGTCTCCCGACTTGGTACCTAACGATTTTTTTGTGGGGATATGCAAACCTCGCAAATTTATAAACATGAACACAAGCGAGCGCGTGATTTGCAAGAGTCTATTTAATTTTAGAATTCTTTATTTTATTTTCGTTAGAATAGTTCTTAATTTATTTTCATTTAATAGCAGAATGTCAGTTTAGTGTCACGCCAAATGGCCAAAAATTACTCAAAGAAATGTCACTGAGTTTTTTTATGCATTTTAAAAACAATTATGCATCAAATAACTGAAAATTCTCTAAATAAACAGGGATACGTAGTTATTTACAGAAATAACAATTATACCCCACAACATTTTGAAATGTACTAACCAAAACACCACCAACAGTCTCATCGGCTACCTGCTATGATATGATGAAGGGCGGACCATCGCAGCGCATGACCTAAAGATGAATAATTTATTGGCTACTACTTGCCCCGCTACTAATTACGCATACCAATCGTCGTGCTCGCAACTTTGTGGTTTTTGAGGGGTTTAGGAGAATTTACCCAGAGTGGCCAATTCACTATCTCTGTCTTTGTTTTTCTTATAATTTTAGATAAAGAGAATATTTGCAAATCGCTAGAATTTTCCTAAACACCTAATATCTGTACAATAAACTGTGTGGGAAAGAAGAGATATGTCTTTACTTCACAAATATAACGTACAATGAGATAACACTGATGCATAATTCTCTTTCTGTCCCATGCATGATTTTGCAATTTTTATCCTTTATGCACACACACACAAAGCAGGCACTCTAATTAAACTTTTTCCAATACTGTATAGTACATAATTACTTATAAAGTCTAAAATAAATTTTCCTTAATAATTAAACCCACAAGAATTATCTAAAACTAAATGATAACGCACTAAATTAAATGTAGGTTTTGTAGGACCGTAAGAGGTCTGTTATAAATTGAAAACGCCTATAATATTTCACAGTTCAAATAAATAAACAAGCAGACATACGTGTAAGGCAGAATCCCCACCATCTACAATTCTAATCTGTCAGTTGGCGGCCGGCGCAGAGAGAAGAAATATCGCCAGTGTAGGGAAGATATTAACAAACCACTTTACAGTGTGTAACGGTCCGTTTTAGGAAATTAATAATTTGGATCACGTTCGTTGTAAATTATATAAAATGGTTCGAGTTATACCTTAAAATTCCAGATTTGATTAGAATAATTTTGTTACACATTGTTGTATTACCCCTGTGGCGTGACGCTACTGTGACAATGTGTGCAAGACGTTTTTGTAACTAGTGTGCGCGTTGATCTGACGATGTTTTCGGGCAGTGTTTTTGAACGCGAGCAAACAATGCTGAGCCACGAGCTAGAGAGGTCATGTTAGCTTTATTTTGACCGTTTGTGAGTACGCGCACTCGATATGAAGCTGATGCCCAAGGGTAGTAGCAGTTTGTGAGTAAGAAATTGGCAGATATAGGAGTTGTACCCCCACCCGCTGGTAAGGTCATCTTAATTAAATTATAAACTAGGTACCTAGCAGTAAAGCGTCCATCGATGTCAGCTGGAGGTACCGCTAAGATGCGACGAATAAGTTGACTTTAATGATTTGCAAATCTATCTGTGTTTATGAACTTCATGTATAAAGTTTTTTGCCGTTTTCCGTGGACATTAAAATTATCGTAATGAGAGACGGTAGGAAGTAAATACACGTTTTTTCATCTTTTAGTGTTATCAGTGAGTTTAATTATTTAGAACTTTGAACAAAAAATACACTTTTAAAAAGAGGGTGGCGCATAACAAAAATATTCTGTACAACCTGGACCATTTTTATCAGTAAATTGGCAATTGCCTACTATTTTCTTATGTACTTAGTCTTAAGTTTACGGAAACTTTCTAATTAATCGCTCGCTTCCCCGCCCGGAGAAAGAGCCTCAATTTGTCTTCTGTTTAATTTAATAAATATATTTGTAGATTAAACTTCGTTTTTTAGTATCTTAGCATTATTTAAAAATGACGAGGAAAAACCCTACGTTATAAGTGAAAGGACGAGGTTTAGATCACTGCGCATCCAAACTCAACTGCTAAGCTAGAAATCGTAGACTAGTACATTGCAATTGAGCATCTATAAATCCAACTATTCATTAAAATTTGGTCTATATACAAATTTTTACCAAATTTCCTCAGCCATATAGTCTTGAGCGCAAACCAACATCATAATTTTGTTTAGTTGACGCAACGAATGTTGTGTACGATCTAAGCCAATTTATTTTCCAGTTTTTGAAAAACCACTGGGAACCGTGTGAAATAAATTCTATATAACTTTCGGATTTTTAGTCATACACTTACATATAGTATACACTCCCGGAGTAAGGCACTTTCCTCCAGACTAAAATTAATTAAACATATTCTTGCGAAATGTTATGGTCACTACGAGAATGAAATAATGAAATAACAATTTGTTTGGCATACTTTGTTTTTTATTGGTAATTGATTTAGGTACCAGGAAAATTTGACAATCTACTTCTGATAGCGTTCTTAAACTTCCTCCAAACTTACGATTAGTTTTTTATTTAATGACACTTATAAAGGAAGTACGTCCCAACTTTTCCAATCTAGTTCATTTTCAATAGGAAATATATAATATTTTAATACAAGAAGTTTAAGGAAGTTGCCGTATTTTCGAGTGTTCTTTCAGATATTCACGAAACAATAGAATGAAATGAATTGTCACTCGTTTCCAATATAAACCTGTTTTATTGCATTGCATGTTATACTCGCATTAGCCGCATGATAAAACAGTATTTGTTAGAGTATGAGAGTGAGTAATCGTAAAATTGAGTAAGAGGCAATTTAAATTATAGAAGTGTAACGTTTGAAATGCTTAACGCACAACTTGCTGAAACCAGAACTGTAATTTTTTCACAATGGGAGTTGAAAAGTTAGACAAGATTTGTCTTTACAGTTTTAACAGAAATTTTGCGCATACGCTGTAGCGACTTTGAATATTTTTTGACATCTGCAACCGAGATGTACATGGCCAACTCAGTTGTTTTGGTTAGTCTTGATATTATGTTTTCTTTACATAAAGTTATATTTACAGTAGTAATTATTAAATCTATAAATTTGTAATTTATTTCAGGCTTCATGTCATTTAAATATAAAAAGCATTTCCAGATTCCATGTTGGAAAATGTAAGAAAGAAAACATGTTAAATTGCAAAATTAAATTTGTTTACAAATCTGATAATGGTGCTAATAACTGATCCAAATATTCAGACTACAACAGAGACCAGAAAGAAGCGATGCGGATACCGTCTGTGACTCAATTGTTTTAATGTCCAGCTTTCTTATAGTTATTACTATTGTCGTCAGTATTTGGGATGATAAGCATTAATATCAGCCTTTTTAATGTTATCATTCGACTTGATTCTTTAAAGATCTCCAAATCTTTCTTTTTGAGACCTAAAATTATCTTTTGTATCGGCAGACATCGTCGACTAATGCTAATTCTATAACTGTTTTACGACGGCAAGAAAAGGTAATAATAACTCCTGTAGAGATATGCTCGTTGCTTTATTTTCATATTACAAAATTTCAGAAGACACAAAACATTGGGGAGAGGTAATGAAGTGGACTGAAATTGGGTCATTTTTTAAGTATACTTTGAGAAAGAAGAGGCTAAGTTGCACCAATGCTTCAAGCTCTCTATTGATAATAGAACAAGTGTATCTTTAAATAGTACCAATCTGCTCCAATATGGTAAAGGAGCATGCCACACATAATTTTTGGCAATTCCATTGTCTTTGAAGAAGCGGTGAACACATATATGAGTACGATGTGGTCTTGCATCGTCATGACGCTTCTGGTTGTTAGGAGTTAGTTCAGATATCTATCCACTTTACATTCTGATTTTAAAAACTACTAATTCATTCTTCCTCCCTAGACCATAGCAGAAGTTTCCTCGTATAACTCTTTTGTTACAATATGGTTTCCTTCATATCTTTCCCTTTCTTCTCACTAAAGACTTATACTCCCATCCCCTTGTAATTTAAAACTTATTTCATCAATGAATAAATAGTTGCAAAGTTTATTTCAAACTGATTTGCAACATATGAAAAAGTTGGCTTTTGCATGGCGGTAAAGGGATCAAAGAAGCCGACGTTTTTATGTTGCAAATAAGTTTGTAATAAACTATACCATTTTATATTCCAGTGTGATGTTCTTTAGAAAATCGAACGATTCCTTCTATTCTTGTCAACCGCGGATGTGTTGTCGGTCGTCCTCGCAAGTTTATCTCGTAAAGTCGACATTGAACTGTGTGTGGATAAATTTGTAGATTATGCACCTGTCGAAGTATATGCACTATAAGTTTAATCTTTTGAAAACGAAGTGATCTTGACTGATGCAATTACTTTATATAATACCACATATTAACTAATCCATATGACAGTGAGAAGGAGGGAAATATATTCTCAGACAAAGAAAGAGACACATCCAAGTTAAAAACCTGGATGATGGAAATCACCAGCAAAGATTAAACACTTCGGCTGGATTTATATTTATGATCGTATATTATCGGTGGCTCTATTTGAAATAATCTTTTTTCGTGTTACTGGGCGTAGCAATACTGCAATGTACACGTCCATTTTTTTATTTTGTGTGGTTTGAGATTGTGACTAACTGATTTGAGCGATTTGTGTTATTTTAATAGCTTCATCTGCATTGTGTATAAAACAAAAAATGAACTGTTCTTATAAAAGTGCCTACTGGGCGTGTAAATGGAAAATAAAAACATTAGTTTTTTTCGATTTCCTCTAGACAAAAACCTGTGAGTGTCTAAAAAGTTTTAAAAATATATACATATTGTCACGTGTTTGCTATCCACACAAACACCTATACTCGTAGATTCGTTGATTGAAAGTCCAGGTCACAACTATTTTTACTACTTTATTTACTTAATTAACAATTAACAACAATAGATTAATTACTGTCTAAACTATAATCACACTTGAACACTTATAAGTCTCTTTCTTATTTCTACTTTACTCGTTCACATTCAATTTAAGATTGAGTCTCGGCCCACTGTGTGTCTTATTTATACATCCATTCACACGCAGTCTAGAATATTCCTGGCCGTTAGCGTACAGTTCCTGTCTCATCTAACCAGTCTACACAGTCCAGTGGCGTAACAATATTTATAAATAACATTATTCATTATTTTTCTATATTATTAGAATGTTATAAGAATGAACAGCTTTTAAATTGATTTTTTTACGACCATAACCTGAAATTAAATTTTTACGGTGATTCAGAAAGTGAAAAAGATTAAAAACTCTTACTATTATATAATTTCTTTGATTTATATTAAAAACTTCGTTTATTCATAACCTCACCCATAAAAGTTTTCATATTACATTAGAAACGGTTTTTGTTGTAAAACTTTCTCTTGTAATATTACTATAAAAAGAAATCAGTGATTAAGAGGGATCTGATACCATCGACCATAAAGTATAAAGTTTTATGGATGAAGTATGATACTATATTAAGGTAAGGTTAGGAGCTGTAATTTGTAACAAAATGCGTAAGACAATGAATAACATAAAATTATTGAATACTTATGTTTATAAAATATAATTTGTATAATTAATTATGGTATCTCTCACCCTTTAGATGCATTGTGATAGAAATGTGTGGTCGTCAGGATTTGTTAAATAAAGACATTCGAAGCTTACATAACTATAGAGTGTGTAATGAGCACATTGCGGATGAAATAAGAACTAGACCGCTACCAAGTGCCGTACCTAAAAGTATGGAAGACACATCTACAAAATTTTGACCAGTAAGTTCGTAGATAAAAATTATTACTAATGCGAGTATCATTGAGATAAAAACAGTGTCATAATATCAGTTAATGAAGATATGACGTTATTCTCATCTTAAGTGTTACATGAAGCATACAAAAGAAGTGACATGAAACATACAAAAAATTGCTTTTCTATAATAATAAGTATAATATTGTACTAACTATCTAATTATTTGTAGACCAGTAAACCGTCAACATCATCTACAAATATGGAAAATGAGACCCTTTGATGAGACTCAGGAAGTGTATGCCAAGAAGGCCAATAATTATACAAGATTTGCTTCTCAACCTGTGGTAGCAGTAAAAGTGTCACCACCTAAGTTACACCTATAGGAGTTCAAGCATCTCGGCTGTTATCTACTTCGTGGAAGAGGTGAGGTTGTTACGAACAGAGAATACTAAGCTAAAGCTATATTAGCTCAGGTGAAAACAAATAGTTGAGAAATTCAAAGAATTGCGACGAATATTTGACACCAAAACTATCTCTTGTTAAATACATATACAATTAACAGACTGCAGTAAGAAGGGGCAAGCAGGTATACAAGCGAATTTAACAGTTCTGTTTGACATTATATTTTCGGGCCTTAAATATTAAGTATCTCCAAAAAGTTTGTAAATTACCATCTGTAAGATCCTTACAAAGATTTGTAGAAATCATAAAATTTAAGACAGGGGTAAATGACATGTTGTTTGATATGCTTAAATTTTTAAAAATCAATAACATGGGATGAAAAGACAAGATTTGTTATATTACTGGGGATGACATAGCTCTAAAAAACACCTCTTTTATAACGATGTATCGGATGAGATTGTTGGTTTTGACGACAATAGTGTCCAGCGAAAAAGTTTGTTCCTGCTACGTCAGCTACTGTTAGCAACCGATTGGATATGCACTGTCGGGAACCAGTCTACCAGTAGCAAATATTAAAGATCTATTGGATCAATTCGTCAACAAATTAACCAATATAGGCTTAGATATTGTAACATTAGTCAGTGCCATGGGTGCAAATTTCATTCAATTATCCCATATGTTGAGAGGAAAATTCAGTCGTTTATTTAGGAAATAAACACATCTTGCATTATTTTGAACCGTGCCATCTTCAGCAAGTGCATAACAAAACGTCTGGCGGACATTTTGGCATCAACAAAACCCTGACAAAAGTAAGAGATCGTTTCTACTGGGTAAACAGTTGGCAAGATGTGGAGGTTTGGTGCCGCCAATGTGAAGTTTGCGTGGCAAGAATGGGGCCACAAATAAAAAAATAAGCGATATAACGCCAGAGATCCTTTTGAGCGAATTGCAATAACAAGTGACCGTATGAAGGGTCGTTATGATCTTAAGGCTAATTCAGGAGGGTACTAGGTAGGGAGAGTTGGTTTGGCTATATAACCCAGAACGAAAGAAAGGCAGGTCCCTGAAGTTCACCACCCTGGGAAGGGTCATACGCTGTCGTTAACAGACTAAACGATGTCGTATATCGAATTCAGCAAAATTCAAAATCAAAGATGAAGGTGGTGCATATAGAGAGATGTTGCTAAATACAGGGAAATACGAACCTTTGATCGGGACGTTCAGGCTTAAGGAAGGGGCAATGTTACGCCACCGGACTGTGAGACTGGAATTGTACGAGAACGACCGGAAATATTCTGAAATGTTCTAGACCGTGTGAATGGATGTATAAATAGGACGCACGGTGGGCCGAGAGTCTGCCTTAAGTTGAACGTGAACGTGTAAAGAAGAAATAAAAAAGAGACTTATAAGTGTTCAAGGTATAATAGTTAAGACAGTAATTAATCTAATGTTGTTAATTGTTAATTAGTAACATAGTAATGAGTAAGTGTTACTTAGACTTTCAATCAACGAATCTACGAGTATAGGTGTTTGTGGGATAGCAAACACGTAACAGTATGTAATAAGGATATTATTTAGTAATACCGCTATTGTATTGAGATGATTTGAAATTCATACAATTTATTGATTTTGTAAATACCATGCATAAACAAGATAAACATGTACACGTACACCGTCACCAATTGTTAATCATTTAAATACTTGATATTTGACAATAAATATTCATTAATCCAATTATTTACTACACGATTACCCTGCACATTACTGAAAAGCATTGTTTAATTTTAATATTGATTAATAACAAAGAATTAATTGACATAAGGTGAGTTACGTGTTTTGTGATAATTATTGTCAATGATCAGAACATTACGTTCACGTTTAGAACAGTGTATTTTAAATTCTAACAATTAATGGATTACTACCATTTATTAATTAATTTTATAAAAGTAGAAATAAAACTTAAACTGTTTCAAATTAAACAGGATCCGTTGTCAGCTCTGAGTCACTGTTTAATATTAATAATTAACCACTTTGCCTAAAATACTGATCACTTATTCAACTTTATAATGCAATGCTATACTAATAAATGGCGTTGCTCTTCAGAAATTCGCAATATAATTCATTAGCACCATCATTAGATACAATGCTTTTAATTCTACCATATTCAACAAAATAATATATCAAGTGCGACAGAATATTTAAGTAATAAAAAAACAAATTAAAATGTTTTTTGATTTATGGAAGAACGACAAAGGAAATAGATAAATAGCCCCTAGCGGCATTCTTATAATGCTGCAAATGAATCGTCATTCGTGGTCAACAAGCAATTTATTATGTATTTGTTCCTTATATCTTCTATCTCTTTAAATTTGTCAAACAACGAAATATTCGAAATGGCTGGTAAGGGTAATAATATTTTTATCAGATATTTGCACTAATATTTAGTTTATAACGCGACCCTAGTAGAACTAGAGGATTAGTGAAAAATAATTCAGATATAAAGTAAACAAATAATTTTAATTTTGTTTAAAAACAAAAATAAATATCTAATGTGGGCAGCACATATCTTTCTTATACCAGTATATATCATCCTGATGTAAAACAATCATTCTATTTAATTCTTCACTTCACCTCAATTAAATTTTAATAGTATAGATTGAAATGTTTCATTAAAATTTTTAAATAATTAATTATTAGAGTCATATTCGACACTATCAATAATAATTCATGTCATTTGATAATTTCTTCTTATTGACATTGACATTTTTGTAACTAAATTAGACATTTCAAATGTCAAACTGTTAAATTTATCCTAACCCCATTTTATGAGGTCAAATGTATAAAAAAATTTCAGTTTACATCAGCTTTATTTAAATACTTGGAAAATATATTTTATAGGATTGATATAGTAGACATGATTTATAATTTTTCATCAAGAATATATTTTTTTGTAAAGATAAATACAAAAAGTTTGGGTCCCGTGGTCCTCCTTTCAGCTGACCAATATTGCTCCTCATCGAATTTATTTGTCTTTAGCCTTTAGACCATATGTACCAAATTTGAAAGGTTTATCTCAAAACTGTGGCTGCTATCGCGATACTAAGACATGTAGTAAGATTTTTTCCATTTTTCTTTTTTCATTATAATTCGTCGAGGATCGTTCAGAAATGCAATAAAAATTTTAATTTTTTTTCCTCTGAAATTGCACTCTTTTTTTCTTTCATTCATTATATCTCTTCTGGTGGTACCACTTTCACCAAATTTAATGCGTTATCTAAAATATTGTTCACTATCTTAACTGCCAAATTTGGGAACTCTCCCATTAGTATAGTTTGAGTTACCGCGATACATACACACGCTCGCGAGCACACTCGCGCACACACTTGCACACACGCACGCACGTACACACACACACACACACACGCACACACACAACACCAACAGAAAAAAAAAATTTTTGGAAAATAGTCCAAATGGATTCAGGAGGGTTCAAAACGCATATACAAAAAAAAAAAACACCAAAAAAAAACCCCAAACCCAAAAAAAAAAAAACACCCCCAAAAAAAAACACAAAAAAAAAAAACCCCCAAAAAACAAAAAAAAAAACCAACCCACCCCCAAAAAACCCCCCCAGCGGAAAGCCAATAACACGGCCCCCCCGGAAAAAGAAGCCAAACACGAAAAACGAAGGTAAAGGATTGGGACACACCCCGAAGGGGGGGACCAAAAAGAAACAAAGAAGCACCAAAAACCCCAAGCCCGCGGGACCAATTGGAATTACATGATAGAAACTATGGACAACTGTTGATGAAAGTACTGATACAAAAAACAACAAAGTGGGAAATGTTTTAGTACGCATTCTAATACCAATTCAACCAATGCCATATTTAACCGCAAGTAAAAGATGACAAAGAAACAACGCTGAAGGAATTTAACAGCTAGTAATGCAAATTTTTGAAAGATTTTGCATACCTACATAAGAATAATATTTTATTGTTAGCGACAGAAGCACGAGGGTGCATATATGATTATAGCAGCTACATCACTTAGCAGCTCTTGTGCAAATTTATTGCACATAACCATGCTTTTCACCATGTGGCAGAAAATATACTTAAAGCAATTATTAGAATGTCGACAAATTAATGGCAAATACAATAACGGTTTTATTTAAAACCTCCACAACGCATTAAAGAATTTCAGAAATTGTGCCCAAGAATTCCTGAACCTCCACAGCCGATTATTAACAAGATGGGAAAACTTCCACGCAGTGAAATCTGTAGTTTTCAATTTCGAAAGCTATCAAGGAAAGTAAACAACAGTTTGAAAATCCACAAGCCGAAGCAGATCTACCCACAAGAGAGCTACAGTACATTAGCAAATGTTATTAATCAATTGCATGATAGTTCTGCCCCTTAGCTCAATCGTTTGAAATAATTGCTAACGTAAACATGGCACTACAAACTTTAACGGATGCCACTGGTGTTCAAGTTGAAACGGAATTTAGTGTTTTATTAAATTAAAATTCGTTTTTCAAAATTCTGTTTTTGTTTCCCAGCTAAAATGTATTTCTCGTAGTTTTCCATAATTTCTTTCCACATATTCTAAGGATCGATCATATTCATTTTCTTTACGTGCACTTAAAATTTTGGTCAAGAAGGGTCACTATTTCTGTGTTGAAATAAAACAAATGCACTTTTCTTCTGATGGCATATCTGTTGTCTTCATTTATAATTATATTTTTTCTTCCTAGAGACGGTTTGGTAGCTTCACACAGTCTGGTGATCTCCTTTCACTAAAAGTCTGTCTATGGTATATTGGGTGTCATTCGATGTTATATTACTAATGTCAGCGAGTTAGTACGGGGGCTGATCCAGGCCACTGCGCTGAAATACAGGTATAATGATATGATAAATGATATATTATTATTAAGTTTACACAGTAAAAATGCAGGTGTTAACAAAAAATACAAAAGAGAAAGGTAAACAATAGATTTCAAATTACTTAAAAATAATACAATACAACCCAGTGCAATACATTACAATACAATACAGTATAATACAATACAACAATACAGTACAAAACTAGATTATGAAATTATTACAATAATTAAATACACAGTAGTGGTAATTAAATAAGCCCTATTTTTTTCCATATCATTTATATTACAACGAAGTATATCAAGCTGAGATTCAATACTAGCGTTGTTAGTCGCTATTAGATACATTAGGGAACATTTATAAATATTTGTCTATGGTTCTTCATGCAAAGTAAGTGATTACTTACTTGCATTTAGTCTAGGCATATGAAAGTCAAGTAATGCTACTATATCTGCAAAGTTTATTTTATTATGAACAACTTTATACAGGAAAATAACAGAATGCATATCCCGCCTCTTAATGAGACTATACATTTTAAGTCTATTATAAATGGCATGTTGCGGGATACCTCTTGGTGGATAAATATTGTCCAAGGCAATGTTGCTAATTTAAAAAAGCGCCGTTGAACTCTCTTAATTGAGGAAATGTGAGTGGAGTATATTGGACTCCATACGACAGATGCATATTCGAGTTTGTAAATGTTTCGAATAATAATCGTAGTGTATCAATGGATTTAAAATCAGTCATGTTACGGATTACAAAACCAAGACTCTTGTATGCAGCTGCTACAGTGAGACGTAAAAGAGAGTTTGGGTTCAAAAGTAACTCCAAGATCTTTAGTTAGATCTTGTCTGTTGAGAATGGACTCGTCTCTTGTATAATCATTAATTAGCGTCTCATTTTTGCGACTATATGACATGGCATTACATTTACTGGGATTAAGAGGTAAATGGTTCTCAAAACACCATAAGTTTTTCAAAGAGGACACGTTTATATTGGGTTGGAAAAAGTCTATCTCTTTACCTAGAAGGAGGTCCACAATACCACACAGTGCACCAAATCCTGGAACGAATACAATGTTAACTGCGTTAACTATTGCATATCTAGGTGAAGTAGTTGTACACTCAAGGTTCCTTATTGACGAATAAATTCTTCAAAAATGTCTTCCCCAACAGCTGGGACATTAAACGCTTGCTGAGCGTGTGAAACTGAGAGTGCGTCATTTGCATTTAATTTGTCGATCACCCTTTTTACATCATCAAAATGAATATAGTAATAGCTTGCCAACTCTACCCATGTAACCCAATGCATTACAATGTGCTGTGGTGGTAATGGCGTATTCGGCCGTTCGTCTTCAAATAATTTTCTTCGAGACAGCGCTTTCGAAAAGTCTTCTAGACGCTGGCTATTAATCTGTCTATTGTGGAATAGCAGTCTTAATTTCTGCAATGTGATGGGAGTCCGTGTGCTAAACATGTAATAAATTTACATACTTGTATGTGTTATTTAAGCGCACTGCAGATGACTTCATATAGGAAGATGCGCCGGTTACATAGAGTAACAAACGTCTTTTATTGTTCTCCAAGTCGCCGTTCCATATTTTATTTAGAACGAAAAATAACAAGCACTATTTTGGGGGTTAGCTGCGGGACGCGGATATTGCAGTCTGACGACCCATATAATGAAATCGAGCGTCACAGTGAAAGGGTTAAAATTGTGTTCTGCATAAACACCTATTTTTGTACGGACCTGGAATCTACTATTTACTCGCGGTCTTTAACTCTTTCCCAATAAAAAACGGATTACAATCATTTCAGAGTGAACATTTTTGGATTACCCAAAAACGTTATTTCTAAGGAAATAAAAATCCACAAGTCGTCCTATACAGAGAAAATTTATGATGAATGAATAAAATGGTACCATAGATAGTATTCATTGATAGATAACATTATGATGAGATAAGATAAAACTTGTATAATGCATTAGGTAAGTATAAACTTTTACTCACCCAACCTATATATTTTATAGACTAGAAATAATAAAAACAAACAATTTGTATTCAGCCACATAAAAATAATATGAAGTACGTATTTATAACTTTAAATATAAATTTAACATAATGATATGATTCACAGTATTAACCTTGTGCGTTTTTTGTATTATAACAACATAACATTTTTATAAGTAATAATTAAAATTACAAACAAGATGTATTAGAAATAATAATTTTGAAAACAAGCAAAATATAAAATATACCTACTTAAGTTTTTTATAAAAACATGTCGGTATCATCTAATTATCTACACACATATGTAAATAGAATCTAAATTATTGCTACCTATTTCTTACTATTGTTACATGTTTTATAATAAAATCGAATAAAATTAAAATTAAAATTAAAATTGGGTACCGTCAGTAATTCAATATTGAAACAGGTGTCACTGGCAAGATAAACATAACCTAACCTCTCTAACAAACAAAACTGCATCAAAAATGTCTAAAAATAACTTACAGAGGTTCCAATGATACACTTTCCTCATCAGAATCCATAATATTAATGTAGTGTTTATCACTGAACACGAAAATGTCACTATAATCTCACAAAAATCACATTTTTCGGTGCGCGATTCCAATACATGGTCACTTGATATCGAATCTTACAAATTGTCAAATAGAAATTCATGCAAAGTAAAGCAAGTTAGAAAGGGAATAACGCATTTGAGATTCCTTGCAGTGAACAAAGACGACACTCTAGATTCGAGCAGGTATGAACATGGGCGTGCGGTATTTGTACATAAAATGATAAAATAACTAAAATAAATAAATGACGACTATAAAATTGAAAACGAAGATATTACAAAATCACTGCTCTTGTGTTTTCGGGACTTTATCAATTGATTCATTGATTAGATTTATTAAAATAAATGAAGTTGTAACCCAACTGGTAAAAAAAAACAATTTAAAAAATCTCTGTTTAATTTATATCACTTTAAAGATGATTTTCTATATAGTCTCGATAAAAATATGCAATTATATGGACACTTCAATAATAGCTGTTGTTCTCTTTTTGCAATTTCAGTAGCAGCATGAATTATATCTGCTTTTATGTGAGTGTGTCTAAATTTCAAAAATTTGTGATTTATTTCAGTAATGGAACAGTTTACAATTCTAAGATCAAACAAAATATTGTAATTAGGTAGAGGTAAGTTTTTATTTTTTATTTCATCAGTGATTTATTCAAATGCACTTAAAAACATCTTTTTGTGTAGATTGTAATGGGGGAATTGTTCTTATCGTTTAATTAAGAATTTTTAAGATAAAAAAAATATATATGAAGATAATTCGGTTATTACCAGCCTCCATAAAACACCTTGTATATTACAATTTAATAGTGAAAAATAGTATTGGGTATTTGATGCAGATTTGCACAGCAGTGTATATGTAACCATCCAGTTAGTTATTAACCTAGATGCACCTCTGTGGAAAATGCTTTGATTTTATGAAATTGCCAATTATTTCTTTATTTTGGCAGGCAATCCCTATTATTTTTGCCCCGCCTATTTCGCAGAGTACACTTTGAAAGATTAGTGACAGATAAAAATGATACGAGGGTATTCTACTTGAAAATAGGATGTTAAGGTTTAAACATTTTGTGGAAAAATGTTTCACGTATGCCTTGAAGAGAATGATCAAAGAATGTGTTGTACTTGGCCTAGTTTTTGAGGATAATGTCAAACGGCGAAACAAGGGAAATTATTTCTTGACATCCAGGGGCGGCGCTCGAAGGCGCCTTGCTATGAAGGATAAGAACTGAAATCAAAAACTGTTGCACAGCTTACGCATGTATCTAAATGGTGACGTAATTTGATTATACAGTATGTTTTATGAAACCCACACAATTGAATACAAAAGTGAAAATAAATTCATTAAATCATTAGTTATTAACGTTATTAATGTTATTATTAAGGACCGTGAGTAAATAGTAGATTACTCCCGAGGGAATAGGAGCCGGAGTACACAGCTACAAACCAAGGGTGAGGATAGTCTCAAACCTAGGTACTCATGCAACTGTTTTTCAGGCTGAGGTTCATGCTATTGAACTGTGTGTACGAAGGCTGGAATATATGCATCTTACACACAGATCAATAAAAATTTTCTCAGATAGCCAAGCAGCTATAAAAGCTCTTGGCTCCTACCGGTGTAACTCCAAAACGGTATGGAACTGTCAGAAAGCTCTAAATCATTTGAGCAAGAACAACAAAGTGACTCTGGTTTGGATACCCGGCCACTCTGGTATGGAAGGTAATGAAATAGCGGACTCCTTAGCCAGAGATGGAGCGGGATCACAATTCGTCGGACCAGAACCAATACTTGGCATATCCTCAAGTACTGCCAATATGGCTATCTCAACCTGGGCTGAAAGGCAAACTCTCCAGTATTGGCAAGAGTTACCAGGATTAGTTCATTCGAAGGCGTTTATAAAATACCCTTTGAAATCGAGAGCTAAGAAACTTTTAGAGTTAAACAGGATAAACCTGAAAACTCTAACAGGCCTATATACCGGGCACTGCCGACTAAACTATCATCTGCATAAACTCGGCCTAGCGGAAAACGCGGAGTGCCGTCTATGCCTGGAGGATAATGAGAAGGCAGACCACATCATATGCACCTGTCCCGCTGTGGAGAGGATCCGATTCTCAATATTTGGCAAAGGGCAACTGCTGCCAGAGGATCTGGACACATTCTCACCCAATAAAGTTATCAGTTTCATTAAGAGACTGAACTTATTGGGTGAAATATAATTAGGCGTGAGCCACAATAGGCCTGCTGATGGCCGCAATGGAGGGTCTACTGAGACCCACTCACAACAAACCTAACCTAACCTAACCTAACCTAAATAGTAGATTCCAGGTTCGTACATATATCGTAACGTACATAGGTATACAACATGGTGAAAAATAGATGTCTTTGCAGAATCACAATTTAAACTCTTTCACTGTGGCCGCGGCGCTTGATTTCACTGTATGGATCGTCATTACGAATGCGGTAACCGCTTGCAGCAGTTAACCCACAAATGGTGCTTGTTATGGATCATCGACTTGGAAAATAATAAAGGACGCGTGTTACTGTATGTAACCGACGCAGCCTCCTATATAAAGGCATCTTCAGTGCGCTTAAGAAACACATACAAGTATGTACATTTATTATATGTAACATGTTCATCAGCACACGGACTTCATCGTATTGCAACAACTGTTAAGAGACTGCTATCCCACAATAGATGACAGATTAATAGCCAGCGCCGGCGCCGTCTCGAAGAAAATTATTTGAAACCGAACTGCCGAATACGCCATTACCACCACAGTCTGTTGTGACGATTTAGGGCACATGGTTGGAGGAGGTAAGCTATTATTATGTACAGGGTTACTCATTATAAATTACCCACCCTTTATCATCGTTATTATTGTCTATAGAAAAAAAAGTTTTAAATAAAAGTTGTGTAGTTATGACTGAATTTTGTTAAAGTGCTATCAAAAGTACAGCAGCGTACATATTTCAGGGGATACAAAAAAAATATTTATTTTTACATAGAATGAACCTTCGCTACTGATTTAAAATTTAAAAAATATACCAAATTTTACCCCTACCATATACCGTTTTTGAGTTATTAAACGTCGAATATCTTAGTTAAACTAGTTACTGTAAATATGGAAAAGTTGACATTATTAAAGTGAGTTATGAAAATGACAACTATTATGTTTGATGACATTTCTTTAATGAAATAGTCAAAATGGTTTACAGTGAGGAAGAAAAAGTCCAAATATTTACTTGTTATATACAAAACAACAAAAATAAGCGTGCAGCAAAAAGAGCATATAGGGTGTTGTATGTAAATCGTCCAACACCATCAGAAAATATGTTCAAAAATATTTACCGAAAGGTGAATAATACCTCCAGTTTTAGTAGAAAAAAGCGTGTAGTTCAAGCAAACCAGGAAGAACAGCTAGATATACTGCTTGATTTCGAAGGTAAGCCCATCCATATTTATTTGCGAATAGACTTTTTTGAAACATGTATTATTTTTTAGAAAATTCTGAATATAGTATGAATAATGCAGTCGATCAAGTAGGTAAAAGTTATTCCAAAATCCAACGTACCTACGTTAAAAAATAACAACTACAAACCATATACAATTTTACCAGTACAAATTTTAACAGAGGCTCATAAAAGGAATAGGCTGGACTTTTGCCGCCAGATGATTCAAAAGTTGGATGAAGATCCCGATTTTTTTACTAAAATATTATGGACTGATGAATCATCCTTTCCTACGGCGAGAGTTTTTAATATGAAAAATCGAAGATCGTGGGAAAACAAGCACAACAGAAAAAGATTGGTAAGACAAATAAAAAAATCAGGAAGAAAAATTGTTAGCGTTTGGTGAGGAATTTTCAGAAATAAAATTGTTGGGCCCATATTTTATGATTATACATTAACTGGAGTTACCTATCTGGAAATAATTATCCCAGAAGCAGAAAATATTCTTTAGCAGAATTTTCCGGAAGCTGAACTTGATATGATTTGGATGCAGGATGGGACAACTCCGCATAATGTCCTACCCGTTCGAGATCATTTGAATAATGTATTCCCAATATGAATAAGGAATAATGAACCCATTAAATGGCCACCTAACAGTCCGGATTTGACCGCTATGGATTAATTTGTTTGGGGATTTCTAAAAGACATTATCAATAATAATAATAATAACAATAGTATTCGAGTCATTAAAGACAGGATTCGACTTGAAATAAACAATCTGAATGTAAATAATGAAGTCATTTCCGGTGCAATTATAAATATAAGAAGACGTTATCAATTGGACAATAATAGTGGACAAATCGAACATCTTGTATGAGCTATCATTTATTTATATTTAAATTTCCTAAATAAATCTTTGTTATCTATTTTGTATAAATATTTGGTTTTTTTCTTCCTTACTGTAAACCATTTTGTTTATATCATTAAAGAAATGTCACTTCAAACATAATAGTTGTCATTTTCATATCTCACTTTAATAATGTTAACTTTTCCATACTTACAGTAACTAGTTTAACTAAGATATTCGACGTTTAATAACTTAAAAACGATATATGGTAGGGGTAACATATAGTATATTCTTGAAATCAGGAACAAAAGATCATTCCAAATTCAGTCATAACCACACAACTTTTATTTAAAACTTTTTTTTCTATAGGCAATAATAACGATGATAAGGGGTGGGTAATTTATAAAGAATAACCCTGTACATTTTAATGATGTAAAGAGGGTGATCGACAAATTAAATACAAACGACGCACTCTCTATTTCACACGTTCTGCAGACGTTTAGTGTGGTTAGGCAACAAAAATCTGTTAGATCTTTTAAAGAATTTTTTTCAAAATTTTTTTGTTTTTCATCCAAAGTGACTGAAACTTTTGCACAGGATAATAGGCTGCCAAAGTCGACAGGCAATCTTAGGGGGTGTTTGTCCTTTTACTTTTTCGATATCTATATGTCTTCACAAGTTATGAGGACTTTTTGGTTTAGTTAATTTATACTTCACATATTTAACATCTATTCGATTTTTTAAAGAATTTTTTTGTTTTGCGTCCAAAGGGACTGAGGCTTTTTCACATGCTGCCAAAGTCGACTGGAAGTGTGAGGAGGTGCTTTTCCATTTATTTTTTTAATAACCACATCCCTTCACAAGTATAAGGACTCTTTTTAAAGAATGGTTTGTACTTGTATATGGGGTGTAACAGGATCATGGTACACCCCCCTTTTCTCCTTCAGTTTTGAAGATAATTGATTGAAATTTGGGATATTCAATATATATAATAAACGGCACTTTTTGACATACAAGTGATTTTTTTTCACTTCCGGTTTTATCGAAAGTGACACTAACTTTCGATTTTTAAATGGATTCAGAAAATTAGACAGAATTGAAAAATGCAATAATATATGTCACTTCCGGCGAAGTCGCAAGTAAAAAAAAAATCACTTGTATGTCAAAAAGTGCTGCTTAGTATGTATATAAAATATCCCAAATTTCAGTCAATTATCTTCAAAATTAAAGGAGAAAAGGGGGGTGTACCATGATCCTGTTACACCCGGTATGTATTTTGAGCTTCAAAAGTTAACTCCTGAACATCTAGAACAAATGCTGCTAATTTACTGGACCCATAGAAATTACTAATGTGTGTGTTGTGGGTTACATTTACCATTATTTTGAGCCTTCTTCATATTAACATTGGATGTTACTGAACTAGCCAAAATAACCACAAGGTAAGATATTGTGTCATATATGCATGAACATATTTACGCGATGACACATGACCTAGCTTCAACCATGGAATTGAAGTCATTTATCGCTACCTCCCGATTTTTAGACATTACGTAAGCTTTTATAAAAGAGTAGTATTTTGCTCTCACTGTTAAATGAATATAAAACATCAAGTTGGGGAACTGCAATTTACTCAGTTTTTAAAAATGAAGATAATTTTTGAACGATGATGGCTCTGTATTTTTAATGCAAATAGCAAAGAAAAAGTCCAAGGTATCACAAGTTTTAAATCAACAACTGTAATACTAAACTGAATATCTTTGATATTCCAAGATGAAAAGTAAAATATTAAATAATACAATAAAAATTTCAGCGTTTTCGTCGCTGTTTGTATTATTTAAAAACATTCAAAGGATTTGCTTTCAAAGATTTTGGTATTCTATGAGTAAACCCTGAAAGACTTGCCCTTGGGACCCCTGTTTTACAAAGCCGATATTAAGCTTGGCTCTTTTCTGTAAAATCATGAATAGAGTTGAATTTTCATCGTGTCTAGTTAGGACAAGGACTTTACGCTGACGACTCTTCGAGTACATTACACGAAAATGAATCTTGAGAAATGACATCTAATAGTTCAGACATAATGTATAAAAAGTATTAAAACTGCAAAACCCATCATTTGAGAAATGGAAGACGAATCGGAATTAATTCTATTCGAATACATTTAAAAAACAATATAAGTGTGTTATTTTCTGTATTTTATAAATTAAATTGGCAAGTACATTTTTTCTGGACCAGATTTTTTTCTGTTCTTTAACACTTAATTATTGCTAACGTTCCAAAAAATAATAAATAGTATAAATCGACAATGTTTCTGCTTAATTGACCCTCAAATGATATTATAAATGATAACAGTTGTTTAAAGCCTTTGTTCTCATTATAAAAATTATAATTTAAAACCTTATCTCACAATAAAAGGTCAACAATATTGTTCATAAGAATTTTGTTAAAACTACTTGTACAGTGGAGTGCTTGGCACTGAAGTAAGATCAATGGGGGTTTCATTGTTACAAGTTGAATTTTATATAAAATGAATGATTATGTATTGATGTTTCAAAATCTCGAGGCTGCCAAAAATCGTCATGTGCAAAAGGGCACTAAAGTTGAAAAGTAAGTGGCAAAGAAGAAACAAATTGCGATTTTTTTATATATTTTTTAGAAAAAGTTTTGATGTAATAAATTTTTTATTTTCGAAATTCTTCCATTCTTTTGGAAGAAGATTATATAATTTTACTGGAAGATATATACAGTGTGTCCATAAAATATGGAATAAATTCATTATTTCTTAAACCAAAAATATTTAGAAAATATCCTCAGATACGTCGATTTTTAATTTCAATTGCGCACCTTATTCTTTATTTTTTTTATGGTTATGATGCCATCACAGTTTATGACGTTATCGGTATTTTTTAAATGGAATACTGTATATTTCTACATTTTTGGATTCTGAATCAACAGATGATTCCAAAAATGTATCACACTTAGTGTCTAAAATTGATAAGTTGGTGGATACATCCATTAAAGAATACAAGTAAAAAATAATATAAACACGTGTTTTATTAATTTTTGAAGTAGGCGGTAGTTTTTGTTTGTTTTTTTTGTTTTATCATTAACGTATTTGACAGTGAATCACTTAATATTACTTTACCCCAGCAGTGGTTTCTCAATAATTGTGGTCGATTTATTTTAATTTATATCATGAGTGTATCTGTAAAGCAGAGAATTGATTTTATTACAAGAATTATGTAATTTATTTAGTACTAAATATCCAGACCGACCCACAACTCAATCGACAGTGAGTAAAATTGAAAAAAAAAATTAGAGACTGGTACGGTGGAAGATTTATCCAAAACAGGTCACCCATGTGTTGATGAGGATACAAAGTCAAATATTTTACTGGCTGTTGAAGAAAATCCACATGCCAGATTAATTATGATAATGATGTTAATAAAACGTCAGTACATACAGCATTAAAATTAGAAATATGGCATCCCTTTAAGATTCAGCTTGTGCAAGAACTAAGTGATGATGATCCAGATCGGAGGATATAATTTTTTGAAACAATGATGAATATGTGCAATGGTGATCCTCTTCTGATAAAAAATAATATTTTCTCCGGTGAATGCATTTTCAAATTAAATGGTGAAGTGAATCGTTAGAATTGTAGATACTGGGTAAGGGAAAAGGTAAATGTATGGGTGGAAATTGTAAGAAATAGAATCATTGGAATCAAAGGAGTGTAATTGAATTTATTTTGATTTATAATTGACCATTCTACCTTTTGTTGGTAAGAAGCGGTTACAATAAGGTTAGTGTTGTATGTACGTATGTATGTAGAATCATTTTGTTTTGCATTTTTACATCTTTTTTTGTTCATTTTTTCTTTCCAATTTTTTTTGTTTTCCTTATCATTTTAAAATCTGACAAATCTTAACATTTTTAATCACTGTGGGAAATCATTCTTTAGTATCGGCTTGCATTCTGCCAATTGTTTTAAGTGCCGATAATTTTCAAAAATGCTCTTATCTTCAGAAGATTCCGCTAGAGCAGTTACTCTAATTGATGCTGGCTTTAGCATTCCGAAGTCGCCGAAAGATTGAGTGTTCCTCGATCTAGTGTCCACAGGGCAATTGTTCTCTTTCAAAAAACCGGCGGATGCCGCAGAAGGCCGGAATCTGGAAGAAATCGAAGCACAACTCTTCGCGATGATCGTCATCGTGATTTTTTTTGCGAGATCGACATATGACTGCCGTTCAAATAGGGAATGACGTGCAAGAAGTGAACTAGGTCAACGTCAACTATAGAACTGTTAGAAGAAGTCTAGTTGAAGCAAATTTCTCTGCTAGAAGAGCTGCAACAGGCCCCGAGCTTCCTGAGCTTCTCCGGAATCATCGTGTGACCAGGCTCAGTTTCGGACGCGATCGTCTCAATTGGAATATCGGACAGTGGAGCAATATTCTTTTCTTGATGAGTCCCTATTTTCCCTGAGGTCTCCAGATGGACGAGAGAGAGAGAGAGTGTGGAGAAGGCGAGGAGAAAGATACGCACAATGCAACTTTAGTGAGAGGGTGAGCTTCGGTGATGTATCTGTAATGGTGTGAGCTGGCATATCTTACGTGGCTCGCACAGAGCTTATGTTCATAGATGTTGTTGTTTTTGCGGGGTTTATTAGTGAGCAATTTCTTTTAATGCACGAGAATGCTCGTCCGCACTTGGCCAGAATTGTTAGAAACTACCTCCATGACATCGATATTAAAGTTCTAGAATGACCAGCACGTAGTCCTGACCTAAATCACGCACACATACGTAAGTGATATGCTGGGAAGACGGATCAGAGAACGTCGTGAACAGTTGTTAACACTGCAGTAACTATGGGATGTACTAGAGAAAGAGTGGGGTAACATTCCTCAAGAGACCATCCAAAAGGTAAATGACGGCATGCAATGTAGACTTGTGAGTGTAATCAAAGCTAGGGGAGATAATACTTGTTATTAAATATAATAAATATAGTTTAAAAAAACTAAAAAAACACGCTTTTAAAGCACATCAAACTAAAAAGTGAAAAATAATTATTAATATAAACTGAAAACAATAATGAACGAAAAATGCTGGTATTATTGTGAAAAAAGCGTGGGTTGCTCGATATACGAAAAATATGGCACAAAGCGCCCCACGCTTTTTCACAATAATACTAGTATTTTTCGTTCATTATTGTTTTCAGTTTATATTAATAATTATTTTTCACTTTTTAGTTTTTTTTAACTATATTTATTTTTCACTTTTAGTTTGATGTGCTATGAAAGCGTGTTTTGTAGTTTTTTAAACTATATTTATATTGCTTATTGATGCTGATATTATAACTTATTACGATCCAACAGATATTTCTGAAAAAAAAAATTTTTTTTTATTTCAGCCATGGGATTTGAACTCACGCCCGAGGAGTCCGTCGTTTCGCGTCGACTAAGACTTGCCCGCTCTGCCAACGACCGCTGACAATCACGTAATATACTTACAATATTAAGCCTCTTGCTCTCACGCAGAGGATACGTGAGGAAAGGACTGGCGATCCTGATCAGGATAATGATATAAACTTATCAAATTATTGTATTGTTACCGGTTCTTCGTAAGTGTACAAAGTTTCAATTAAATCTGTCCGTTTAAAGTGGGTCAAAATCGAGTCCAAAGAGTCGGTTACAAACAAACAAACAAACAAACAAACAAACAAACATACAAGTGAAGCTAATAGAAGCGTGTTAAAAATAAAAGTTGATAAAAGTAACACTTGATAGGGAAAAAATAGTATCACTTATTGTCTATAATTGTTTATTTGTGGCACCCTGTAATGCTTCCTCTCATCTTCTTTGGGTATTAGGTCATTATCCTATAAATCATTTAAAAAAAAATTGTTAAATAAACCTGTGCGCCAAAAGAATTAGTCAGAGGTTGATGTTTGTGCCTATCCAAAAAATGTCACACACCTAAGAAATATTAATCTGGAAATGAAACTTAAACGTCGAATATTTTAGAGTATATTTGACATAAGAAGATACAAAAGTGAACCAATTACCAAGGAAATTTTCCTATTGTTTTAAAAACGGAATCAGAGAGTATTCCGATTGCAAAGAATAATAATGAAAAATAAACTCTACGAATAGTATGTTTTTACACAAATACAAAATGGCTCATATACAGTGACGTTTGTATCAAACACTCCAAAAATATCATCCACATACCTGTCAAACCCTGGAAAAATACTCGCATTCTTCTTTTGTTTCTGTCTTGATTCAACGATAATTTCCTCAGACAATTGACACCTCTACTGATTTTCAAAAAAAAATAAAGTAAACAAAACCGACTGTTTCCATATCTTTTGTTGATTTTTAATCAATATGTCAGAGAAGAGAAGATATTTATTTTAAACAGCACGTTCTCTTTCTAAGAACAACACAAAATTTGTGAACGTTTTATTGTTTGAAATGAGTTTTTCACAACATCTCCTAGAGAAACTCAAATACCTACATTCTCATTTTCATTGTCGAAAAGAGCCCTATTACTTTGTTAAGAGGCCGTACTAACTTTTTATTTGCCACGTTCTGAAAATCCATTCTCGAGAAGGCAAACGGTTTAATGATATGACGAAAGCTATAAAAATATATTTAGAGTTAAAGGCAATTCATGCAATGAAAATACCCTATTATATCAAGTGAATAAATTACACATTCCTGTTTTCTATAAATAATAAAAAAAAATAACAGATAAAAAATGTAAAGAAGATATAACGGGTGACATATTTCAACTTATTATATATTGTTAACAAATCAAATTAATAACAAAAAGTAAATGGAATCTAGTTGCTTACATAATGGGGTTTCAGATGTCAAATACTAGTTACCGCAAATGCTCGATATGACCTCCATTTTGTTGTTGTAAAATTACCAACCATTCCTCCAAATTGTATACAGCACTTTTCAACATTTCTGGTTGAATTGCACGAATTTGCTCCATAATACTGTCTTTTAATTCCTCCAGCGTTGTTGGCCGTGTTCTAAAGACCAAATTTTTTAAATAACCCCACAGCCAGTAATCCGCTGAGTTAATATCAGGCGATCTTGGTGGCCATGAATTTGCAAAATGTCTGCTTATAACACGATCTTGAAAAACCGCAGTTAACAATTCTTTAACTGGTCGGTAAATGTGCGGAGGTGCTCCATCCTGCATAAAAATCATGTTTTCAATTCCTTCGTGCTCGTTTTGCAACTGTGGAATTGCATAATCCCTTAACATTTGCAGGTATCGTTCACCAGTAACAGTTACAGATACCGCCTCCCCATTCTGTATTTCCTAGAAAAAGTATGGACCAATGATGAAACTAGCTGTGAAACCGCACCAAACGGTGACTTTTTTGTCATGAAGGCATTGCTGAACGATTTTATGTGGATTTTCTGTTGACCATATTCGACAGTTTTGAGTATTAATTCCACCATTAAGAGAGAAATGGGCCTCATCTGTCCATAAAATACGGGATAACCATTCGGGTTCAATTTCCATCTGAGCCAATACGTGTAATGAAAAATCGTACCTGAGAGCAAAATCTGCGTCCTTTAATTCAAACAGCAGTTGCAGTTTATAGGGATACATTTTTAGGATTTTCCGTAAAATTTTCCAAACCGTGGTGTATGGCATTTGTAATCGTTTTGATATCGCATTCACACTACTGATTGCTAGCGAATTAGTATTGGCTACGTTTTGATTTCCCTGAAGAACTTCTGCAACTTGGACATCACTAATCCTAGGTCTTCCTGACCTCGGAAGGTCTTTTACAGACCCTGTTCTTTCAAATTTGCTAACCAAATTACGATACGCCTAAATTTTGCACGGCCCTGCTCTCAAACCCATTTTTGTACGAAATATTCGTAATCCAGTAGTGTAATTTTTACCGCCTTCATAATAACATTGCACTAAACCAATTCTTGTTTGCAGATCCATATTGAAATTGTTACAATTTACGTTACGCGAGGTTTATTTTGAGAACAATTCTCTAAATTACGATTATTTCGTTTGACACTTGTATCAATAGTTGTCACGACAATTCTTTTGTTTTCCATAGAAACACTAAAATCCAATTATTGAGGCAACTAGATTCTGTTTACTTTCTGCTACTAGCATAATTTCTTAAAACTATATAAGAATTTAAAATAGACCCCTTACTTTATGATAACCCCATATAATAAACTAAATATATCTGAAACATAAAAATTTACGTTTATAAATATTTAACAATTAAGAAAATTAATAACGAATGTATGTACATATTTAGTTATAAGAATAAATGTCGGTTTCGAAAAGTTAATTATTTGTGTGTGCCAGATGGTTAAAGTACAATGAACAATATTTGGTATTACTTATGTTCAACAAATATACTTAAATCGGTACGAGGTCAAGAAATTGAACCCCAAAACCTCTCAGAAAGCCTGGGTTTAAATCTGAGCCAGACCGAAACAATGGGGTATAGTGAATGAGCGAGTCAACTTGCGTCAACATAAATATAGTAAACAATGGGTTCGGTGTATTTTTTTTTAATACTTTCATTTATCGACATCCATCTTTATGTTTGTGGCATACATACAACAGCAGTATATCTGTTACAATTTAACACTATCCTAATCATTTTATTTTGGAGAATTTGAGCCTATTTAGGCTCTCACTTTTGTATATGGCATTAACAATGAAATACAATAATTAAAATGAAACAATACAATTATTATAGATTAACAATGTACTCTATAAAGACATGTTTCGACATATATCATGTATAGATTCAATTTCTTTATCAATTTTCATAAAATGATAATCAACATAAAGCTAAACATACATTACTAATGCAATTTTATTATTTTTATACACACTTATTGATAGCATTTCCTGCATTTTTTCCTAGTTGTTTCTAAATCCTATCAACATACATGTTGTTTTATAATTTATTTTGTTAACCAATCAGTAATATAAAACACCAAAAAGGTTTTTACTAGTTCTTTGAGATCATAACCCAGAACACTTTCTTGTGTAACTCCAATTTGACCGTCCATCAAACTCGATAAATTATTAACTTAGCTTTTATATTAGGTACCTACTCTATAAATAACTTTTTAACTACATTAGAGCACTTGCTGTAGCATATGTTTGCAACTTCCGCAATTATCTAGACATCCATCGTTCAAAAGCCCTACAACACAACATATACATTTAAGTGTAACTTTTCCTTCACCAACAGCATTCTTCCGTCTTTCACAGATAAATTGTTAAGCTGATTTACAGGAATGTATTCGGGAAAAAAGGGGCAAGAGGGGGGATCTCTATAGCCTATTTCTTTTTGAGAAAGAATAATAAACCATCCTTAATAATGCAAAACGTTTTCGCAGAAAACTATCAGTTTTATCGAACTTTCGTATATAACTTTTTTGTGAAAAATTTAATTTTAAACAGTATTGTTGCTCTTTATATTTTTCATGTCTAGCACTATTGAAGAAATATTGTCCTTGAAAGTGAAAAATACCGATTTTTTTTAATAACGAATGGATTTTGCGTTAAACAATTATTATAACTAACATTTTTCCAATTGTATATTACACTTACAATATATTTTTGTCCATTTCATTACACATTACTACAGTTTTTAACAACATTAAAATCGAAACTAAACACTATAGTTCAAATAATTGTTATAAACAATAAACTGAACATGAATCATTCGAGCGTTCATAAAATATATTCTGATGAAAAATTGCTTAGCTCTAATTTTGCACGAAATGATTTCCAGCACCCGGTCTAAAAGACCGAATTTAAGACACGTTGCGAAAGTTTTTTTTACATTAACTCATTTGCTGTACGAAAAAAATATATAAAGTCCGCCAGGAATATAAAACAGATTCCATAAATGACCTTTTTTAAGTAACGGCAGAGAGGGTCTTCTGCAATTATAATTTCGTTTCCCTTGGAAACAAGGATATTACATTACATATTTCCCTGGACTATATATTGCGAAAATGAATTTCTAAAATGTTCAACGTTACTGTAAGAGCGAGTAAGTAGCTTTGCTAGCACTTCATCCGGTCTACACGGCGACAGCAGTTCCTTTGACGTTAAGTCTAATTACATACAAAATACCGTCGTGACGTGCAAAATACCCCTTTAGCTTTTTCTCGGATGAATTTCCGCACAAATTTTACACTCGCCATTTACTCTTTAGTTGATCGGATACGCAATAGTACCTACACTTTCACAGACGTTTAGACTTACAACAAATAGTCTGAAAGATGAAATTTTAAACTGTCATATTTTTGCTAAATAGAGGGTACGGCATTTTATTACCGACGCTTTTTAAAATTTTACTTTGTGCTTAATACTTAACATACACTTGGAGTGGGTGAAACCTATGATGTGAAGATAACACTGACGTAGATTTCCACGAAACACCAAAACACTATATACTACACTCGACGCGCGTTTCGCCAACCAAGTTGGCATCATCTAGAGATGATTAAAACTAACCTTATACTAACAATCTACCTGCCTCTGAAGGCATTTTAGATAAGATTGTTGCAAGTGTTGAAAGTTCAATTCAATACCTTCCTGATTCCTCTAAAGGATTTATCAAAGAAGAAGCTTGCAGAAATCAAATCTCGACAAATATTGTCACTAAAATAAATAAAAAGTAAAAATCTACAAAAGACAGAAACATTATCAAACGGTTGCTTGAAAAATATTGTTTTTATTTAAAAGCTGATAAGGGCAATAAGATTGTTATTTTAGATAAAGAGGACTATTATGAAAAGGTAGACAATTTGATTAGTAATGGTCCTTATAATAAACTTTCTAGAAATCCATTACCAAAAATGGTTACTGAAGTAAGAAATGTACTTAAATTCTGCGACAACCTTATTACTCCAGCTTTAAATAGGAGGTTACATGTATCTAACCTAAGTGTACCTTGTTTGTACTGCTTGCCTAAGATACATAAACCAGAAAAGTCGATACGTCCTATTGTTTCAGCAATCGGATCGCCGACTTACAACCAATCAAAATGGTTAACAGAAGGGTTCGAAAATTTACCTATTGCACCACCTAGTTTTTCTGTGATTAATTCTAACGATTTCATTAATAAGGTGAAAAATATTCAGTTGCAAGAAGGTGAAATTTTGATCTCCTTTGACGTTTGTTCATTGTTTCCAAGTGTTTCGATATCACAGACCTTGGACTATCTTAAGGATCTACTCGAATTAAACAATCTCAGTCAAGATGTAATAAAAGAATATCTTAAACTCACTAAACTTCGCATGAAACAAAATTGTTTCCGATTCACCGATAATTTCTTCGAACAACATGAAGGAACAGCAATGGGTAACTCTTTGTCACCATTCATTGCCAGTCTCTTCATGAACAGATTCGAGACGGAAGCAAAAGAAGAATTCGAGTATTTTCCCAGGGTTTGGCTTAGGTATGTGGATGATATATTTGCAGTGTTCGATACAAAAGTCGCTGATATTGATAACTTTGTGAAACAGTCGTTTCGCGTCAGTTAAATTCACATATGAAACTGAAAACTCTGGACAACTACCATTTTTAGATGTATTAATAATTAGAAATAATGAAAACAAGTTAGAATTTGACATATACAAAAAAAGATACCAGTACTCTAAGATATATCCCTAGGGACTCTCATCATTGAAAAAGAAACGGCATTGATTAAGGATATAGCTGCGAGTAATGGATATTCTGTAAGTTTAATTGATAAAATAATTAGGAAACGAAAGTTTAAAGAGTCGCTTCGAAATTCCTCGACCTTTCAAAATGAAAGAGAAAATCCGAAATTTGTACCGATTCCATTCAATCCTCGATTCACCCGTAGTATTGGTAAGATTTTTAAAGATGTAAAGATGTAGATATGACAGTGGTTCATTCATCGGGAAACAAACTGCAACAACTTTTAGGCAATCCAAAAATAAAATTGAAACAAACGAAAAGTAGGGAATTAACGAAATTAGTTGTAAGGACTGCAATTAAAAATATGTTGAACAGACTAGACGATCAATTGAAACTAAATTCAAAGAGCATATGGCCCATCTCAAATATGGTAAAACAGATAAGTCTACTGTAGTTCAACATGCGTTTGAGAAAAACCGTACAATAGATATTAGCAATTTAAGATTAATTAAGAATATAACAAATACTAGACAGCTGGATGTATTTGAAAGCTTGGAAATCGCAAAGTGTAAAAATAGTATGAATAGTGACAGAGGGCCTATCCCAAATAGTTCGGTGAACCGTGACAATAGTTTAGGTATAAATAGGGTAGATTGTTAGCATAGATTTAGTTTTAATCATCTCCAGATGATGCCAACTTGGTTGGCGAAACGCGCGTCGAGTGCAGTATATAGTGTTTTGGTGTTTCGTGGAAAACTATGTCAGTGTTACTTAACATACAGATACAAGAAAGATTCTTTATTAAAGCATACGTGATGCAGTTTTTTAACGTATGCCCACATAGGTACCGATACCATCGCACAGTGTTGCTTAATTTGTTTGATGCTAAAAAGCGCAATAAAACAATATAACATTTATCTAGGGCGGTTTGACTTTGTTTTTTGCCACCTTATGACAGTTCTGTTATCAAGGCGTTTATGAAATTCAAAAAAAGTTATCATGGTTCACTGGCCTGCGTAATTTCATGTTTTGCGTTAATGAAAATATTAAAACAAATCAAGTTCAGAAACGATTTCGCCTTCAATTTAATGTGCATAGGCTTGGATGAATTCCACCAAGAAACACGATTTTGAACTGGTACCAGCATTTTTTTGAAATAACGGCACCGTTAAATGGAATCCCAGGATTCGCAGAAGAACAGTTCGTACTCCCGAAAAAAATCACTAGCTATTAAGAAGTTCAAAGCGCTCTACAATGAAACACGCACAGGCGATACACTTATCCAATCGCATTATCACACGAATTCCTCATAAAGATCTTGAAATTCGTCCTTACCAAATTCAAATTGTGCAAAAGCTCTTGCCAACTGATTTTCAAACATCATTAGAGTTTAGTACTTAATTTTGCAACATGATGGATGAAAATGCCGATATCTAAACAATCTCATTATGCTTGATGAAGCTCATTTTTGTTTATCAGGAAACGTTAACAAGCAAAACTGTAAATATTGGGCCTGCAACCAACCCCAATAAATGTTTGAAAAACCACATTATTCAGAAAAAGTTAGTTTGGTGCGGTGTATCTGCTTTTGGAATTCTCGGCCCCTTCTTTTTTGAAGAATATGGACAAACAGTATCTATAAATTCAGAGCGGTATGTTATCATGCTTTAAAACTATTTATCTGGTGAATTGCAAAGACTAAGAATTAATAATCATCCAGATCTATGGTTTCATCAGGATGCTGCTACAATGAATGTGTTAAGACAAATGTTTCCTGGGCGCGTTATTTCCCAACGCGGCAATATTAAGTTGCCCTCAAGGTCGCCTGACCTTAGAGTCTCGATTTTTGTCTTATGGAGTGTATATTATTCGTCCCCAAACTCTACAGGAACTGAAAGACGCAATTACGGGAGAAATTAGGCTTTGAAGTCTCCCTTAGTGTTTTTATTTTGAGTGAATCTGAACGTTTCCCCAAAATGTATCAACGGAGGCGATATTTAAATTTAAGAGGAGCGATAAACCAAGAATTATTAAATGAAGTAATGGAGGAGTTTTCATGGAAAGTTAGGATAATGTATCAGAATTCAAGGCGTTATTTTAAAAAAATAATTATTTAAGTAGAAACTGCATTATTTTTCCAATAAATTGACATATTACTTTGTTTATTTGTTCTAATTAACAAGCATGTAATTGCACTTTGAAATGTGTGAGTTATAAATGCCGTACTCTTTACCAGTGGCGGTTCGTGGGTCAAGAGATAGGGAGGACAATTAGAAAAGTTTACTGTATTACCTACCTTTTAAAGTGATTTAAATTTCAAGTCGATCCTCCGGTCTTTTTGAGATGCAAAGTTGTCAATTACTTTTTCATTAAAGTCTTTTATCTTCTTTATTAATGCCCTTTCTATGGTAAGCATAGCTAAAGAAGATAACCTTTCCTGACCCATGGTATTTCTTAGAAATGTCTTTATTCTTTTTAAGGTGGAAAAACAACGTTCACTTTTGATGGTAGTCATAGGGGAGAGTACACAAGATTTTTAACAGTTTAACACTTTCAGAAAAAGTAATGCACAAATTATTGTTAATAAAAAGCTGTAACAAAGCAACTGCACCTTCACTATTGGAAAAATCTTCTCGGCTATATAATACTTCTAATTCAGTTTTAAGTTTCAAATGATTTATGACTGGATACTTCGTTTTAACTAATTTAAACATATCTTGAGGAAAGATTTTTTTATAATCTTTAAATCGATCTGCGTGAAATAACTGAGACACTGCTAAATGATTATTGAAGCCAAACCTATTTTTGATCGCAGATGTAATTATATCATAAACTTCTAATGAAATTCACCTTTTTGATTCTTCCATTTTACATCTCTGGACAGACTGCATGGATGTCTCCTCCAAATAGTTATTCAAAATTTTATTTCTGATGTCTTCAATTTTACTATTAAAAACGCCAATACACTTATTTACTGTTATGACATCGATATTACATTTTTGTAATTGATTGAACAATATATCACAATGAGGCATAACTAAATGAAAAAAATTTAACCAGTAAAGAAAATGTTCATTTTGTAAGTAGTTTTTTAAACCAATAGCTTGGTTTAGAGTGTTGTTTTCTGATTCATTATCAATGATTTTTTTCTAAACAATCTAATAATTCTGTTCGATAGGTATAAACAGTCTCTATGCACTTTGTATTAAAATTCCATCATGTGGCACCAACACGGCTTTAGGTAATTTCACCTTAACAACATTATCTAACACGGCTGTTCTTTTTGACGATTTTCCAAAAAAATGAAGAAAAGCTATGTAAATTACAAAAAATTTTTTTTGCTTTTATCATGACTTGATGCTTTTTGTAAAATTAAATTTAGTTGATGAGCGTAACAATGATTAAAATTTGCTGCAGGGTAACTTTTTTTTAAATTTTGGCTTGTACGCCTCCAAAAGCACCACTTATTACTGATGCTCCATCGTAACTTTGTGCTATCAATTTTTCAGGACTTTCATTAATTTCATTAATCTCATCTTAACAACATTGTCTAACACGGCTGTTCTTTTTGGTGATTTTCAAAAGAATGAAGAAAAGCTATGTAAATTAGCAAAAAAAAATTGTTATGCTTTTATCCTGACTTGATGCTTTTTGTAAAATTAAATTTAGTTGATGAGCGTAACAATGATTAAAATTTGCTGAAGGGTAACTTTTTTTAAGTTTGGTTTGTACGCCTCCAAAAGCACCACTCATTACTGATGCTCCATCGTAACTTATGCTATAAATTTTTCAGGGCTTTCATTAATTTTCAGACATTCTAACTCTTTTAAAATTACATCTGTCAAATGCTGCGATGTCGTTCCTTGAGGCTGAATAAATTTCCAAAATCTCTCACATACAACACCGTCCAAAAAGTATCTAAACACAAAAACTACTTGTACTTTATTCATAACCCAACTTATGTCCATTTTTCAGTTTTAATATATTTTATACAACACTCATATTTAATAGTAAACACCAAAAACACTGTTTTACTTAATATCACGACAAGTAGAGATTTACTAATAAAATGTTCACAAATAAAAACATTAAAAACAACGCGACAGAATTTACCGACCAACGCGTACCTAGTCAGCATTAAGACTGCTCACTGCTCTACTGAACTTAGTGAACTTCGTGCGTCACCGTTTCCGTAAAATGTGTCAGGGACATTGTCCCCGCCAGTGTTTTCTGTCTCTTTTGCTTTCTGACGATTCGCGCATAAGTCTATTTGACTTTAATTCGTTGTAAATTCGGTCCGTAGCTAGCTTTGAGGACAAGTTGTGGATTGACCCAAGATTTTTAAATTCTATAAATGAATAATGTAATGAATATGAATGTAGAGGCTTGCTGCTCGGGGGGATACGAAATCCTGCGATCTAGATATTTGAATAGTATTGTGCATAGAATGAACTAGAAAATTTAATCTATTTTTTTAAGAATATTAAAAGTATATATATTATATATTTTTAAACTTCAGAAAATGAATAGCTCTATTTTTTTATTTGTATGTGGGAGGTCATTGACCAAATGACCCTATAGAAGAACCGCTAGTGCTCTTTACATTTTTACAATGGAAAAGAGAAAGATATATAAAAACTGTTGCAGAAAAAAGTCACTAAAACTTAATTAAGGATTCTGTGTCAATCAAATGCGCCTATTTATTTTTATATTGATTAATTTTCTTCGTTTTAATTATGATGTAAGAGAGTACGTATCATCATCTTCTGCTTGACTAATTATAAACTGCACCTGACCCCATTATTTTAGCTGAGAAACATGTCAAAGATGTGGTTGCCGCTTTATTCTTTTTAATTAGTGAAATTATATGCACACTTTACAATTTAGATCCGACCATAATGTGGTGCACAGTGCTGCAGTAATTTTATTAAAATTGCACGGTAATTTAATTAATTTTGATAATTAAGCAAGTTATCAACCGGTCTAGGTTCAGTTAAATACTGAAATAAATGTATTTAAATTAACTAAACGACCGCGGCGCACTGTTCATTACTCCAAGAATGTTAACCTTTATTCGAGTGGTAAAAAGGTAAACCACAGTGAACAACGGTGCCACTAGGGGTTTAGTAAGAGTTTCACAGGTTGGTAAAACGGGAAAAAGCTGTGTAAATTAGTTAATTTTTTGTTACACATTTTAAAATAAAACTGGTCATATCTTGATCACAAATCAAGAGAGCAATTTCTGTAATAAATACACCGGACAATTTCCGTGCGCGTAGTGCCTGCATATGAGATGAGAGACAATAACAACCATTTATAGAGAACAATTAAAATATATACCACGATTTCATGAAATCTCTTGTATTATGTTCAAGGCATTAGTATAAATTGATATTATCAGAATTTGTTCTGCGTGAATACCGCCATTCACTTGTTAAACCAGTATTACACAATGCATGTACCACTACTACCTCGACTGTTTGCGCATTGGTTTGCAACACCCGCTTACTACATATTCACAGTGCACTTTGAATGACACTTAAAACATGCATAAAAACATTAATGATTTTATGTCCCTTAAAATCTATGGCTTCGTCAACACAAATCTATACGTAGTTTTTTTTTCTTGGAAATTATGTGACTTACTGAAAATGCGTTTTATTGAAAATATCGATCGATATAGGGAAAAGTTTTGAAATGCATTGTTCACTCCCTATATGCAATCCTCAATAGTTGTTCATGGACTACCATAAACTTTATTTTTAATAGTTCCCCAAATAAGAAACAAATCCAGAACCTTAGCCACTTAGCCCCTTTTTATCCGATATATTCATGGATAATCTTGAAAAAACTATATTGGATTCTCCAATATCAAAAAAACATATTATCTTTTGGTACAGGTACGTTGATGACATCCTAATAGGTTTTAAAGAGACAGACAGACAATTAAAAATACTCCTCGATTTTATCAATAACACACATAATAATATATCTTTTACCTTAGAAAGAGAGAACGATAATAAATCAATAAACTTTCTCGACTTAACTATAAAAAAGACATAAAACATCATTTTCCTATAATATTTACCGCAAACCAACTTTTACAGACGCCACGATACCCTTTAATTCCTATAATCCTCTCTGCCACAAATTAGCCGCATATCAATCTATGACACACCGAGCCTTCAGCTTACCTCTATCTGAGACAGATTTAAAAGAAGAATTATACACAATAAGACTTATAGCACATAATAACGGGTACCCTCAAAATATAATCAACAATTTAATCTACAAAAAACAAAATAAGTCCCTCTTGAAAGAACTTTATCCTACTACTAACGAGAAAAAAGTTCAAACATACATTTCATTACCATATTCAGGTCAACTCTCTTATTCAATTAGCAATACTTTTTCCAAATTTAATATTAAAACATCTTTTAGTTCTAACAAAAATATAGGCAGATATCTTTTCAATGCAAAACAAAAAACTGATATCTCTAAAAAATGTGGTGTATATCGGTTAGATTGCCCAGAATGTAACACCTCATATGTAGTTCAAACAGGTAGATCGTTCGGAGTAAGATATAGAGAACATATTCACACACAAAAACAACATTCTAACTTTTATAAACACCTAACAGATTCTGGTCATACAATAACTGACGACTATCAACCTAAAATATTACATATTTGTGGGAAAAGTAAAAAACTTATTTATCAGAAGTGCTAGAAATTAATAAATTAAATAGTAATAAAAATTACAACATATTAAACGATCAAATAGATTTAAATAATTCTCCGTTATTAAACTTATTCAGATAACCTGCTGCTAATAAAAATCACACCATAATATAATTTACTAGCTTGAAAAAACCCCTACATTTAAATACATAACATCTGTACAAATTTGAATTATATTATCAACCATAAAGTGACCCATCCTTCTGTTCAGTTCAGTTTATATTTAAATGAAAGTAAAATCTGTGTATAATTTAGTTTACTTAAAAATGTCCGAATAGGATGAAACTAGTTGTAAAATAACAAATAAAGTGAAAATTAGACAAGTAATAAAGTGTTTATAATTTTTTAAATCAAAATGGATTTTCACAAAGTAACTTCATCTTCAATCAACTTTTTTTAATCCAGAACCTATAAATCGGGCGAACGAAGAGGCCATAGGAAAAGTCCATTATTGGCGATCCATTGATTGTAAAATTTTGTAGAATATTCCAAATTTTGTAGAATATTTAGATATTTTTCACCTACAAAAACAAACAATTTTAACTATATGTTAGCAGAAGAAGAAATCTTTTTAACGTACTGTTTAAATGTTCCTCATAAAATTGTAATGCCACCACTCTATTGTTTCTTACAGTAAACATTAAACTGATTTAAACTTGAAAATTTCGCTCCCTGAACACATGAGGATCCGAGTCATTTCAGTAATGGTAATTGCGTCGATTAAAAACTCAATTTTTGGTAATATTAGCTTCATCTCTCCATATAATATTCCAGAATTGCTATTTCTACGTTTTCGTTATCAACAATAGGCTCCCTCTTTTGAGTTTGTGCCTTAACACAGCCAGAGTTTCTAAAGTTATACAATATTCGTTTTACAGTGTTTGGTGACGTTTTCTGTTTTTGTGGATATCGAGTAACAAATGTGTTACATGTTTTTAATATTGCGTTTTCTCATTCTCCATAAATAATAAACACATTTAAAATGTGTTCGTGGGTGTAGTTTAAATGTACTGGCATTTTTTTTTTTGACAAAAGAATGATTGACATTGCTGATTATGTCCAATCTTGGCTAGTCCTGGAGTGGGTTTGAATTTTTGATATGAAGATAACACTGACGTTGTTTTCCACGAAACACCAAAACACTATATTCTACACTCGGCGCGCGTTTCGCCAACCACGTTGGCATCATTTGGAGAAGATTAAAACTAAACTAAACATGTTAATCATCTCCAGATGATGTCAACTTGGTTGGCAAATCGCGCGTCGAGTATAGTATATAGTATTTTGGTGTTCGTGGAAAACTACGTCAGTGTTAATCTTGGCCAAGTAGCAATTTTTACGAAACATTCTTGAAAGTCTAAGATAATCGCAAATATTTCAAAAAGTTGTAATATTAACACCTACAATGCATATATTAAAAAAAGGAGAATTTAATTTTACAAAACTTGATGTAAAAAATACAGGGTGTTCCTTTTGAACTAAAAAAGTTTTCGCGATTTGAATTTGACAAAATGTAACGTGAAATATGGAACACATGGTATACCATTATTGAATTTATCTTAACTGCAGGGCGTAGCTTACCTTGTGTTGTTTCTATACGTCAAGAAGCAAATGAAAATCTCCTACACGAAGAAAGTTATAAAGGTTGTTGCAAACCATTACACCCGACAAATTATTTATAAAACGTCAAATATCTCCGAAACGGCTGAGTTTAGATGTACGGTATGCTACATATTTTCGACTCAGAAGTTTATGTTCCTTTCGAAAAATCAGAATTATACCAGGTGTTCCATCTAAAATAAGCAAGTTGGTATATTGACTTTCGGTATAACAGGAAATACCAAATGCTTGTAATGATGTTTGTTGGATTGGCCACACCGACATTAGTAATTCTCTAAATTTTCAAAATTCTCTGTTACGTACTTTCCCTATATCGATCGATGAAATTCCCGGTGAGACACGGAGTGTACTGAATTACTAAACAAATACGCATTTTATTTTAATTACTAAACAAATACCCATTTTATTTTAATGCCTAAATCTAGTAAATCAATAGCGAACCATTGAATTTAATTTACAAATCATGAATATCAATGTTCTATTACAAAATAACCAAAATAGAAAAAGTTGATTAAAGATGAAGTTACTTTGTGAAAATCAATTTTAATTTAAAAAATTATAAACACTTTTTATTACTTGTCTAATTTTCACTTTATTTGTTATTTTACAACTAGTTTCATCCTATTCGGATATTTTCAAGTAAACTAAATTATACACAGATTTTACTTTCATTTAGTTTATCTGAATACGTTTAATAATGGAGAATTATTTAAATCTATTTGGTCGTTTAATATGTTGTAATTTTTATTCCTATTTAATTTATTAATTTCTAACACTTCTAATAAATTAAGTTTTTTACTTTTCCCACAAATATGTAATATTTTAGGTTGATGGTCGTCAGTTATTGTATGACCAGAATCTGTTAGATGTTTATAAAAGTTGGAATGTTGTTTTTGTGTGTGAATATGTGCTCTATATCTTACTCCGAACGATCTACCTGTTTGACCTATATATGAGGCGTTACATTCTGGGCAATCTAACCGATATACACCACATTTTTTAGAGATATCAGTTTTTTGTTTTGCATTGAAAAGATATCTGCCTATATTTTTGTTAGAACTAAAAGATGTTTTAATATTAAATTTGGAAAAAGTATTGCTAATTGAATAGGAGAGTTGACCTGAATATGGTAATGAAATGTATGTTTGAACTTTTTTCTCGTTAATAGTGGGATAAAGTCCCTCTTAAAAGAACTTTTTCCCAACTGTTTCGAGAGTTTTGGAATAAATACAATGCCCAGGTGAAGTTACCAAGTCGCACAACGTTATGTAACTATCTACCAACTGTACACGTAGACATGGTAAATAAGATAAATGTGAATTAAAAAATACACGGCTGTGGTTATCTGGTGATGAGACAACAGATTGTAAAAAAAAATCTATTTTAAATGTTATAGTACGAGTACTGGACCCTCTTAAACCGACAGTTCCACTGTTACTAGCTAGTAAAAGACTAAGCCAGTGTACTAGCGAAACATTTACCAGGGTGGTGCTGGAGACGTTAGAAAAACTTGAACTGTCAAAAAGTCAAATGTTGATATTTGTGACTGATGGCGCCGTGACAATGCGTTCGGTAGGCTGTTCTTTGCAAGAACAAGGTTGTACGTTTATACATGTTACGTGTAAAGTGCATGCTTTACATCTTGTGGCAGAAACTATTCGAATAGGTTTTCCAGAAGTGGATGCATTAATGGCAAGTACAAAAATAGTATTTCTTAAATCTACTAAACGTCTCCGTGCATTTTATACCAAGTGTCTCGGTATTCCTAAACCACCACAGCCCATTCTTACACGTTGGGGAATATGGCTGCAGGCAGCTTTTTATTATGCTGAATATTTCCAACAAATAAAAGCTGTGATACTACATTTTAATCCAGATGAGGCTGCAGCTATTAAGGAAAGCCAGACAAAATTCGAAGATATTTCCGTTGAAACAGCTTTAAAAAATATTGTGAAGAACTATAAACCATTACATGAAAGCATAAAAAAATTAGAAAACAGCGCGTTGTCGTTAGCGGAGTCACTGCAAATAGTGGACGAAGTAAATCTACTGCTACACGCTATAGGTGACGCAAAAGATGAACGCGTTAAAGAGAAGTTCGCAAGTTTGTTAAATAAAGACACCGGTTTTACCAAATTAAGACAAATATGTGATGGTGCAGCCTCAGATCCGTTAAGTGCGTTCAAAGACTATTTTACGTATTCGTGTATTACATTAGTAAATGTCGAACGATCGTTTTCAAAATATAAGAATATATTTCCACCAAAGGGAACATCACTCATGGAGACAACCATAGAAACATACTTGATGCTGCAAAATGGCTACACATCTTCTCCAGTTTGTGATAAGCAAGCTAGTTCATCAAGCTAGTTAAGAGGGTAAGTTTTACATACATTGTTATAAATTGTAACAGTTTATTGTTTCTCGTATTAGTTAATTTAGCGTACGCCACTGTCCCACGGAACGTTTTTGACAGCCCTAGTGATTAATCTAGCAGCAGAAGTTTAAAACCTCTTTCAATTAGTTGGTTTTGACACCTCCCCCCCCCCCAATTCTATCTATCTAATATTGCCTCGAAAATATTTTAACAATAAATTAATGTAAAGGAATATTAAATCCAATTTATAAAACAGTTATCGACGTACCTGTTTTGTTATGTAAATATTAGAGAGAGTGTTAAAATCTTATTCACAAACATCAGCGATATCCCGTATTTTCATTATACAAACGACCACCCCTTAACCGCAACGGTGTCTGCGGAGAAAACTGCCTTTGATGGCGTTAAACCATTGTGTTAGACGCACTAATCCCCTACGGTTGTCCTGCAATCATTTGATAAAATATCCCCATTGAAATTCCCTATCAGCTTCAAGTTTTATCATTACCAAAATTCAGCAGATCTGGGTGTGTTGACATAGTTATTATCCAACACAGAGAAGATAGTAGTTACTCACAAACAACCTTTACTGCAAAAGCACGTGATAATTTGAATCGGTAAATGCCACTAAGGACTCGTTGTATGAACATGGTTTAGTTAAATTTCAACCGAACTTGGCTTAAAATCCAAGGTTACGATTGTTATAACAATGATTGGTTAATTGGTTAATAATTTAAATTGATTTTTCTAAAAAAAATTACAGTACAATAATACAAAAATATTTAGTGATCCGTAAAGACAAACAGATTATTATCCTGAAAATGTCAAAAAAATATAGGTTGCCATTATAAAACTCTGTAGCACTGAGACCAAACTTAAATAAAACAGTCACATAAATGTGCGTTCTAATTAATTAAATAACATCTATATAAATCATCTTTTAACATATTTACAAAGTTATAGTCTTTATTCATATTCATAAAATTGTTAATCATTCAAATATAATCAACTGGTTTTGATGCCATGCATTCCTCAGGATTTACAAAAAACAGTTAAAAGTTAATATTTTTTAACATTGATATTTAAAAATAAAAAATAAATAATTGCATACCAATTGACAAGGTCTTTATAGACAAATAATACCATATTACATATATGTTAATGTCAAATGTTCTGTATCAAAATTGTCTCGTAATTTTACGATACAAATTCAAAATGGCAGAAAATTTCTTTGACGAAAGTTAACAGTTGACATTTGTTGGTAATTTCTTCAGCTAATCGGCTATACAAGTAATGCGTTAGTGAGTTACTTACCAGACGGTAACAGTCAAATTCTGCGACCTTCTCGTACAACAATTCTCACTGCAAATAGATCCCTCTCCAGATCCAATACTTCCTCTTGGAGGCGGTGTGGCGCAGACATGCCTCCCTCCCGATGCCCCGACGTATTCCACTGACGGACTCGCGCAAATACTATGCCGACATTGTCCCTTCGCGCCTCTCAAATTCGGCGACACAAAACCGACACATTCTTTTCCTTGTTGACACTGGACGTTTCCACACTGAGTTCCCTTTTCCTGCTGGGGTTGGTAACCGCACTGGTACTCTTTCCCTTGGTAATTTTGGCACTGAATTTCTTGAAGACTGTTGTTGACACATGATACATCCTTTTGATGTAAATCTTTTCCTTGACTAGTTACTGAACTACTAGAACTGGATCCTGGGCTAGACTTCGACAGTTGGTACCCTTCCTGGTATTGGCAGCACTTAATACGATTGGGCGTACCCATGTGGGAGTATCTCATTCTTTGATATTGATTGGTGCTATATGGTAAAGGTAATCGGTAATGAAAAGCTAAGTCTCTTCTCATATAAGGGTCATTGGCGTTGAATTGTTTAAACCCGTATGGCTGATACGATCCATAATATGGTTCTTGCGGCTGTGGTATGTACCGCTCAACGGGCATATGTGCGTTAGGTGGTAAGTATCTTTCTCCACTACTGTACCTACTATCATTATTTACATATTTGTCCGAGTGGTAATTTTGGTGGTTATTACCACTTTGTTGGTATTTGTCGGGATAGCTTTGAAATCTATCCTTATATCGAGGTTCGTTATGATGGTACCTGTCGTTGGAATTATTCGGTGAAGTTGTGTAACCTTGATATCTTTGGGCTTTGTCGTACCTTTCGAGTTTCTTCGGAGAGTGCGAATAAGTTTCCGTAGGCGATGGTGAAAGAGGCGGTGGAGGAATGAAGCGTTCTGGTGGCGGTACCGTGGCTGTCGGAGAAGGAAAAGTATTGTTAGAAAAGCAATCTGGACTAGGAGTCTTTTCTGGAGATAGAGGTGGAGGTGGGATAAATCTGTCATTTGCTGGAGCTGGCGAAGGTGGTTCCATATACGATACTTGTGAAAACGGTATTCTCTCTGGTCGTTCCGGTCTCTCCTGTGTAGCAAACCTTTCAGGGCAGGGTATTGCTGGAAATCTGTCCTGGTTAAATCTTTCATTGACATACTGATCGAAGCGATTTTGATATTGTTCTCTCTGATGTCTCTCCCTTTCCTTCCTATCTGAGCTAGCCGATCTATCTCTAATTTTGTAAATATCAGATTTAGATCCGCTTCTATGTCGTTCAGTGGGCGTATACCGTTCAATCGAACATATGTTTTGCGCAGACGCATGTCTATCGTTGGTGGTATTATTGAAATTTTCCATATTACCTGTATTGTACTTGTCGATTGGTGTATATCTGTCACTATTAGGGGTACATCTTTCTTTATCAGTTGATAAAGTGTGGTACCTATCAGTAGGTGTGGTAGTTCTTGAGTACCTATCCAACGTGGCATGGGCGTGGTACCTATCAAGACTACCAATGTTTTGGACCGGCGTGTACCTCTCAGGGAACCTTTGGCAACTTGTTCTCTCATAATTGTACCTGAAAAAAAAAAGACATCTTAGTAGTGTTTGGCAAAAAGAAAAGTGGTCTGCAGTAAGTTTTCACTGCCATATTAATACTACTTTCAGTGTTTTTATTTTATATGATGAGATGTAGATAGATTTTCATTGGTCATATATACACAATGGACCATATTAGTGTGATATTACATAATTATGCAACCTATGTGAAGGAGTTATGACACACTGGTTGCCTATTGTAACATTGGAACTTGACCTTTATGCTCACGAATATAAAGACGACATTTTTGACTTAGAACACAGCACAGAATTTTATTTTTTTCGTACTTGATAGAAATATTTAAGAATAATCAGTTTCCACTCATCATGCACAATATATGTTAGAATTTGTATGTAGAATACGGTGCGCTATAGAAATTTTGTTAATAATAAGAAATATAAAGTTACTGTAATGCGCTATACTTGTTTATATTCTAACATATTTTGTGCGTGGTGGATGGTTAAATATTTTTTTAAATGGCTAAAATAAATTCTGTGCTGTTCTAACTGTTAAAAAAGTCGCCTTTATGTAATACTGGAACTTTTCAGAGTTACATATAGGCAACCATTATGTCATGATTTTTTTCACGTAGGTTGCATAATTATTATTAATTAGATGACATTACAACTAATGTGGTCTATTGTGTATTGAATAGTCAGGAACCTACAAAATATGACTGTTACCTGAAAACATGAGTTATACTCATATATATTTACCCTGGTATTATCAATATTTTAAAGGGATCTTTAACTTAAAGGCAGTTTTAGTGACCAGAAAATATATTACAGACAAAATATAAATATCAGATAGCAATCCTATAGTTTAAATAAAAATTAGCTTTAATTGCAATCGTATTTATATCTCAATTGATGTATTGCTGGTATTGCTGGTAAAACATTTTCTTGTCACTAAAACTCATTTTAAATTAAAGGTCCCTTTAAAATATTGATAGTACCGGGAATAAGACTTATTTAAAACAAAAAAAAAATCATAATTTTATGTTTTTTATTATGTTTTGAAAAGGAATGAATACGATCATATGTTATGTAATTATATACATTCTCTTTTATGTACAGGAGACATTGCAAGGCAAAATAAGTATGTTTAGATTGACAAATGCGTCCTTGCAATTCTCTCTGTGTGCAAATCTTGCAATGATCTGTATAGTCTTTCATTGAATTGAAAAAAGGGTTGGAGTATAGTCCCATATCAAGATATCATACGTTAGAGAAGACTGAATCAGTGCATGATATGCCATTAATATTTTTGTCCGTGATATACTGATTGCCAGACTGCGTGAAAACAAAATGTAACATCCAATAATTTAACAAAATGAGAGAAATCCATATCTAGAGAGCCGTTCTAAAATTAAAAATCATTGTTTTATCTTTACTCAGAACTAATTTATTGGTTAAAAACCAATTCTCAACTGTACCGGTTATATTTTGAACCTTTTATTTTTGGTGACTGTATTCTCTTCTCGTTTTTTTAACGTTCCCATTATTTTTATGATACAGTTTTAACATATATTTTTCTTGATCACTGTAGCCCATTTTCCATCAATCGGGTTATTTCAAATGCACGGAAAATAAGACACATTTGTTTCGTTGTTTGCTAAGAGTCATGGCTAACCGTTTTTTTTTAAATCGGTTGCAAAAAATGATAATATATCTGAAAATTTGCGAGAAAATCTACATGTATACATTTTTGAAATCAGAAAGACCAGCGTATTTAAAAAAAATAAAAATATACATATTGTTCTATTTAAAAGACATAAGTTTATGCTGTATCTAGTCAACGCATTGCGTAATTGTTTTTCTGTAAATATTTTCTGACGGTTCGGACCAATCCCTAAAATTTTTCGCAACATCAAAAATAAAGGATATAAGGCAGGTTCAAAATATAATCAATCACCCGGTACATAAAGTGTTACGAGCCTCGGATAACAGAACCATGACATCTCTATGGTAGTGAGCCAAAGTTATGTCATCTGCAAAAAGGATAAATTTCACTAATGTGTAACTAATTGTCAAGTCATTGACATAAGTAAGAAGTAGTACTGGCCCCAGAATTGAACCTTGAGGAATAGCAAATTTAATACTTCATAAACCTGAATTATTATTATTAAACGTAACAAATTGAGATCTGTTGGTGAGATATGACAATATCAAATTTATGTTATTTTCGGAAAATTTATAAAAGCTTAATTTTCTCCCTAAAAATAAATATTGTGCACACCATCATAAGCTTTATTTAATTTCAAAGTATTAATTCTTTCTCTTAAAAGTATTTATTTATTATGTTTATTATAGAATTGATGGCCAAAGTCGCCGACACTAATGATTGTACTTTTGACTTGAGTAAAGCTTTTGATTGCTAGCATCAATAAATATTATTAGAAAGAACAACACAATTTCATAATAATAGAAAACAATTCTGTTACTGTATTTTTTTTAAACTTTTATTCGGGACGAGCGTAGATCTGACTTAACATATTCGTATTTCGATACGAAAGTTAAGCAACGGTAGTCGCAATTTGGATGGGTAACCCAAGTGAAACTCGGTGATCTCTTCTTAGCTTCTAGCGGCTATATCAGCGTATACGCAGAAGCTTTGGAACCTTAGGCGAGGGTTGTGTAGGTCTTTCTGAGGGGATGTAAAACAGTCGATCCTTTGTCTAGGGCAAGTAACAAATCTCTACTCTTTGATAGAAAGGAGGTTTGGCAAAATTTCCAGGTTGGGAGTAACTCGTCTCCTGGAATCGGTAATTGGCCTTGGTAGTGGAAATAGGCCGATGTTAAAAGAGAATAAAAGAAAAATGATTTACTTATGTAATAAATCGTCTAAAAGCAATGCGCTGTATTAAATTCTTATCTATTAATTAAACTGGTTTAATTATAAATAATGTTCCCTTTATTGTCTGCAAAGAATTGTTATTTAAATTTGTCACATTAGTTAAAAGAAAGGTCTTATTCACCGTATTAAAAGCTTTAGACAAGTCAGATAATATAGTTACTACATATTTGCCACCATTTATATTACTGTAAACATAATCTAAAAATTGATTAGATGCAGTATCTTTAGATTTTCGTGGTCTAAAACCATGTTGAGGCTGGTTCTCTCTTACAACATAGTTTAAAATACAGTCATAAACTACTGTTTCAAACATTTTGGGTAATACTAAGCGTATTACCCAAAATTAGGTGAATTTGCCTGTAATTCTCAGTATTTGCAGTATCTCCTTTTTTAAAAAAATAGGAATAACAGACGTCAGTTTTAAGAGATCTGGAAAACAATCTTGAAATAAAGATATATTAATGAGATATATATATATATATATATATATATATATATATATATATATATATATATATATATATATATATATATATATATATATATATATATATATATATATATTATATATTATAATTTTTAAACTTCAGAAAATGAATAGCTCTATTTTTTTATTTATATGTGAGAGGTCATTGACCAAATGACCCTATAGAAGAACCGCCAGTGCTTTTCATATTCTAAAAATATTTCTGGATAGTTTTCACAGAGATTTTCACTTTTCATTCGTGAATATATTGTTTTCATGTGTTTGCTTTCGGCAATAATTTCTTGTGTCACCCATTATTATTATTACTACTATTATCATATTCGTAATTTTGATTTAATTGGCATAATAGGACAGCTAACATTAGAGCATCAAGCAAACTTTCTAAAAAATAAGAAAATGCTGTGTTAAAGTCTATAGAAAACAATTCATTCGAGCACAAAGTACTTAGTCAGTCGATAAGTTAATTCAAGTTGTTTCGATTAATTTTTTTATTAATTTTGTATTTTTCATGAGAGATTAAATTTACATTATGATCATATACGTTAAAATATGTGATAAGAGATTATCCTACCCCTACTATTTTTTTAAACGTTACCCCCAAATTCTTCTTGTATCGCACAATCCTCGAAATATCCAATTGTGTAATTTTTTTAAAATGCTTAACAATTTAATATGGAATGGAAAATTTTCAACGTGCTAATATTAAAAGATTAATATTTTTTATTTCGATGGAGGTTAAATAAACCTCTCAAGGATCTTATAGAAAAATTTGTTCAAAACCTGGCTAGTTATTTCAGATAGTACAAACACCAAATAAAAAACTTAACCGAATCAGCAATTAGTGGAACCAAAGTTTTCTTAAGTAACATAATTATTAGTAAATATAAATTTTTTTTGAATAAGCGGAACTTTACTAATCAAACAAAAAACTTTTTCTATTGAAACTTTAAAACTAGATTGTGTTTTAAAAGTATTTTAACCGCTCTCCAACTTATATAGGTTTTGAAAGTAACAATGTAAAACCTATTAAAATAAATTCAGCTATTTAGGGAATATAACATTTCTTTTTGCGAACTTTGATATCAAAATGGCAATAAAATGGAGATAAACTGGCATATTACTTCAATTATAATATCTTGGAACGTATCCAAATACATTTATTGCTCTCCAGATTAAAATTTTATTCATACAAAAACAATTAATAGTGGCATCTACTTATATAATTAAATTTAATAATACCCCAGCTAAGGGTTTTTTTGTTTGTGGTTTACCCCATTCATTTCCAGTTCTCTTTTTGCGGATTATCAACACTACAAAGAAGGATAATATATTAGAGAGTCAGAGACTGTAGTTGAACATCTGGACAGCATTTATTTAGGGGGAGATTTTTTTTATACTAATTACTAATTATATGATACATGATTATTTAACGGAAACAAGTACCTAAATACACTATAGATTCAAATGTTTTGACTCCTCACTTTAACTGTGAATATATTTAAATTGAGGGAGCAGAAAGAATTGAAAAACATATATATTCATTATGTGTCTACTGTACAGGGTGATCGATTCTCACGCCTAATTTTTCGGAAAGTAGATGTTATGTGCAAATTGTTACTGGTGATTAAAAGTAACTTATACATTGTGTCCCAAATTGTGGGTGCATGCATTGCTATCTCGGTTATTATTAGAGATAGGGAAACGGTTGAACGGGGACTTTTTTGAAGAATTTAATAACTACTTCGATGCCGTTTTCAAATTTGGCCTAGCTCCGTCCGTTTTCCAGATATTTTCAAAAAATTCCCGTATCTGTCTAATTTGATGACTGGTGATATTTTAATAAGTACATTGTTAGGACATTTTTTTTAAGGTGCTTTCGTTAACGTTAGCAAAAAATTACTATCGTCATTTGTTTTTGAGTTAATGCCACCTACTTTGTTTTTTCTTTTGGGCGCCATATTGGATTTTTTGATAGTTTAATAATGCTCTTAATTTCCTTTTCAACGATGTATCACAATATCAGGAAAAAATTTGTTACTGGTGTAAAAAAATTCAGTTTTCTAAGTAGGCCATGAAGAAAATTAATTTTAAAATAATCCGATTTTATTAGCTTCAACTTAAAATTAAAACAAAAAATTAAAACAGATATATATGAGTTATTGAATTGATTTGCACCGTCCAAATAAAATAAAATAATCGTATAATTTTTCTAATATTAGGTGCCATGGATCTTGTTACCACGACAATAGACAAAACAATGTTTAATTGACAGTTCTTGTTGTCATAATTGCTGTTTCTCTTTTTACAGTGTTTCACTGTGATCTACCATTTGTACCATTACCTTTGTAATAACTAATTTTGTGTTTCTTTTATTAAGTTCCTTTTTTGAATTTATTATGGCTTTGAGATATACAAACGAAGAAAAGTTAGATATGCTAGAGATTTATTTTAAATCAAATAGAAATACTGATGAGACATCAAGAATTTATAAGGATAACTTTTCAGAATGTGTGCAACCGAATGAAAGGTATTTTAGGACGGTTTAATGGAAAAAGAAATAAGACTTATGAAACAGATAACGAAGAGCGAAATAACGTTGTATTAGAATACGTTGAAGACAATGCTACAGCATCGGTAAGACAAATTTCAAATCAGGTAGATGTTCCCAAAAAACCGTGCATATCACTTTAAAGAAAAATCATTATCACCCATACAAACCAACCATCGCTCAAGGTTTACAAGAAAATGACTATGAGAGAAGAGTAGCATACTGTGATTGGTCTGTACAAAAATTTCTACAGAACCCAGACTTTCATTCAAAGGTATTATGGACAGATGAGACTAAAATCACTAATTGTGGTATTTTCAATAGACATAACACACACTACTGGAGTATTCAGAATCCTCACATAATTAGCCAAAGAAGGTTTCAATCCAAATTTGGATTCAATGTCTGGTGTGGCATCATAGGTAAACTTGTTTAAATCGTTCATTGATAATAATTCATATAAAAAACACTTTCCAGGTAATCGTATTATTGGACCATTTATTGATCATGATAATTTGAACGATGCAAATTATTTGCGAATGTTGCAGAACAAATAATACCAGCTCTTAGGATTGCTGTGGAAGATATTAGCGGCATAGTAACACAATTCTTCCTGTGTGGTTGAGTTACCCATCAGGCGCGTCTCCGGGTGGCGGATAGGAGAGCGGCCAGTTACTGGCCCTAGGCTGGCTCTGGTTAGTGATGGCCATAGGGAGGTCTGCGGCTTAACACCCGTATGGCACCGAACGAAAACCATCGCCGCGGACCAACTCGTGACTCACACCGTAAACAGCTTGTGGGGTGCAACAACTCCGGCAATGGGCTCCCAAACCCGAGCCGGATAGTACCGACAAGGTGCACGGTGGACTTGGCTTAATCGCCCGGACTGCGTGGATGAGGTACCACTATAAAAACCTTCCGAATCCTAAGGTATTGTGCGCGCCGAAGGGATGCATGACTGAGGGGAAGCTTAGTCACTAGCGACAACACTCGGGGCACAGGCGAACCCCGTTTTATATAGCCTTCCGTGTCCACCGGGGCTCTGGGCACGGTGACCAAATACTTCCCCATTACTCGTGGGATCATTTATGAACCAAGAAAATATAAAAAACATACCTTCGGAAGGAGGTCCTGCAAAGGAGGATCCACCGAAGAGACTCTCCGGGGCAGCCAGAAGGAAGCTCCGGAAGAATAAACAAAGAGAAACTGGGGGGAAAACAGGACCTAGGCCTAAACAGCCAGGGGGTGTTAGTACTCCCAGCACAGATCAACCGGGGACGAGTAAACAACCTCAGGGGGGTGACCCAAAGTCGGGCGTTAAACGCGGCCGATCCGAAGGAAGCACCCCTGAGGGACTAAAAGGGAAGCCAAGGAAGAGGGGCAAGGTCAACAAAGACCAGGGAACCTCCTACGCGGCAGCCCTTACTGACATCAAAGTAGCCATAATACCACATGGCTACCCCGAGACGTCCTTGAGTGGAGATCAGGCGGATCTCGAGAAGAACGTCTTGATTGAAGCACTAGATGACGTCGTCGAGGGGCAACAACCCCCAAGATTTTCGGGGGTAAACCTACGAGGGGGCTTTCTTCTTGCCTCCTGTGCTGACCAGGCGACCAAGGACTGGCTGGCGCAGGTGGTGGAGAAGTGCGTACCTTGGGAGGGTGCGAAACTTAGCGTCTGTGACGTCAAGGATGTACCCAAACCCATCAGGGCAATGGTGTGGATTCCGGGGCCGGCACAGGAACCGGAAAAAACATTCAAGCGCCTGGGGGGTACAAAATCCAGGGCTCCATACGGAGACCTGGACAGTCGTCGATAGAAAGCCCGATCCAAAGGGACAGCAATTAATTCTTCTGATGGATGAAACATCTTGGAAGAAGGTAGAGGCACTCCATTGCAAACCCTACTTAAACTTGACCAGGATCCTTTTTAAGGCCTTGGGCAAAAAGAAGGAAGGGGAGCAAATGGAGATTGACGACCCGAGGCCGCAAGAAGAACTCGGGGCGGAACCGGCGAAAGAGGAGGACCAGCTGCAACTCCCAACAGCGCAGGAACATTCAACTCAATAATGCAGGTAAATATACATCACTGTAAAGCAGCTTCGGCAGCATTGCAGCGATACATATTGAAATACAATATAGACATAGTACTGATACAAGAACCTTGGGTTTACAGGGGGAAGATCAGAGGATTGAAGGTGGGACCAGACTGGGAACTAATCAGCCCAGGAGGGGACCACCCAAGAGCTTGCATTATAGCAAAGAAAAATAGTAATCTGCTACCAATGTGGGGACTCTGTACGAGAGACCTAATGGTGGCACGAACTAATGTCGAAATGGAAGGGTTAATGAAAGAGCTGGTAATAGGATCTGCATACCTTCCTTACGACCAAGCAGGCCTGCCTCCAACGCAGGAAGTCAAGGAACTGGTACAACAATGCGAGGCCAGTAATGTACAACTCATTCTATGCTGCGACGCCAACGCACACCACATTATGTGGGGGAGCACAGGAAACAACATAAGAGGTGAGTCACTCCTAGAATTTATAATTAGCAATAAACTAGAGGTAGCAAATCGCGGAAATGAACCGACCTTTGTAACAGAAACAAGTAGGGAGGTAATTGATATTACTATCGTAACACAATGTGCGGGACGAGTGATTAACGAGTGGAACGTGTCCCAGGAACCATCACTTTCGGACCACAGGTACGTAAGATTTAAGTTAGAAACACCGCCTGAAGGAGTTAAGATGAGCAGAAACCCAAGAACCTGCGACTGGGAGCTCTTCAACGAAATCCTAGAGCAGGGGTTGAAGGACTGCCCATCGAAACCTAATACACCGGCGGAAGTAGAATTGCTGAACGACTTCATAATATCAGCAATAAAATCAGCCTTTGAAGAAAGCTGCCCCCTGAAAGAGAGAAGAACAAAACGTGAGACCCCTTGGTGGAATCACGAACTATCATCCAGGAGGACAGAAGTTCGAAGGCTATTTAACCAGGCGAAAAGAACTGGAAGATGGGAGGCATACAAAGCCGCCAATCTGAAATACGTATATGCCATGAGAGATGCTAAAACAAAAACATGGAGGAAGCAATGCGAGGAGATCGAAAGTACTCCAGAAGCAGCTAGACTCCAGAAGATCCTGCAGAGAGACAATCAAGGTAAGATTGGATCACTGCAGAAACAACAGGGAGGCTACACAAACACTGAGAAGGAGACTCTAGATTTACTTCTAGAGACACACTTCCCGGGCAGTGTGGCCATTCCACAACACAACAACGGTCCAACAAAAGACATACCAATGAGAAGGGCGTCAAAGGAGGACTGGAAACTAGCCAAAGAAGTTATAAATATAACAAAGCTTGAATGGGCGATTAACACTTTCGAACCATACAAGTCACCAGGAGTGGATGGAATATTTCCAGCACTACTTAAACAAGGAATGAAAAAATTAGCAACACCCTTGTGCACACTATTCAGGGCTAGCCTAGCACTCGGATATGTGCCAACTGGTTGGCGGAAGGTGAACGTGGTATTCATACCAAAACCAGGGCGTGATACCTATGCCCAGACGAAATCCTTCCGGCCAATCAGCCTTACATCATTTCTCCTCAAAACCTTGGAGAAACTGGTTGAGAGACATATAAGGGACGATGTGATGGGCCAAAAACCCTTACATCGAAACCAATATGCCTACCAAGCAGGGAAATCGTGTGAGCTAGCGATACACGAGCTTACTCACAGAATAGAAAAGGCACTAGACAGCAAAGAAACTGCCATAGGAGCCTTCTTAGATATAGAGGGGAGCATTTGAGAATACCTCATTCAACTCAATAAGCGAGGCAGTGAAGAGGCGCGGAGTCGGTCTTTCAATAACAAGATGGATCGACTCAGCACTCAGAACAAGAAAAAATCCAATCCACGCTGGGAAACATGTCGGAGGAGGTGTCTGTAACTAGAGGATGCCCGCAAGGAGGGGTTCTATCACCCCTCCTGTGGTGCCTGGTTATGGATGAGCTCCTAGCACAATTGGAACAGCGAGGAATATATGCGCAAGGATATGCAGACGACGTCACAATCCTAGCAGTGGGAAAATTTGAGAGCGTTGCCTCAGAAATGATGCAAAGAGCTCTCAATACGGTAGATCGATGGTGCACACAGGAAGGGCTTTCTGTTAATCCAGGAAAGACCACGGTGGTGACTTTCACAAGGAAAGAAAACTCCAAAACCTGAGGAAACTATATCTTCGGGGAAAAGAACTACAGGTGAGCAATGAAGTCAAATATTTGGGACTAACCTTAGATACCAAGCTTAACTTCAAAGCTCACATAGACAAAGTGACAATCAAAGCCACGCGGGCCTTATGGACCTGCAGAAGCATGGTGGGCAAGAGCTGGGGACTTCAACCAAAAATGGTGCACTGGTTGTACCAAAGGGTCGTCGTACCAATAATAACCTACGCCTACCTGATCTGGTGGCACAAGGCCGGAAAAGGAGAGGCGATGAGAAAACTAGGCAAGTTGCAAAGACTTGCATGTCTAGGAATCACGGGAGCAATGTCAACAACGCCGACCGCAGCCTTGGAAATACTGCTAGGCCTACCTCCACTACACCTAGTGGTGGAGAATGAGGCACTAATGGCAGCATACAGGCTGAAAACAACTGGATATGGGACCATCCCAAGGAAAGGATACCATACTGAAGTATTCCAATATGTAGGAAAAAATCGGCTACTCGATATGCAGTCAGACAGAATCAGCACAACCTACAACTTCACAAAAACTTTCAGGGTAAAAATACCTGAAAGGGATGGAGAAGGAGGTAGGATGCAGAGACAACAAAATGACACCATCTGGTATACTGACGGATCAAAAACGTCAAGCAGTACCGGAACAGGAGTTGCGGGAGAACAACCAGGGACAGACATCAGCCTGAACCTCGGAAGTATCGCAACAGTGTTCCAAGCCGAAATCACAGCAATAGACGTCTGTGCACAAGAAATGATACGGAGGGCATACAAAAATAAGAGAATCCGCATCATCACTGACAGCCAAGCAGCCCTCAGAGCTCTGGAAGCAGTAGAAATACGATCTAAAACAGTAAAAGACTGCCTGGAGTCCCTGGAGAAACTTACGGAACACAACAGTGTACAACTGGAGTGGACACGAGGACACCAGGGAAATACGGGAAACGAAAAAGCAGACATGCTAGCCAGAAAAGGCGCTAAATCAATTCTAACAGGTCCCGAACCGACCTGCGGAGTATCTTATAGCACCGCAAAAGGATCGGTAAAGGAACTATTAAGACAGAAACACTACTCGCACTGGATAGAGATACCGGGAATGAGACAGTCACGCTTGTTCATAGGAGAAATATCTAGAGCAAGGACCAACGAAATGCTAAATCTGAGCAGAAAACAGCTGAGGTGTGCAGTGGGAATATTAACAGGACACTGCACACTAAACAAACACCTAACCAATATAAGGGTGAAAGACAATCCAGATTGCAGGATGTGTGGTGAAGAGGAAGAAACTCCCCACCACATCTTATGTGAATGCCCAGCCCTAACGGCAATGAGACTAACACACTTCGAGGGACCACTTTTAACCCCGGAAGAGATAGCCAGAGCTCCCATAAACTGTATACTCGCCTTCTGGAATAGAACGGGTCTTATGGAGTAATGAGACTATGGGGTACAATAAGCTTAAGCTTCAGTACAGCGGGTAGTTTAAACCGCAACCCGTAAGGGAAAAAAAAACACAATTCTTAAGAGCAACTTTTGATAATAAAATTATTGCAAATAATGGCAATGTTCTATGGGCCAAACGGGGGTTTTCGTTTTCCCCCGGTGGCTGTTTTTTTTTGGGGCATACAAAAAGGATGTTTATGAATTAAACCATCAGAAAATATTCAAATTTTAGAAGAACATGTAAGAAATACTTTGGCTGCTGTTAACAGAAATACTTTAAGGAAAGCGTGTAGCTTAATATTAAAGCGATGTCAAAAGTGCATTGATGAACAAGGACGACATATTAAACAATTTTTTTAAGTTTTTAATTAATTTGTTGAAATTTTAAGTTGAGACTAATAAAATCGGATTATTTTAAAATAAATTTTCTTCATGGCCTACTTAGAAAACTGAATTTTTTTATATTTTACACCAGTAACTAATTTCTTCCTGATATTGTGATACATCGTTGAAAATTAAATTAAGAGCATTATTGATTCTATATGGCGCCCATAAGAAAAAAACATAGTGTGTGGCATTAATTCAAAAGCAAATGACGATAGAAATTTTTTGGTAACGTCAACGAAAGCACCTTAAAAAAGTGTCCCAACAATGTAGTTATTGAAATATCACCAGTCATCAAATTAGGCAGATACGGGAAAATTTTAAAATGCACCTTTACAGTTTTTTGAAACTATCTAGGACAGAGCTAGGCCAAATTTAAAAATGGCATCGAAACGGTCATAAAACTCTTCAAAAAAAGTCCCTATTTAGCCGTTTCTCTATCTCTAACAATAACCGATATAGCAATGCATGCACCTCCAATTTGGGACACAGTGTATACCATAGACATATAAATTATATATCTATGCTGTATACACTGCACGTTAAGGTCAATTATTGTAAATTTTTATAACATCAACTCTAGGCGCCACGATGCTATTATTCCGTTAACACCCAATTTTTTCTTCGGCCTTCGAAAATTATTTTTGTTTTGAGTAATTTTTATGCACATTACTTTAGATCGTATTTCTAATAGTTTATGAGGATTTTTATTGCATCTTGATTTTGTGTTTTTATAATATATTTTAATACAGTTATAATATATTTTAATACAGGGTGACCCTGATATCAAAAAATACTTATCCAAATCCAAATTATCCCAGCATATTCTAAATTCGAGAGAACAAAAGAATTAAACAGTAAAAACAGAACGTTAGTGTCATTAAAACCCTTGTGAATGCATCATAACGAACGAAATCAAAGTTTTTGTTTATTATGAAGATTAGAAACAGTTCATTTTTTTTTGTGAAAGGCATAACCTTGCACTTTTTGCACATTTAAAAGCAAGTAGTTTTTTATACACCAGTCATTAATTATATTCAATTTTATTTACAATTGGTTGAAGATAATTGCCCATAGAATTAATGTCAGAGTAATTTTTTAAATCATCTTCATATGGAAGATAATTTACGTCGATCATATGTACAATGACGTTGATAAAAAATAACGAAGATAAGCGGCCTAAGTATGGAGCCCTGCGGTTCACTAGATGAAGCTACAAATTTGTCATATTTGTAACCACAGTATTTCACGTATTGGAGCGTACACCACAATTATTAAGAAAAAGTACAACACAGTTTATTTGAAAAGCCAAACTATTTAAATTTACATAAAAGGTTTCCATGATCAAGTCTGTCGAATTATTTACTAAAATCAGTATAGATGACGATAACTAGCCAGAATCAACTAAAATACTAATATTAATAAGGTCAATATATAATATTTCAGACACTATAATGTAAATATTTAAAATTTGTTGCCAACCATAAGTAAACTGGCATTAATATGTGATTATTTATTAATTAATTCCTCTAATCTAAGTTTTTCTAATTTACTTTTGCCCAAGTTTCCATACCTACGTTATTGATATAGTACCACGTTTAACAGTATTTAACTGAATCATATCTATCTACAACTTTTATTTATGTACATACAGTGCCACACATTTTATCGATTTCAGCTCGCCGCTAAATGGAGCATAAGTAATAATACTTTAACAATATATTTCCCATCTGTCAAAGAAATGTAGGCTAACTCTGGATAGGCCACAGAATGAAGCAATATGGAAAATTCAGGCCATATATCACTAAGTATGCCGAAACTTCGTTGAGGACGGAATTCATAAACATATTTTAAAGTCTTAAGCGTATCTTGGAACAGAATACCTTAAAACATACAAAAAGACATAGCTATAATAAGAATAATCTTCGAAGTTATGGGTAGCCACAGCCACCTCACAACACATATAATTTGGAAACTTTAATTTTGCAAAGCTTTGGTCATTTATAATTCAAACAATTTAAATTTGTAGAACAACCACATACGTAGTAGCAACAAATCCAATCACTTTTCGGGTAATGCTTCTTATTTAACCGAGATACTCATGTTTATCTATTTCGTCATTATAGATGTAAATTATACCATTTTAAAAAAAATCAAGGTCAATGTATAACTGTGCTGTCTATTATCACGTGGACATATTTCATTACGAACGAGAAATCAGAATTTTTTTTCTTTGTGAAACAGAAATAATAAAATAATTTTTTAAGTTTAATTGATCGAGTTTAAAAATAAAGAATTTACACTTCAAAAAGGAATTGGTAAATTCAAATTTATATCATTTCCCTTAAGTTTTAAGTTTGTTCCTCAACAGAGTCAAAGAAATTCCCCTGAAATTCCGCACTTGCAGTGGTTAGAAAACGCTTATCAATACATCAAAATACTGCTGAAAATTTTGATCAAAATTTGTTTGCCATTTTTAGCAATTTTCGAGGGTTTTTTACAATTTACTTAGATTTAAAACGGCTTATGGTCTAAATGTACTTTAGATTCGTATTCAGCGGATCGAAATACATAAAAATTAGGCTTGGTTTAGATCCACAACATTTTTTTATTACCGAAACACCCAATTTTCGCTATTTTTTACGGTTTTTCAATTTACTCGATATTTGAGGGGTGTACGGTCCAAACTGACTTCAAATTCGGATTCAGCGGGTCGAAATACATGTCGAGAGGTAGGTGGCGTCATATGTACAAACTACTTTTTTTTTGTGTGCCAGTGTAATTTTCAAGTACGTTTCAGAAATGTTGTGGAAAATTCCCGAAACGGTTTTTTAAGTTTTACGTACAATCATAAAATAGGCGTCTTGAATAATGTAATTTAATATTCCTGTTCTGTAATTGTTCTTGAACAGTGTAAGTAAATAAATGGTATATTCCCATGCAACACAAGGTGGCGCGAGGTTACTGGTTAACATATTAAATTTAATGTATGTTAACTCTCTACATGATTCATTAAAAAATGAAAAAATACACACCTTTCTGGTTGATAAGCCGGTCTCTCATTCTGACAATGCCCCGAAGTTTGCAAAATTTCCTTTGGTAACAGTCTGTCGGTCGAAACCGACGTCTGCGGCCTCTCCCCGAGCGGAAACCGTTCCGACACGCCTTGATATCTTTCACCCGAAGGCAGCCTATCCGAACTGCTCCGTTCCGACCCGAAACGATCCGAACTAGCCGAACTGTATCGGTCGCGGTCGGCCGGCGACGCTTCCAATAAGTTTTTGTCGCTGGCGTATCGGTGCGTATCCTGCTGCCGATGCTCTGCAGGTGCAGCAATGCAACCAGCAGGACACTGAATAGATAAAGATGGCGACTGGGAGGCATGCTGCTGTAACGAGATCTGTCTTCGGCCATAGTCTTCGTCTGCAGGCATCCTGGTGGCCCTGGGCCCGTTGTCAGGACATCTGAAATGGAAAATAAATATTAAATAACTTTATTGGAATGATACTAGACTTACTGCAGTGAATCTAACTGAATTAACGATAGAGAGTAGACTAAACCAAAATATAATAGATATACACAAAAACCCGAAATAATAATAGCATACAAAAATATATAAAAATACAATATGCACTGTGTCCAAGATAAGACTGCACAGCATGGGCATCTTGGAAATGGTAGGAGATACGAATTCGGTTTAAATGGGGAAAAAGTTGCGTAATTAGGATACTATCACAATGGTCTTAACCAATGTCAAAAATTATTTTCGTTTTTGATTTATTTCGAAAAAAGTAAATTTTTGAAATTCGCTTTTAGTTTTTTCCACGTTATTACCAAAAATATGAAAAAACAAACAAAACATCCTCATTGTACTTTCTAATGAACTTTAACGTGGCAATGATATTTTCATCCTCCGACGTTTTGTGATTGTCGAACCATCATCAACTTCTTTTTTTTAATACGGCCCTGGATTTTTTTACGGATTTTGAATGTATTCTTCATTCTAAATTCACCTATGTATTACACATAAAGCTTACAACATATTCTTCTCTAGTTATAGTCGTTTCTAGGATTTATGAAATGAATAAATAATAAATTTAATTTTAGGACTAGATACAAATACAATTTATCAGGTACTCGTCCATCTAGTACGTTAACTAATAATCAAAACAAATGGTTTAATACTGAATAATAATAAATTAATTACATATGTATTAACCTCAGTAACTGCACAGATATAAACAATCGATTTCATTAAAACCATAGATGTCAAACCTCTAATAAATGTTCAAAATGGGAACTGTTATTTTCTAAACACAGATAGCATCTTCGTATAGTAGAGTCTAAAACTCTAGTTAGCATTTCTGGAGCAATGCTGTTAAATGCTTCGGTAACAGATGATTCTAATTCTTGTTCATTTTCAAAATTATGCCTGTATACGAAGTTTTTGATATATCCCCACGGGAAAAAATCCAACGGTGTCATATCCGGTGATCGTGCTGGCCAGGATACTGTTGAATGAGTGCCAATCCTTTTTTCTGGGAACCGATTGGATAAATATTCTCGAACAGTCCTAGAATTATGTGCTGGAGCACCATCTTGTTGGAACCAACAATTCTGGGAATCAGCGAGAGGTCGGTTGTCTAGGACGTCTTCAAGATAGTGTCAAGCAAGTTCTGATAACGTTGGGCAGTCAATGAGTCATGGTAAATAAAGGGCCTATAATTCTTGTACCAAAAATGGCCACCCACATATTAAAACCAAAGCGGTGTTGGTGTCTGGCTGGTTTGAACAAGTATTGATTTTCTCCGGGACCAATAATGTGTATTTTTTTTATTAAAATACCATTATTAGTGACCCTACTTTCGTCTGACCAAGTACTTTATGAGGAAAATTTTCATCATCCTGGCATTTCTAGTATACCACTCACAGAATGTCCTGCGTCTTTCTTCGTCGCCTGGCCTAAGCCCTTGACAAATTCTAAATTTATAAACATGAAACCGATGTTTTCGTAAAATAAAACTAGACGTGGATTTTGATATCCCAGTAGCTCGTTCAATTTCCCTAGTTAATACACGTGGATTTTCAGTAACTGCCAACAATACACTGTTTACTTTATCTTCGTTACATGGTTTTTTGTCGAGACCGAATGGGTTTTCGGAAAGAACCGTGTTCTTTTAAGATGTGACACTAACCTTCTAAAAATTATTTTATCAGGCTGCCTTCTTTCTGGGTACCTATCGAGATACAAATTCTCAGCATCAATACAATTTCGGTGGCACAAATGTAACATGTTACCATATCAAATTTTTCTTCATTCGAAAACGAATCCATTAGTATAAATATGTATAAAGACAACAAGATGAAACAACGACTATTTATGAATATGACAGATCGTTAAACTCAAACAATCATTGTTTTTACCACGCCTACTTATCACTAAAAAAGGTAACTCAACGTGTAGCACATTGAGCATATTTTTTTGCTTGACTTTTATCAGTTTAAATGAAATAATCTTTAATCGAAGTCATGGTATTACTTGGTATTATTTGAATTTAGAGTGTTCACATTTATGAGAAATGTAGATTGATGAAAACGTGATCGGATTTGCCGATTTGCTTGCTCCTAATCAGTATTTAAAAATAAACGATTTAAAATTTATTTCTTGCCTTATTTGCCAGTGCTGAAGGCTGAAATAATTAATACATTTTATTTGCAACTTTCAAAGGCCGTACCACATAAATCCTAGTAACGACTATAACTAGAGAAAAACATGTTGTAAGCTCTATGTGTAATACATAGGTGAATTTAGAATGAAGAATGCATTCAAAATCCGTAAAAAATAATCCAGGTCTGTATTTAAAAAAGAAGTTGATGATGGTTCCACGATCACGAAACGTCGGAGGGCGAAAATATCATTGTCACGTTAAAGTTTATTAGAAAGTACAATGAAGATGTTTTGTTTGTTTTTTCATATTTTTGATAATAACGTGGGAAAAAAATTAAAAGCGAATTTCAAAAATTTACTTTTTTTCGAAATAAATCAAAAACGAAAAATAATGTTTGCCATTGGTTAAGACCATTGTGATAGTATCCTAATTACGCAACTTTTTCCCCATTTAACCGAATTCGTATCTCCTACCATTTCCAAGATGCCCATGCTGTGCATTCTTATCTTGGACACAGTGTATAATATACAGGGTGAATTTTAAATGAATTTTAAATTTAAATATTTTAACCCTCAATATATTTCATCGAGTAAAATGAATCGGCACCGTCAAACAATTTTTTGAAAAAACATTTTTTTCTTGAATTTATGATAATTTTCCATCCTCCAGTAACTGACATTTTAATGGTTACTGGATAACTCTGTAAACACCGACCATAGAAATGGCGTAAGCAGTAAATAACAGCTTGCTACTAAAGGTAGTGTTGCCACTGCCAGAATTGATCTCAATTATCCTATTTTAAATTTGTACAACTATTACTTATGGTCCAATTTATGGTTTAACTTTAATCTGGTCTCATTTACCTTCTAGAAATGAAACACAATTGAAAATTAACAATTTATAAAGAAGCATTTATCTTGAAATAACGGAAAAGCAGATTTGTTTACTTAATACACACACTTTCCATCACTTTTTACATTGGACATACCTAGCAATGTGCCAATGGAAATATTCTCCGGCGGAAATATTCTAGGACCGGGAATTTTCCCGGGAAGTTCCCGACTCATAAATAAAGCTTGCCGAGGTGGCTGGAGAACAGCAACGGTCTTGCGCTGGCGTCACACGTGCCGATTTAGAAGTGATTTACGCTGCAGTCTTATTTGAAATGTTAATGCATGAGGTTGTACCTATAAATTATACATAATGTCAAACGCGCCAAAGGGTAAAAAACGACCGTACGCGGACACAGTGAATAAATTTATCGGTGAATTTCCGGATTTATTCTATGACGGATGCAAAATAATTTGTAAAGTTGCAATCAAGACTTAATGTGCTGGCACAAAATAGATTGTCGTCGTCATATCAATACCGTGCAATATCAAAATAAAAAAAATGGCATGCCTTTGACAACTCAGTTTATGTTTGATTTATTGTTAATGTTAATAGCCTGTAATATTCCGCTACACATACTGGATAAACAACCATTTCGGGAGTTTTGGAATAAATACAATCCCCAGGTGAACTCTCCAAGTCGTACATCGTTACGTAGATATATTCCAGCTGTTCGTGAAGACATTGTAAATAGGATTAAATGTGGATTAAAAAAATACACGGCTCTGGTTATGTATTGACGAGACGAAAGATTGTAAAAAAAATTCTACTTTAAATATTATAGTACGACCCTCTTAAACCAACATTTCCACTTTTAACTAACTGCGTGTATTCGCGAAATAATTGCGCGTGTGTTGTTGGAGACATTCGAAAAATTTGAACTTTCAACAAGTCAAGTATTGATGTTTGTGACTGATGGTGCCGCGACAATGCGCGTGGTAGGCCGTTCTCTTCAAAGAGACAATTGTAGGTATTTACATGTTACGTGTAAAGTGCATGCATTACATCTTGTGGCAGAAACGATTCGAAAATATTTTCCAGAGGTAGATGCATTAATAGCAAATACAAAAAAAGTATTTCTCAAATCTCCTAAACGGCTTCGAGCATTTCACAGACAGTGTCCTGGTATCCCTGAACCACCAGAACCGATTCTTACACGTTGAGGAACGTGGTTGAAAGCGGCTTTTTATTATGCTGAATATTTTCAACAAATAAAAGCTGTGATACTACAGTTCAACCCTAACGAGGCTGCAGCTATTAGGGAAAGCTAGACAAGCTTTCAAGACGTTTCCCTTGAAACAGATTTAGAAAACTATTAATAACAATTATAGAGGACTACACGACGCAATAGAAAAATTGCAAAATAGTTCGTTGTCGTTAGTGGAATCGCTGCAAATAGTGGACGACGTAAATACACAGCTACAGGCTATAAATGACGCAAAAAATAATCGCGTTAGTGAAAAATTGGAGAGTGTATTATAAAAAAGATCCTGATTTTACCAAATTAAGACAAAGTGATGGTGCATCACAACTTCGTTAAGTGAGTTCACAGATTGTTTTACTTATGCCTGTATTACATCCGTAGATGTTGAACGGTCATTTTCAAAATACAAACATATTTTTTCACATCGCTGACGGAGACAGCTGTAGAAACATACCTGATGCTATTATACTATAGATCTTCCCCACTTTGTGATGACGACAACCAACTACTTCATAAATCTGCTTAAAAGGGTGAGTTTTATACAAATTTTTATAAAATGTAACATTATTGTTAAAATTTATTTCCATTTATTGTACTTATTCAAGTATTATGATATGATGTAAACATATGAGTCATATGACGGCTCTGTCGGTCAGGTGACCTCGGCCAGCTTTTACTCATAAATTCCCGCGGGAATATTCTACTCCGTCTTTGGAGTGACTCAATCCAGAATCATAAACGGCGCCGACGCCATCAGCTTATCAGTATATCAAGACACGCGTGGCATAAATAAGGCGTAGCAACAACAAATAACAATGTTCTTCTGGTATTTGGACAATGTCGCCTGTCGTTGTGAACTCGTAAGACCGTAAGAGGTGCTTTTTGGAGATTTTCGTTATTTCAATAATTACTTGTCGGAACAACTCTATACCCGTGAAGTGCATGAAACCGGAATTTAAGTTGAATGCATTAATCCATATTTAATATCCTGATGAGGGGGAATATTACCGGGAACATTAAAATTCCCGGAAATGGGACATTGCTAGACATCCTAACAATTTGCAATAATTTTATTCCTCAATAATATTCTGCACAGTGAAGAGGATAGTAGACGTAATTTTTATAAAATGATTCATTTTTTCCTTAGAAAAACACGGCTTTATATGGGATAGCGCCATTATGATAAACCAACCGCATTCTGGATGAAGTTAGCAAAGAAAATTATGGGGAATGAAATAAATTTCAATGGTTATTATAGGGAAAGAAACAGAGTGAAATTAATAATGAAATATATATTGTAAATGAGTAGACAGACTATAGTTGTGTTCCTTGTACCACCAATCTCAACAAATCTAAGTTGTTTTACGGTTACCTTGCATAAATAAAAAGAATAATTTCTTTTGATGTAGCCTCCGTAATTTAAAACTACTTAAATTAGCTGAGATTGTTGGTAAAAGGAACACACCTTGTTTTCAAATTATTTGAGCCGCGCTTTAGACACTGTCTGAAACTTTCGTAATGCGCTAGCGTGGCTAGGTGAGTGAGGTCTATTTCACAGACAGCGAAATTTATTCCGGCGGAACTATTTTTAGTTAATCAAATGCCACCACTTAATACATTGTGCCTTATATCAAGCGTTTGATTGGTTGAAAATCGTTCCGCAGGAATGAATTCCGTTATATGTGAAACCGGCCTGAACGTACACAACATGTGTGTTCCTTTTACCACCAATCTCAGCTAATCTAAGTAATTTTACGGTTACGGGGGGCTACATCAAAAAAAATTCTTTTATTTATGCAATGTAACCGTAAAACAACTTAGATTAGCTAATATTGGTGGTAAGTAACACACCTCACATGCCTGTTACTGGAAATGGGACGCCATCTTCACACATAGTATGGTTCATTTATCATAATGACTCTAATCCATAGAAAGCCGTGTTTTTCTAAGGAAAAAATAGATCTTTTTTATAAAAATTACGTGTGCTATCCTCTTAACTGTGCTGTAAATATTATTGAGAAAGAAAATTATTGCAAATTGTTAGGTATGTCCAATGTAAGAAGTGATAGGAAGTGTGTGAAAATGCAGCTTTGTTCTTTTTTTTTTGCCTCTGGTGAAAAATTATAAAGGATGTTTGGTAACTGGACAGCCAAAATTAAATGTCATATGTAAAATCGAATTCAAAGAATGACTTTTTTTCAGATCGGGCTCCGTTTAGGAAATATTTCAAAAAATGTAAAAACTAAGACAGCAAATAAAAGTTTGTTTATTATTTGACAACTTGTGATCAACTAATTATTTTTCTAAACGTTGCATTACTTTTTGTTAGTGTTTTATAAAGTGTGTTAAAATGCAGGTTATTGTTGAAAAGATTGCTGATATTATTTATGTTATGGGTATTGTGATGGTAACACGAGAGCTGCGTGTGGGGAATACAATGTAAAATATCCAAATAGACGGCAACCTTATCGTGAAGTTTTTTCTAAAGCATTTCGAAGGCTTCGTGAATTTGGAATTAATGAATGTCGTAGTGGAGGTCCACATCATCAGCACACTGTTGCACAAGAAATTGCCGTTATTGATGTAGTACTTGATGATCCAATGACCAGTACTAGAAGAATTTCCACAGTTACAATTGTCGCATAATTTTGTTTGGAGAACTATTAATCGAGAAGTCTTACATTCGTACCACTACCAAAGAATTCATCAAAAGTTTTTCTGTTTTTGCTGTCCGCTTCTTTCATTAAAATTTTTGCTGAATCCCAGTTTATTCTGTGTCCATTTTCCCAAGCATGTTCGCAAGTTTTCGATTTTTCAATTTCACCCTTTCTAATATAACTTTTATGCTCACCTAATCTTACACTGTGGGGTCTGGATAACCCTCCCACATAATGTTTATTACACTCACACGGAATACTGTAAATACAGTTTTTTGAAATTTGCTCACAATTTACCGGTTTTGTTTTTGTTAAAATTGATCTTAAAGTATTACTCGTTTGAAATACACTTTTGAATGCTCCAGATACACATTCCTCAATATGTTTAAAAAAAAGTAGATTGAATTCAGCTGCAACGTCAAGGAGGTTTTTCATAAAGTCACATATCTTTAGGGTAGGTTGTTCAAGTTGTAGGCAAACATACACTGAATTGTTTTTCGTGAAAAATACGTGATCTTGCATTTGGTAGCATTTAGAGGGAAATAATTGTTAACGCACCAGATGTTAAGAAAGTCAATATTGTGCTGGTCTCAAGTAATCAAAATCAGAATTTTAGAAACAATATAATTTTAAGTCATCAGCATGGAATAAATAACATACATCAAGGTTGTTAATAATATTATTAATAAATAGTATAAGGAACCACGGACCGAGTATGGGACCCTGCGGCACTCTTGACGTTTGAGAAAATTTAACAGATAGTAACCACGATATTGTACAAATTAAGATTGACGACGTAAATATGCATATTTTCTCATTATCTTTCTCGCGACACCTATGATATAGATCACGAATAAATATTTTTCTGAGAAATCTTCACGATAAAAGAAACTTGTTATAACATAATAAGATTTTATTTCACGTTCCAACAGTATAAATAGCATTTAGAGTGCCTGAATCAACTCTTCCGCAAGCGCCCGGCGAATCATCATCTCTCAACCACATAATGTGATATGTGTTCTGCATAAGTATCATGGGAATCGACTGCCCCCAAGTTGATGCACGCTGGCTGAGCGTGTGACTGAAATAAGCCCTTGCCGGGAAATCCAATCAATAAAAGTATTATAGTCAAACATACACTACAAACCATTTATTTGCCAATTATGTTCAAGACGTCGAAAACAGGCTAAATTATATTCAGCGCATTTCAATGAAAACTATCCATCCTACATAAATTTGGATATATTGATTTATGCAAAAAACCCAAAAAAGCGTTAAAAAGAGATAAGAGGGGACACATTTTGTTATAAATAGACCTAGGATTAGTTCCACTCCCTCACTCCCAGAGCCACCCCCACTTTTTTTTAATGGAACACCCATATTTTTTCAGGTCATTAGTTTCTCTTCGAAGAGCTCATTATAAAAATGTATAATTTGTGGAGTTTAAAGAGAGTTTGGGAGCTTCACATTATGTTAAATTTAAAAAGCTTTAGAGTAATAAACGATTCAATACCAAAAATTACTCTATTAGGTGTTCAATCTGACTTCCGTTGACCTCAATCAATGATACAGTCACGTTTCAAACGCCTCTCTAACATTACGAAAGACTTGTGGCGTTAAGTGTTGTCATTCTTGAACAATCCTTTGTCATAAATCATCTAGCGAGTCTGGTTGAGGTGCATAGACTTTCGTCTTCAAATAACCCCACAAAAAAGTCTAAAGGAGTCAAATCTGGTGACCTAGCTGGCCGCTCTATCATTGGACCTCTTCTACCTATTTTCTCAGTCCAAAACACGTTATTACTAGCGGCACTCGCGTATCGCCAGTTATTTCTAAATCGAATGTTCTATAAACTTCTCGAAAATTCACTTTAAAGCACTATTCAGTCCAGAAATAGCCTCCAAACACTGTCCAGTAGTTTAGTTATCTGTATTACCTCTAATTTCTGAGAAGAACACTGTAGAACCTTTTCGAATATTCCAGAAATTTCTCTTCCAATCCACTTCCGACAGCCACGGTCTTGCGCTGGCGTCACACGTGCCGATTTAGAAGTGATTTACGCTGCAGTCTTATTTGAAAGATTAATGCGTGAGGTTGTACCTATAAATTATACATAATGTCAAACGCGGCAAAGGGTAAAAAACGACCGTACGCGGACACAGTGAATAAATTTATCGGTGAATTTCCGGATTTATTCTATGACGGATGCAAAATAATTTGTAAAGTTTGCAATCAAGACTTAATGTGCTGGCACAAAACAGATTGTCGCCGTCATATTAATACCGTGCAACATCAAAATAAAAAAAATGGCATGCCTTTGACAACTCAGTTTATGTTTGATTTATTGTTAATGTTAATAGCCTGTAATATTCCGCTACACATACTGGATAAACAACCATTTCGGGAATTTTGGAATAAATACAATCCCTAGGTGAACTTACCAAGTCGTACATCGTTACGTAGATATATTCCAGCTGTTCGTGAAGACATTGTAAATAGGATTAAATGTGGATTAAAAAATACACGGCTCTGGTTATGTATTGACGAGACGACAGATTGTAAAAAAAATTCTATTTTAAATATTATAGTACGTGTACTGGACTCTCTTAAACCAACATTTCCACTTTTACTAGCTAGTGAAAGACTAACTGCGTGTACTGGCGAAATAATTACGCGTGTGGTGTTGGAGACATTCGAAAAATTTGAACTTTCAACAAGTCAAGTATTGATGTTTGTGACTGATGGTGCCGCGACAATGTGCGTGGTAGGCCGTTCTCTTCAAAGAGACAATTGTAGGTTTTTACATGTTACGTGTAAAGTGCATGCGTTACATCTTGTGGCAGAAACGATTCGAAAATGTTTTCCAGAGATAGATGCATTAATATCAAATACAAAAAAAAGTATTTCTTAAATCTCCTAAACGGCTTCGAGCATTTCACAGAGAGTGTCCTGGTATCCCTGAACCACCAGAGCCAATTCTTATACGTTGGGGAACGTGGTTAAAAGCGGCTTTTTATTATGCTGAATATTTTCAACAAATAAAAGCTGTGTTACTACAATTCAACCCTAACGAGGCTGCAGCTATTAGGGAAAGCCAGACAAGCTTTCAAGACGTTTCCCTTGAAACAGATTTAAAAACTATTAATAACAATTATAGAGGACTACACGACGCAATAGAAAAATTGCAAAATAGTTCGTTGTCGTTAGTGGAATCGCTGCAAATAGTGGACGACGTAAATACACAGCTACAGGCTATAAATTACGCAAAAAATAATCGCGTTAGTGAAAAATTCGAGTGTATTACAGAAAGATCCTGATTTTAGCAAATTAAGACAAATTTGTGATGGTGCATCTACAACTTCGTTAAGTGAGTTCACAGATTGTTTTACTTATGCCTGTATTACATCCGTAGATGTCCAACGGTCATTTCCAAAATATAAACATATTTTTTTCACCAAAGCGAACATCGCTGACGGAGACAGCTCACAGTGGGGTATTGGGACCTAAAACCTGGCCATAAATCGGTTTTGCAAATTTGAGAATTTTCCATGCTTAATCTTTTTTAGGAATTCTTAGGTATTCACTCGAATGATCTCCACTACTTATACCTTAAATTGAGATACAGGTAGTGACGGGTCATTGGTTGTTTCTAAGCTTTTGCATTGTGGTGTTGTGCGTTGGTGAAATTGATTGATATTAAATTGGATATTTTATTTTAAGTTTTCTTCGCCTATATTTTTTTAATGGATCTGGAATTATGGCTTCAACATCTAAGGGTATGTATTAATTTATATATTTCCTAATGTTAGAATACAATAATGACTAGGCCACTATTTTTCAATTTAAATTTTATGATTTTTTTTTTAATCGTGATTTTTAAAACAAAAGTTCAATTCTTAATGGATTTTGTTATTCTTCCAAAGTCTTCCAACCCCCATATTCAGTTTCGGTTTTTAGTTTATTATGTTAACAATTCAATGACACAAAAAAATTTTCCGGAAATTGTCGGTTTCAGATTTTATAATTTTTTAAAAATTTGTTGTTAAAAATATAAATAATAAAATATACATTTTCCTTATTATCTTTTCAGATGGAAGATACTAACCCATAGAGGCAAATTTATGTTAGAAGTACTTCTTCCTATCGGCCATCTGTCAGAAGAAGTTTCAGAGGCACGAAATAAGTATTTTAGGTGTTATAAATTAAACTTCTCCAGAAAATGTAATCGGTAAGCATGTAACACCGATGTTTTATTAAACAGATTCTTTCTGACTTCACGCCTAAAATTAAAAAAAAAATCCAAGGAGGCTTTTGACATGATTTTACCTCCGGATTATTCAGTAGACCCTGAGGAGTTCTCAGAGGAAGAAATTAGTTACAATGAAAATAATTATTTATGTTTTATGAAACTCTTTAAGTAAATATATTCGATTAAGAACCTTTATTTGTGTATAATTTTTCCTTTAAATTGTAAATATTAAGTATTCAACCTAAATCAAATACTAATCAAGTTAAAAAATTGTAAAAAATTAAGCAAAATAATGTTGACCATGTAATTGGTATCAATACCCCACTGTGCAGCTGTAGAAACATACCTGATGCTATTATACTATAGATCTTCCCCACTTTGTGATGACGACAACCAAACTACTTCATAAATCTGCTTAAAAGGGTGAGTTTTATTCAAATTTTTATAAAATGTAACATTATTGTTAACATTTATTTCCATTTATTGTACTTATTCAAGTATTATGATATGATGTAAACATATGAGTCATATGACGGCTCTGTCGGCCAGGTGACCTCGGCCAGCTTTACTTATAAGTCTCTTTCTTATTTCTTCTTTACCCGTTCACTTTAAACTTAAGACTGAGCTCTCTGCCCACCGTGCGTTATATTTATACATCCATTCACACGGTCTAGAACATTCCAAAACATTCCCGGCCATTCTTGTATAATTCCAGTCTCATCTATTCAGTCTACACAGTCCAGTGGCGTAACAATATTTATTATTAGTTAATTTATTTATTTTTAATAAAAAATATGAAATGAATAATATTTGGTGGTACTACAAGATTCTAATTGTAGCCAATATACGACTCTTATGCGTTATAAAATGGCACAGAATTTCAATAAAATATATAAAGCCCTGTTCAAGATTTTGGAGAAAACCTAACCTCCATGGAGAGAACAAAAAAAATGTATTTGGAAATAAAACTGATAAAGATGTCGAAAAATTAATTTGAAGGAAACTAAAATAAAAAGTAATTGTCTATTCTTTTACATCGCTCATACCAAGTATGGATATTTTATTTCATTCCTAATTAATTAATAATAAGTGATCTTGAGTTCACTTCTTTTAGGACTCTAACTCTCTGTGTGTGCAAATACATGTACCTTAGGCAAGCACGAATCCAAAGGGGAGGAGCAGTGGGTGCAATTGACGCCCCCCTTCGGACATAAAAAAATCCTATTTATGATGGTAATGAATAACATTACTTTTCGAAAATGTAACTATTAACATAAATTTCTTAATCCAGTGATATTTCGTTTTTAATTTTGAAATTCCTTTTTAATTTGTATGGACAGTAATGATTTCATTTCCATTTACGTACAGCTGCGTCTACATTAAACCTGAGGGTGCTGATATCCATGACTTTGGGTGACGGAAGAAGTTTATTATTGAAACAGGTTATAGTTCAGTCACATTAGATGAAAATAGTGAAACCAATTCATGACAAGTTAAAATTCGGTAGGTTACTGATGTTTTATGTCTAAGTTTATAATTACCATAAAAAAATGTGTTCCAAAAATGCCTGTATTTTTTCTATTACACGCCATTTCTGGCATTTTTTATTATATATTTTTGTCAAGTTCCCCACTTTAGGTAGTTCCTGGATCCGCCCTTGATCTTAGGTTAAATTATTTTTAACATGAAATCATTTTATGAAAATCATATTACGTCTCTCAGAAACACCTTGTATAGTTAATGTACAGCAGCTCCTTATTAAAGCTTCTACATTATGAATTTGTACATTTTTATAATCATAATCCTTATAATATTACTGGACCAGTATATTAATCGAGTTTGTTTCTAGAAATTTACGAACATTTGTTAACTAAAATTACTTCGACTAAAATAAATTTAAATTCTAAAACTAAAATAATTTTCTTGGAATACGCAAGACAACAAATGTGCATGAATTTTCATAAATAATAAAATACGTGTGCTTGCTTAAAAATGTCGGAAAAGTATAACTTTTCCGTGAAATGTAATCTTTGTATAAAGTACACACATCCAGAAAAATAATGAGAGAATTGATAATTCAACAATCATATATATCTCTCCATGCTTGCAGGATATGATAAACTTTTGCACGCTAGCGGATAAAATGGGTGGAATGAGTATTTTGTCTGTTGTTGAAACATGGCGCAGCTTTCATAAATTCTAATCGATACTTTAACCAGTCGCTAGAAGTTTGGGGAAATATATTTTATTTATTTTGTGTAGGTATTAATTTTATAGGAAAAGAAGTCAAGAATAAACACTCGAATATCGTTTTTATCGTATTTTCTACAAGCGTTCGTCCTCAACTCGTCTACAAAACACACAAAACACAAACTGTCTGTGGAAATATTTTGCGACTGTTTCACAATACATCGTTTTTTGTGATTCTTTAAATATAAAAAAAGGTCCGTAGGGCCATTTCTATGAGAACAGTAACTAATTTATTAAATATTAGTCAGTTAATGTCATAATTAAACATCGTTTGGAACAGAATGCAGGAATCCTTTTCACTAACAGAAGAAAAATAGAGGATTTTAGGGCAACAGTCATGTATAGTAGACCCCTTGCATTCGTACAGGAAGTCAGATATCTGAAAGTGACTTCAGATAATAAACTAGCATGGAGGCTGCAGATCAACAATGTCATCAAAAAGTCGATTGCAACCTTCTGCCAATTTTACTGGACAGTAGGTAGGAACTGGTGTCCAACCCATACATTGGCTAAACACAGAGATCATCAAACCAAGGCTCCAGTATGGATATATGGTCAGGTGGGAGAGAGCGATCACGTTCTGAAAGCTAACAAAAATCCAAAGACTAGCTTGCCTAAGGATCACTGGTGTAACGAGGACCACACCAACAGCTGCTCTGAAATTCATGGATAAAGACGGCCTGTCTGGGAATGCGGAATTCTGAAAGCTGGCGCTGTTCAGGTACAGCTAAAGGTCACGCAGCAATTGCTGGACTAACGGAGAGCAAATCACCATCTTTGCCCTAAAGGTGAGAAAATCGAAAGACCTGCTAAAATTTTGAAGGAAATATACTCACACTCTTTCTAGTAGGGAGAAGTGGGGGGAAGAGAGAAATTACTTCTCCTCGGACTCTTTGATGTGCTACACAGATGTTTCTCGTGTAACCGCCAGAAGAAGCATAAACAAGTAAGACTAGTGTGGATTTCTGGATATACACGTATTTCAGGCAACGAAATTGCTGATGAATTTGCTAAACTTAGAGCAGAAGAGCCTCGGACTTGGGCCTTTATTGGGCATTACAAGAAGGTAGGTCACGACAGTCCTCAATGAGTGGATCAACAAGACAGTAAAGAGGTATTGGAGGACCAACAGGAGCTGTAAACAAGCTCCAGATCGGTTGGTTACTGGGCCGGGGTCGAATGACTTTGAATTTTTTAATGGGAGTTCTGACAGGCTACTAGACTTTGGAGACATCTATCATTGATAGATTACCTATTACCGTCAGTGGAATTCTAAAAAATAATCTGTAACACTACCAGTTTATGCAATTAAATGCAATATGATGTCATTCAGTAGACAACTAAATCCTTTAATCTTTGCTTATCAAATAAACCATGTGTGCTGGACTTATCCCTGCTTTATAATGGATCTTGGAATTATATTTGATAGTAATCTATCTTTTAATGAACATATTAATGTAACACTAAAAGTAGCCTATAAAAATCTTGGATTCGTAATAAGAAATTATAACGAGCTGTTTGTCCCTCGCTATTTTAAATCACTTAGTTTACCTAAGTAGGCTGAAATGAAACAAAATACAAAACAAATACATATATTCATAATTTAAATGACAAAAGGCTCATTCATGACGTGGTAAGCAAATAATAAACTTTTTCCACATAATCTTAAAAATACAGAAATTCTGAGTCACACTTGATAAGTTTGTTTAAGGGCGCCACCCGCCTTTCTTTTTCGTTTTTAATAGTTCATACTTAAAAGTCTAAAAAAGGTTAAACGCACTAATGCCGTTGAAAGGGGGAAAGAACGGTTATTCTTCACTAAAGTGTCTCGCACAGCTCAATAGCAAGTTAAAAAAAAGTCTAGGGGGCTTTTTCCCAATCTAGTTCAGTGGACAGGCCATCGGCCCGTTGATGCAAATTTACTTTCAAATTTCCAGCTCGCACTCAGAGCAGAAGCTGGCTGTTTACAACTCAACAGGTACCTATTTGACAATAATTAGAAGGAAGATAACCTTACCAGCTCATAGAATATTTTTCTTAAGCTACATACTTAGTAACTTCTTAACCATAACTTTCAGCCAGACCAAATCTCCAATGTAAGGCTCGTAAAAGCAACGTACTAAACCATACACAACTAGCTCTCTCGAAGCACTGCTCTTGTCTCCATATAAAACGTGAAGGTAAAGGTAACATAAAACACACCCGCTCGGTGCCGAAGCTTCCGAGCGTCTCTCGGCGAAACCTAACAGTCTTAGTACCAGCGTTCCCCCTTGTCCCCAGACACCGCAGTGTTCGCGCTGGTGCACTAAAGGTCCAGTGGTCGCTTGGATTATATCAAAGATTTACAATTTATTTAGGTCGGCTCTAGAATTTTTAAGGTTGACTTCAAACCAATTTATGCAATTAGCATTAAGTGAAACGCAAGTTAATTATATCTAAAAATGGACCGTTACAAAATATAATAGAAATATTTTGCTGACCCTAGCGCAGTTATACTCTTGTATAAAGCATTCATAAGGTCATGTTTGGAATATACCTCCTGTTCCGTTTTCATCTATTTTTTCATTATTTTTTTCTTATTTAATAAATATTATACTATAATGATCATAATTATCTTTTAATTTAGTTTCATATTTGTATTTTTTACTCCTAAAATACCTGCTTTTTATTTCATATAGTTTTTATGTACTCGCATTTATATGCCGTCACAATGAGGTGGCTTTGTCGATTTTTCTCACGAAATCATTTTGTCTTGTCAAAATTCAAGAAGTACGCCATATATAAAATATCAACCCGCTAATCTGTACTCTCCGCCTGCATATAGTGCTCGTTACTATTTAAGCAATTAATATAAAACTCTAATGTGTGTACCATTTGAAGTGCTATTTAACATTTAAATCCTGTTTCTTAGGACTTTCTTAAATAATTGGTGTGTACCTATTACTTGTCTGCTGTCTAGAACCATAACTTTTGATTCACCAAGATTAGAGGGCCCTCTCCGACGTGAAAGACATAATCTACAGGGTAAGTTACGTGTCATCGCCATCTCATTGCATATATTGTTTACTCAATACAAATAGGAAAAATTACGAGTACAGTTCATTTAACTCTCGTGAGTTTATAAAACCAAATTGTCATTTTTGTTTTGAACGCATAAAAAAACACCTCCATAGTATGGTTTCCAACATATGCTGCATGCAAATATAGGCAGTATCGAAAACATTCAAGGTAAATTTCTCAAGTATATGTATTTTAATGATAATAGAATTTACCCGGCTATTGGTTTTCCCCATGATTTGCTTTTAATTTATACAATTTTGTGTCACTGAAGGAAAGAAGATCCATACACTAACATTTTTCTGCACAAGATTATTAAATATGATTTTGATTGTTCACAAATTCTCCAGCACCTTGACTTTAACATACCAAGATTAGTTCACGTTCTTCTGAAACATTTCATCTGACCAGTCCTCGAACTAACACAGTGGCGACTGCTCCATGGAGGCTCAGGGGCTCGAGCCTCCCAACTTACTATTAGGAAAATGTAACGGTAATTAAATGCATGATATATTTTTTTTCAGTTTTTTCATATTTAATATTTTTTTTAATGTACTTATTACCTGTTTGCGACGGCTAGGTATACAATAAAGTCGCATAATGTACTGACACTCACCGGCAACATATAACTCTAACCAGAGAGTATGGGGCAGGCTCAGTTCATATGAGCCATTCCTTGCATAAGGAAATATATGAAGAAATGAACCGAGCGCGGAAATTGGCGATCGCGGAGAATGGTTTTTACAACGCGACAGAAGGCTCAAGTTAACAGAGCAGCAGGGCGTTTTTAATGTTTGTGTAGGGTAGTAGTGCTTATATCGTTTCGCCGGTTTCGCTCTCAATATTTATTTGTGGTTTCACTGTTTTGATTGTTTTTGTGTTATTTTAAGTTGGTTGCTGTCAAAATGACTGAGTATGGTATGAATAATATTTTGAAAGTGAATTTTAAAACTCTACCGTTAACAGAAAAAGTAAAAATGAAGAAACTCGGTCGACCAACACCAGAATTGACTCTTCATGAACCAGACAAAGTAGGGAAATATTCTTTCACGAGGCATTTTTCTAAGAAAATTTACAAAAAATGTCAATGGATTTATGGATGTGATAAGGTAAGTGCTCTGTTTTGTTTTCCATGTTTTCTTAAAATGTTTACTTAACCACCTCTCAAGTCACTGAAGTAACTCCCAGAAAATCCTAGGATTTTGTGTTGAATAAAGAGAGACGAGGCCCTACAGTTTATTGTGGAATCCGAACCACATCTAGGGCATCGACAGTTTTCTCCCATTTTATTCCGAAGCAAATTACAAATAAAATGTCTTGCTCCGTGATCAATTTTAAGCCAGAAATACAGACAGTATTGAACTTAAAAAAAAGTTGAGGAGTTTGAAAAATTGTATCTATTAGAAATTCAACTGATGGGATAGAAAAAGAAATTACTAACATTGAGAATGAGAATAAACGGAGAAAAATTAATCCTGAAAATAGAAATTCCGTAATTGGTAAGGAAGTGTGTGATACAATAATTTTTCAGATGAAAGAAAGATTGTCATACAGAGCTCATTTAAAAGCCGCATCTTTAGTGAATGTAGCAATTTTTTTAATTATTCAAAGAACTTTCTAACGTCGCCTTTCAAATCAGTTGTTGAATCTTCTTCAATGTTAAAACAAGACAAATTAAGGACTGAATTGGAAGTCATTTAATCAAGAACGGATTTTAAAAATATTGTAGATGGCCTAAACATGGTTTCTTGGCTGTCTGAAAATGGTTTAAATGAAACATTCAGCGAAACGGTCAAGTTACTAAAAATTATTGTGACAACTCCGATGTCTACTGCTGAATTAGAAAAATGTTTTTCAACTGTTAAAAGAATAAAGACATTTTTAAGAATCACTATGAATGAAGAACGCCTTAATGCCCTAGCAATGATCCATAACATAAGCATTTTTGATGAAAAAGTCATAGAACATTTTATTTCCCAGAAAGACAGAAGACTTGATTTTGTGTATAAGCAATAATATTTTTACTCGCATTTTGAAGTGATCAAGATCATTATACTGTGAACTTTTTTTTGTATATATGTACATAAAACTTTTTCTTTTGTTATCAAAAATCATAGTTCTACTTGGATGAAATTACCGAGGGACTGAAGGTGAGCCTTTATTATGTTGTTCACATTTTTTAAAAAAACTAGAGCCTCCTAAATAAAATTACCACGAGCTGCCACTGAACTAATCTATTAGATAGGTTAGACAGATATTTGCTGCACTATTTTGTTTATAGTTTGTGTTCTTAACTCGTAATTGGTAACCACATTGCTGTGGGATAGTGTAGTTAAATAAATAAATAAATAATATTGAGTCACTTTTGAACACACTGTATACTTAATTCTTTATTTTTGGTACACAATATCTGCAAAATAACTAAGAACTAGTGAATTATACTGCATTGATTTTGCATTTCTGTATGATTTTGTAGAAGATTCATACAGCAATTTGATTTTTTGGAACTAGTTAAACAGGGTGGGGCAATAGTGCGTCCGACTTCGATATGTCGAGTTCTATGATAGCTACAAACTTGATGTAAAAATGTAAATAAACTAGACAAAAAAGTCTATAACCGTAAATTATTTTCGAATATACAAGGTGAGCCAAGACGATTCTACAGGGTCAACTAAAATTATTTTAAATGAAATGCCATGTATATCAGAATATTTTTTTGAAATTTCTTAGTGGCCTCCTTCCAGTCAGTATTATTACTCTCTTCCAACCACTTGGATGTAATGTTTTTTTTTTGTTGAAATTATGCCATTTACACATGTATATTAAAAAAATCACTACAGTCACAATAGCGATGTTAAGAAAAAAAAATGTTAAAAGCAGTTATGAGACATCTGTGTGATGACACTTTTTCACTTTCTAAAAGTATACAGAGCGGCCAAAAATAATTTTTAAATTTACAACTGTTTGAACTGAGCTTTTTCAATTTTTTCAAATGGAACACCCTGTATATTTTTGGACGAAATGATGTAGAATTGAAAAACGATCATTTTCTGTATTTGCATCCTTATGGCTATTTGTAACCATTTACGATTTATTGAACAATAACTGCAACATTCAGCAATAAAAATTAATTTTTTTTGTATTTCAAGAGAAGATATTATAAAAAGTGCTCCACATGTTGCCCATTTTGATTGACACACATTTCTATGCGTCTGGAATGAGGTTTCTACTGTTCATAAAATTGCCCTAGTGATACTTACAAAAGCCTTTATTATCCTTTCCTTCATATTTTGGATTGTTGTTGGTGTATAGTTTGTACGAAGTCAATTGAAATCGTATAAAAACTAAAAGCCTGCAAAAAACCGTCGGCATCTCTTTATTGTACATGGGCGGAGGTAAACAGAAATGCTTGTCATAAGAAAATGTTATACTTGTTTGAAAATTGTATTAATTTTTATTATTTTTTGTTTATTAGATATGCTATTTTTGTTCATTTCGCCAATAAAATATTTTTGAAATATTATATCACTTTTAGATATAAAGTCTAAATATTTAAATTTATTGGGTTTAGTTTTAAAGTTAACCCATACTATATTGAAATATGTTATTGCTCTCCAAGGACCAACGAGAAGGTATGAACATATCCTTGCCAGGATGAGGGAATGGGACAGGTTAGATTAGCGAGGGGCAAGGATGTTATATAGTAAAAAATAAAATAAAAGTTTCTTCTAAAATAAAAATAAAAATGTAAGTTTCATAACCAAAGCAAAGAATTAGTACCACAAAAATAAATATTTGTTTAGATAAAACATAAATAAAAACAGAATTAAAATATGTCTCTAGAATAAAGTAACTTAAATTAAAATTTCTTGTCAACTAAATAAAATATATTCCAAGAAATGTAACAATAAAAAAAGTAAACTTCCTACCTAATATAATATCTAAATATTTTGTTCTGAAAATATATGTATATTAAAAAAAGTTAAAGGCTAAAAGTTGACGCGTCCGAATCTTCACTTTCTGAAGAGGAATCATTACCAGGTTGAATTATAATCGGCGCATCTAGATACACTATATGCCTTAGTTTACGATATTCTCTGATTTTTTCCAAATAATCTACCCGAAGTGCTACTATACGTCGTGATTCCATAATTACCATACGACTGTCAAGTTTTTTATGTTTAAATCCGCATTCTAATAAAACATTTCGTAGTGTATCTAAAGAACTATAATTATAATCAGGATAATCGCTTAATTTTTCTCGAATCATTTTTAACGTAGGAACTATATTTTTTTCATACATATTATAAATTATACGCCGTATTACATCTTTGGTAGCATCGTCAATATTTTTTAATTTCATATTTTTCCGTTTCCTATTTGTACCGTGATCTATAACATCTCCTTTTTTAATTACACGATACATTGTTGATTTTGATATTTTAGTTAATTCGTTAATACGTTCTATTATTTCTTTCTCACATTTTTCACGATTTTCGCTTTTTAAACGTTCATATATATTTAAAATAATGCGTTGACTTTGTACGTGTAAATCTCTATTTTGAAACTCTAAATTTATTTCGTCTTCCTCGACAATAACAGGCTCAACTATTTCGGGATTTTCGGGCGTTATTATATTATCTTCTGTTTCAAATGGTCTCCAGAAAGCCATGGTAAATTAGTAAATACCTGATACAATATCTTAAATACCTTTTATGTAGTAATAAATATTTACCAATATGAACACTAAGTATAAACCGAACCACCTTGATATTATAATAGGTATTTCTGCACTGCACTGGACAAATGTAATAAATAAATGGGTAACATCCGAGTCCACGTTGACTCCTGACTGATATAAACTCAAACACCCACCGACCAACCGGATTGACGAATATCTCGATCCCAGCCAATCGTCGCCCATCGTCCTCAAAACATAGCCAATGCCGGCACATCTCACAAGTTTCCGTAATTGCGGAGAAACGATTTAATGAGTTTTTTTTATACTGTCCGTTTTATTATCTTTAAAACACGTGCAGTCGTAGATGGTTCGTTCAGGCTGATTACATTGCCAGTCTCGGACTCACCTGCACAATTTCAACTACCATTTGATTCTCGATACCATTGCTAAATACATAGGACAAAATATCAAGTTAAGTGCGCACAGTCCTGTGCTTTAACAATGACCAGTTTCAATTATTGACTTCGTATAAACTCTAATGTATTTATAGGCAGCAAGTAACACGCTTGTTATAACACATTTTCTTAAATTATTTGAAAAAAACCTTATTTTTAATTTTTATTGTTGAATTTTGCAGTTATTTTTCAATAAATTGAAAATGGTCACAAATAGCCATAGGAATGTACGTACAAAAATATTCGTTCCGGTTATAGACATTTTTGTGTAGTTTACTTATGTTTTTAAATCAATTTTCTAGCTATCATAAAACTCGAGATATCGAGGTCGGACGCACTATTGCCCCACCCTGTATATTGGGAGAGTCTTTAAGATAAAGACCGCAACTATTATGAGGCATATCTATATCTAATTTTCTTGTTTAGTTCAATAATAAGTCTTCCTATACATGCTTGGCCCAGAAGTTATTGCAAAAAACAAAATTTGTGATTTTTCGGGTTTGTAGGCAGTGATCAGCAGAGATTTTAAATTGTATAAATCGGCATTTATTTTAAGATGGGCATTATCGACATCCAAAATAAATTTGAGCATTATCTCCGTAATAAAGTAACAGATAATTATTTGTATATCGCCATGATACTAATACATAGTGGTCCTGATATATTGTCATCACCTAATTTTACAAAAATTACCGAAATAGCTCTCAATCATGACTGCGGCACTATTTGTAAATCCATTACAATGAGAAATAGCTAAAAGTAACTAATGATGTAGCGTATCAAATGCTTTAGAATAATTTATCAGTATTAAGGCTGTTAATTTGCTGGCCTCGCTTGTTGAAAATATATCATCAGTTACTTTTAATAAAGCTGTTACGCAACCACGAATAGGGAGAAATCCAGATTGATTTTCTGGTAAAATTTGATATTTTCAGTATACTCTAGAAATTGTTAATTAATTGGGCCGGCAAAATTCCTACAGGGCGTAAATTCCTACAAAGCTTAGTGAATTCACGTCGATTTTTAGGTTTAAATAATATTTAACGGGTGAAGTTTTTCAGTGTGTCGGAAAAATTTTGTTCTTGGTACAATAATAATTCTATGGAACGAAAATTGGTAAATTGGTGTATAGTGAAACTGAAATAAATATAGAATAATCGTAAAGTTGGAACTGCATCCGCAGTGAAGAAAATGATGTGCTAGCTAAGACTGACGACGAGGAATTAATCGGTTATCCATCGATCTCAGTTTGTGTTTTCATTCATGACGTAGAATTTCATCGATGATGTTATTAAGTATTCACCAACACGAATTGACGAAAACTTTAAACAAATATTTGAATGTACTGGGTGTAAAAATATTGGGACATCGCCTAGCTGTAGGTTTTTGACGTAAAATCAAGTCGATTTAGCACAAAAAATAGGGGTCAAACTTCTTACGTTTCCAGAGACAGACCCTTACCTTTGAGTTAAATAGACTTGAACTGACGTCAAAAATCTATAGTTATGGGTATTCCAATCTTTTCGAAACACCATGCATATTGGTATTTTGAGGTAACACAATAACTTTTGGTGGTAATGGACAAAATTACCCATTAATAATCTCTGGTGGTAATGGACAAAATTACCAATTAGTTCTTTTTAAATTTGAAGTTAATAAACTTTAAACGCTTTGTCAATTTCTTGGACTAACTTCAAGAATGCCTAGGATGCTATGAGAATGGTGGTCACACTGCTGCCCTCTTTAGCCTTATGCCACCCCTAGCTGGAGTGATATTGATGATCTACTGCAGTTCAAAGTATTGTCCCCAAATTTGACCTCCCTGGTTCATGGAGCGCTGTGAGTGCTGTTCTAGGGCATCTAAAGTTGGAGGAATATTTTGGATTTGCCGGTCCTTCTTTGTGAATAACATTTTCCAACACTCGTTTACAGACGACTTAAGGAATAAAAAAGTAGTGATTGGAAAAATACTTTTATACTGAGAAAAAATTGGGTTTTGTAGTAAATTTCTTTCAGCAATATATTTCTCCTCAGCACTCTTCAAATTTAAGTTATAGCATTTGAGGTAGCATGATTTGTGCTATGACGCCTTGTTTTGCATCATAGTGCTTTTCCTCCCTGTCCATCATCAATTTAAGAAATGTCAAATGAATGGCGTCAATATCATGAAATTCTCCAAATTACACGCAGGAATTTCTAACCCGTCGTCACTTCTCGGAATCTGCTCCGAATTGATGACCTCCTCATAAGGGATCAACTGAACAATATTTTCGCTTAAGTGATGAAGGCGCATCACAGCAATCAACTTAAAATACTTCTGATACAATGTGTAAACGCTTGTACCTTGCTAAAACTATAAAACGTCAACGGTCAAACCATAAGCAAACTTTCTTTACTTTTTGGTGTGGTGTATGTGTCAAAAGTGACTGCAGGGCTTCAATCATAGTTAACCTGTATATTTTATAATGACAAAATGCCAACGAAAGTCTCTAGAGCAATAATTTGCTAGACTTCAAATTATTTAAATCATATGCGAATTTCTCTAAAGTAGCAAAATAATATAAAGCAACTACAACCTGAATAAAATAGCCAGACCTTATATTATCGATTAGAATTTTCATTTTGTGATCATATACCCGCTCCAGTCGTTTTATCTACTAACAAGCAAAAGTTTATGGCTCGTAGCGTGAGCACTCAGATTTATAATGTAATTATAATTCTAAATAATGACATTTCACGAATGTGATGTATCGATAACATTGTATGATTGAAACTTCAGAAGTCACCTCCTTTAATATATAAGTATAAGAAGAGATGTGAGATCTACGAGGTATAAACTAGTTAGTTTTGTGCTCAACATGGCGTGATGATCTGCATATCAATAAAATCTTACATTGAGACGTTGCCGACTGCTAATATAGTACACTGAAAAATCGACAAAAACGTTTCAACAAATTTTTTTAAGGTACAACCACATGGGACCTTCACAGAATAATAGATTAGGCCCTTGGCCATCTAAAATGGCTAATTACAACATTTTTTGGGAGGTCCAACTTTTTTTATTATGAAAAAATGTCATAAATCTGTCAAAATTAATTTTTCGTACTTTTTCACACATCCCTCACGTTATCTCCGGAACCATTTGAGATAATCAAGTTTTTTTTTTTAGTCGATAAAGGAAACGTGAGCGGAGGTGAGTGAATTAATTTAATCTTTATGGAAAACCTAGTTTTTTTATAAAATTAGGTAATACAATACTTTAACATTTATTTTTCTTGCAGTATTTTTTTCAGTAAGCGAAAAACTTTTTTTTTTTAAGGAATTTTGCCACAGTATATGCATACGGAATAAAATTAACACATCAAGGAAGTTTTAAAAAAAAAAACGCAATACTCTACGACTTATACGTTTCAAGTTATTGTTATTTGAAATTAAGTTTCTGCGGGCAGGATATTTCCCCGGTTCTACTGTGCTTTAATCAGTGTGCTATGCGTGTTGTGGGTGCATATTATAAAGTATTATTTTTGACATATCTTTAATATAAATTTTATTTTCATAAGCACTTAGGTTTTACTTATCATTATTTACATTGCACATTATTTAAAATCCATTATATTTATACATTAAAACCTAAAATTGAATTAAAAAAAATACGAAATAATTATTTATTTTAAAATATAAATTTAAAACTTGTTATAAAAATATTTTAAAAATCGTCAACGTCGGTATCTAAAAATATCTAGACAGTTCCTTGGTTGCAGCAGTTTGCATATTTGCACTCACTGCAGCATTTCAAACCTTGAGCAAAACAGGTACATCTGTTGTTACAGACCCTGTCGGAACATCTTATTGACAAACTTTGCCTTACAATATCGGGCACAGATTCTTGACTAGAAAAAGTTGCCTTCCAAACATTTTCTTCAAATGTCCAACCGTATCAAGTTGGATCTTCCATCTGCATGTATTGTATAAGGCTATTGTACTAAATTTTTAATTGATATAGACACCTGGCTCCGTGGTCTAGAGGTAATGCACTTGCCTCAAAACTTCGGGGTCCCGGGTTCGATTCCCGGTCGAGGAACTGGGATTTTTCTGTGAGAGAGATTAATCGTAGTATACTCGGACATTGGGTGTGTCCATTGTTTCTAAATGTGTAGCCCTCTCCCACACAAGGTCATTCCAGACCTTCAGGGATAAAGAGGGTTGTAATTTCATGTGGTGTTATTATTATTATATTATTATACCTGAAAAGAAAATAATTACATGTAGGTGTTTCGTTTCTTTTTTAATAGGTATGGGCGATCTAGAAAAATAATTATTACCTTTTTAAATGTTGTCTAAAAGCATGGTCAGTAGGAGGCAGCTCAGAAGCTAGTCGATTTGTACTTGTTGTTAAGTCCCATCGCAGTTCATTTAGGAATTTTATATTTTTGTTTTTATTCTTATATAAATAAAGCGTATATTTTACCCCTAATTCCATCGCTTTATCCTCTGACAGAAAAGGAAGGTTTTCTAAATCTTTTAAATTATTTAAATTTTTATATAAAACATCGAATGCCGTTTTCTTCCCTATTTTATACATGGCATTAGTTGTGTCACAACCAGTTAGGCAATGAATCGTTAATACTTTCTTGCAAATTTCCTCTCCTACATTTGCTACAATATTGTTAATTGACAAAAAATGTATATTCTTACTATGTCCTAATTGTATAAATATATTCCTTTGGGACATATCTGGTGTTTCACAGTAATAATGTGAAAGCAAAATCAGGACATCAGTATCAACAGATTTTACCAGAATTGTATTACCTGATTTTAATTCTGATAACATAAAATAAACATTCCATTGTTAAGCATTAAATAATATGTAAAAACTCAATAAAAATAATACTCATTCGCATTCACATTACACAAAGAAAAGTTTATTTCCAACTGACAATATATGTATAATATAAGATTACTTGTATTCAATAGTCTACACTCTACACACTTGAGTGGCCCCGCAGTGAGGCGCATCCAGGATCGAAAAACTCGTAACTTTAAAAAAACAAAATCTCGAAAACTATAAGTCGTAGAGAACTGACTTTTTTTTTAAAAAACTTCCTTGAAATGTAAGCTTTATTTCATACACATATGGTATGACAAAATTCCTTAAAATAAAAAAAGTTTTTCGCTTACCGAAAAAAATGCAGCAAGGAAAGTAAACGTTCCAGTTTTACCTAGTTTTACAAAAAAAATTAAATTTTCCATAAAAACGAAATTAAAGCAGTGACCTTCGCCCACATTTCCTTTATAAATTAAAAAAAAATACCATAATTATCTCGATTGGTTCCGGAGATATCATGAGGGATGTGTGAAAAAGTAAGAAAAATTAATTTTGACAAATTTAGACATTCTTCGTAATAAAAAAGTTTGACCTCCAAAAAAATGTTGTAATTGGCCATTACAGATGGCCAAGGACCTAGGCTATCATGCTGTGAAGGTTCCAAGTGGTTGTACCTTAAAAAAAAATTTTTTCAAGAAGGAAGCTACTTTTTTCCCCGTTTTACGGTGCACTAATAGTTATTATTTAATCAACCCCCCGAAGCCGAAGTAAGAACATGTTTCAGTTATAGAACCTGTGTTGCAAAATGCTATTAAAATTGATTTGTGGTCAATAAAACCAGTGACAATAACAGCGAGGATTATATAAATCGACTAACATTTTTTAGAACTGTAACATTTCCATTAATATTAGGCTTTTTGTCCGACACATGCGGGTCGAATGTAGTGAGGAAAATGTTTTTCCTCAACAGGAAAGTATTTTGTCATACTAGATTTCTACCTCAAACAAGCACCTTCTTTTTGCAACAATTAATTTATGTTGTTCATGTAATAAACATGAACAGCATATAATTTTGTTGTGAATTTAAAGCGATGTTGATTTTTGTCTCACCACAACTAACGGAGTTAACTGCTTTCTTTTTCGTCATGAATTCTAGCACTTGCAAAAGCAAAATCGCTAAATGGGTAAAATTTACATTGAAATCTTGCTTGTAATTTTTTTTGCAAAATCACTCAGGATTATAGCGAGTTCAGAACCGAGCGTTCCTTTGTACAATATATAACCTATTTCCTTACAAGTCTTCGAATTGATTTAACGCAAAAAAATACGCTTTCTTGTACAAGGTTGCGGATGGAATGATGCATTTTAACAAGGCTTCATAGGAAAACAAAAGACTGGTCACAGCAGAATCCACATGAAATATATAAACAACCACTGCAATCTCCAAAGTGACTACTCTTTGATATGTAGTTGGAACATTTGCCGTAGTTGAGCCATATTTTTATGAAGGCGAAAAGACGATGGAGAAGCAGTTATCATAAACTCGGAGCGGTTCTTATATTACAATTTTTTCTGTTATTAGAACTGGAAACAGCGATTTACCGCAGCGATCTCTATTTCCAACAAGATGGTGCCACATGTCATAATGTGCGTCGTGAATTTCGTGGGGTTATTTCACGTTTTGGTGATGTTCTTTGGCTTGCCCGTTCTCCGGACCTTATAATGAGCGATGTCTTTAATTGGCATACCTAAAACAAGAAACATACATCAATTGTCCTTATCCTCTCGAAGATTTAAAACTTGCAATTCGTAGTGAAATTACGGCGATAGACGAACAGTTTTTTAAAATTTTGAAAGATGAACGTATAAGACGTGTGGATCAAGAAGGAGGCCACCTAACTGAGGTATAACATATAAAAAATAAAATTGCCATCTAATGTCTTTATCACTGTGTTTTTATGACAAAAGTTAGTCCGTCAATCGGTTGTAATTCATCTGGTATAAATTAGTCCTCAGTTTTGTGCTTCTTTATCGATAGTTTGTAAATAGATTTCTTCAAGGTGATTGGAACTGATTATCGTATTTCGTAGTGCCATAAGCACTCGGATACTACTTAAATATCAAAACGTTCGTAATTTCTACAGTACATATTCAAAGGCGACTTAAAATTTATTATTTATATATACTCTTAAATTCCTTTGACATAAAGAAAATTTTTTTTGGAGAAATCATAATCATAATTTACCTCATGCATGCCAAATTGTCTAACTTATTGGTAGTTAAACATGCTTTTGTGAAATAATTACTGATTAAAATGTTGTCGTGAACTGTTTTATTAACCGTCTCTCAAGTCACTGAAATAACTGCCAGAAATACCTAAGATTGTGTGTTGAGTAAAGAGAGACGAGGCCCGACAGTTTTTCGTGGAGTCCGAATCACATCTAGGTATCGACAGTTCCCTCTCCCATGTTAATCCGAAGTAAATTACAAATAAAATTTCTTGCTTCTAGTAGAGGATCCGAATTAAAGACAACCTTCACCCATCCGTTGAATGGATGAAAACTATTTTATTTTAATTTTAATATGTTATAAAATATATCGCGAGTGGGTTGGCTACAAAATTCCTGGCAAGACTATAATTAATTAAAAATTCAAAAATATTTTCTTTTTAACATTGCACTCATTTGTTTAAGAAACAAATTTTATTCCAATCGAAACTATGAAGCCTATAGAATATGCAAACGTTAGGTTGTCTATTTTTTTCCTGGCGTAACTATTGGGTTGGCAGGTATAAACAGGTAATTCGATACTAGTAATTTACATTCATCTGTTTATTGAATAAATCTTATATCAAAATAAAGGTAATTAAATTGCGAACAGAATGATATAGGGTTGTCTGGTTTAAATTCCGGTTGGCGAGCTTTAAAAAGCGAAATATTGGTGAGAATGAAAATGTGCGACAAAGAGGTCCGAGCAAACTATCCGGTGCGGTAGAAGAGGACGCAACATTGCAGCTGCGCGCGGCTCGTCCATCGGATGAAAGAAAGTGCGCATACTATTTGTTCGTTGAATGAAAATATCCTCATGAATGATGTTACAGAAAGTCGCAGAAATCAGATAATTTTTTGGTTTATTTGTTTAACAAAAATTCTTTAAAGAAATGATAAAAAGCTAACGTGTCGAAAATTGAAAAAAAAAACCATAGTAGGTTAGGTGCAAATATTAAAAAAAAAAATTTAAATAATCTGTTTGGCCAAAACAAAATTAAAAAATTTTCAGATTCCACGATCTTCAGTGTCATTATTTCATTATAAATAAAATATAGAAGATATATTTACTATTATATTATAATTTAGAAGATTCATTTACTATGTACTTACTGTATTCTCTGTACAAAAGTTATTAAATTCTTCATTATATTTATTTCCTAAAGCAGTGATTTTTTTATAACACGAGGTATGATGACCAACAAAATCGAATGACGCGTTGGTTAGCTCAACTTCATTGTATTTAAAGTTCTTTTTTTTACGAAAAGCCAACTTCAATGAACAATTTTTAAAAGTTTCATCATTAAAATCAATTACAGAATCGCCCGAGTTACACAAAAAAACACTTTTTAGCCATTTTCATCATAATATATTGTCAATTAATAACAACGATGCATAGTAGCACGTTCTCTTGATTCGAATATTGAAGTTAACTGCTCCAAAATAATGCTCAGAGTATTTATTAGTCTATCGCTACCCTTCTCAATTGCACGAACAAATAGTATGCGCACTCGATTTCATCCGCGCGCAGCTGCAATGCTGCGTTCTCTTCTATCGCACCGGATAGTTTGCTCGGACCTCTTTGTCGCACATTTTCATTCTCACCAATATTTCGCTTTTTAAAGCTCGCCAACCGGAATTTAAACCAGATTTTTCGCAGACAACCCTATATCATTCTGTTCGCAATTTAATTACTTTTATTTTGATATAAGATTTATTCATTAAACAGATGAATGTAAATTACTAGTATCGAATTACCTGTTTATACCTGCCAACCTAATAGTTACGCCAGGAAAAAAATAGACAACCTAATGTTTGCATATTCTATAGGCCTCATAGTTTCGATTGGAATAAAATTTGTTCCTTAAACAATGAGTGCAATGTTTGAAAAAAAGTTATTTTTGAATTTTTAATTAATCATAGTCTTGCCAGGAATTTTTTAGCCAACCCACTCGCGATATATTTTATAACATATTAAAATTAATATAAAATATTTTTCATCCATTAAACGGATAGGTGAAGGTCGTTTTTAATTCGGATCTTAGACTATTCGGGATGGATTCGAACCATCGATATTCGGTACCGAGTAAATAAGCTATAAGCGCTTACCCACTCGTCTGCCATGACCACTGATTGTTTATGATATTTTTTTCTAATATTGAAAACGTTAGAGAAATGTAATATTTAATCAAATAGAATAATTAAATACAACATATTTTTTTATTAATCCTAATAGTTCCTTGGATGAATGTTATCCAAAACATATTTTTGCGTTACTTTAATTTACGTTCAATGCTCTCTATATTTTTATTTAACTACGTTCAAAAATAACAAACAGTAGATATGTGAAACTACAGACTGAATAAAGACTATAAAGAGTAATTTAGTGAGACTTGACCTATTTAATACTTCGATGTGTCACATTTGCTTCCAGTACTTTTAACTTAGTTTAAAATTAAACTACGACTCTCCAATTTCCAGCGAGATGTCGATTTGTTATAGTTAGAACTAATTAAACGTTTCCCGTTTGAATGAGGACAGTTAGTAAATTAAATACGAGCACCTTTGGCATTCTTTTAAAATAACGAGAACATTTTTTTATTACACATCGTCTTTACCACAACAGGATAATCTCAACAAAATTAATATTTAAATTTAAATTTTTCGTAGTTATCAAAATTTTGCATGTTACTTTAGTCAAATAGGTTCATAGTCCAGCAAAGGGGAGTTTTAAATTTCCATTCGTACTCCAAGCCTGACTTTTTGACCAAAAAATTAGTTATAAGATGTACATCAAGTATCAATGATCGAAAATTAAAAATAGAAACCACCCCAAAAACGCCTTTACTGCAAATATCTGTTTTTTTAACTTTTTTTTTAATCGTATCTACTTGATGTAACTAATTTTTTTAGAGATAATTTTCTAAATAGTTATAAACAATTGTATTTTTCAATTTACATTTTTTTATAGTTAAAATTAAAAACAAAAATTGTTTTTTGGTCTTATTACATTCACTGAAGGTTTATCTATAAAAAGTTCTCTTACCATTACCTTACCATTAATTTTAACCATAAAAAATGTAAATTAAAAAATATAATTGTTTATAACTTTTTACAAAATTAAAAACAAAAAATTCTCTAAAAGAATTAGTTACATCAAGTAGATACGATTTAAAAAAAAGTTAAAAAAACATTAATTTGTTTATTTATTATAGGCCAGTGAATAGGGAAAAAATTTAACATTAATTCTAACATTTTTGAAACTTTTTCATCTGTTGAAATACCAACCAAAAGAAAACTATAAAATTTTGCAACTCGATTCAAGGTCGGCAACATTGTTAAAATCGCGAAAAATTAAATTAAGCAGTATCTCGACAAACAAAAATGTAACACCGCTGCAAATTTGATAGAATTTGTATTACAATAATCAAAATATAAAGCTACATTTGCAGCACCTTATGACCCGAGCATAATAATTAATTATCAATAATTAACATTTTTGCATCAAATATTTCAAACATATTATTAACATTCTTGCAAAACTACAGTGTTCCTGCTAAAATCGTCTTACAGGACTATGAACATTTAATAACGTTTATAGAGTTCGATGTAAAATTTGCAGTGATATTAATTTTATTTTGATAGTAAAAATTTTGCAACAAATTATTTGTTGCAAATTTTATCAATCTGCCGACGTCTGGGATTGCTGCAAAATAGAGAGCGCATTTCAGTTACGAATGCGATCATTTGCAATCCACCTGTGCATATGTGATTATTTTTTGGAATCTATTTTAGGTAAATGATACTCTACAAGTTGTAAATTGTAAAAAATGTACCACGCCGCCATCGGATAGAGTTGCAAACTTACACTTACATGTAAGGCGATTTTAGCAAGTACACTGTAGTTTTGCAACCATGTTAATATTATGTTTCCAAAATTTGGTGCAAAAATGTTACTTATTGATAATTAATTATTTTGCCCGGGTCATCAGGTGTTGCAAATTTACCTTTATATTTTGAATACTGTAATACAAATTATATCAAATTTGCAGCGGTGGTACATTTTTGTTTGTCGAGATATTGCTTAATTTAATTTTTCGCGATTTTAACAATGTTGCCGACCTTGAATCGAGTTGCAAAATTTTATAGTTTTTTTTGATTGGTACTTCAACAGATGACAAAGTTTCAAAAATGTTAGATTTATGTTAAATTTTTTAGTTTTCACGTCTCTATTCACTGGCCTATTATGAGTTTTTTTTTATGTGTATTTTTTAGCTAACGGTGCGTCAAATGGCAATTTTTAATTGTAAATATCGCGTTTTCTATTGCAAATATTTACGTGAAACAAGATTCAAGACGATTTTATAGAGCATTTCAATATCTTTCGATTTCATTTAAAACATTTTACTGTAATTTTTACATTTTCTGAGATATTTGCAGAAAAGTCGTTTATGGGGTGGTTTTTATTTTTTTTACAGCCCCTATGGGTCAATTTTTAATTTTCAATCATTGATATTTGATGTAGATGTTATAACTAACTTTTGGTCAAAAAGTCAGGCTTGGAGTACGAATAGAGATTTAAAATTCACCTTTACCGGACTCTCATTTACAGAGAGTGATTCAATTTCATGTCAAGTAATAAAATGACATGTCTTTAAGTATTTCTGTGTATATCTACAATGAAGCAGGTCCACAGCCGTAGCCGTTTGGATTTGCAACTTGCGCTCTCACGTTCTACAAAAGAAAATGATCCAACAGCAATTTTTTCCTCTAATAAATCCAATTCCCCAAAGTACATTCGGAGATGATACTATTTATTATGTCGAAAATAGTATTCCGATACTGTACCAATAGCACCAATAAATCGTCAGGTTTCGATGGCATTCCAACCATTGTACATAAAAAGTGTACATTGGAGCTTTCAGTAGTTTACCAATTTTTCGTTCCGTACTAACTCTGGTGTTCTGTAAGGATCCATCCTATTACTTCTTATTAACGATTCTCTGAAACATTCAGTCCTGTATATTAGGTGTTAGGTTTTTATCAGTGGGTCCTTGTGGTCCCTCCATTGCGGCCTTTAGCAGGCCTAATTGTGGCTCACACCTAATAATATTTCACCCATATCTTCTGCCCTTTGCCATATATTGAGAATCGAATCCTCTCCACAGCGGGATAGGTGTATAAGACGTGGTCTGCCTTCTCATCATCCTCCAGGCATAAGCGACACGGCATTTTCCGCTAGGCCAAGTTTATGCAGATGCTAGTTTAGTTGGTAGTGTCCGATATATACGCCTGTTAGAGTTTTCAGGTTTACCCTGTTTAACTCTAAATGTTTCTTAGCTCTTGATTTCAAAGGGTATTTTATAAACGTCTTCGAATGAACTAATTCCGGTGATTCTTGCCAATACTAAAGAGTCTTCCTTTGTAACGAAATTGCAGGCCATTTCCTTCCAGTTTGTTGTGTTCCACGATGAATTAAGTTTCTACCAGTCTAGTACAGATGGCGCCACTGATTTCTACTGTACCAATTGGTTTGGTAGATTTTTGTGCTTATAAAAAATGCCTAAATATCTATCTATCTTTATTATTCATACTCTACTCTCCAATGTTTGTCTCTTTCCCAAACTATAATCGAGTTTAGGTAGCAGAATACTACGATGCTACCTTCTTCTTACTAGGGCAGCCAGAGACAGTGGTTGTCTCTGATGCCGCGTTCTGATGGAAACCATCTCTAGTTCTGCGGTCTGGTAAGATTTATATGTTTTCTGGTATTATCTTGTGATTTTATGCTCATCGTTATTTAAAAAGTTGCTATATTGATTTGAAGTACCTTTGAGGTAATTTTTATAATAATATTGTACCGTAATTATCTTAATTAACGCCTTGGGCCAATTTGCTTTTCGGTGATCAGTTCACCTTGGTTGTTCTTTGGAACAGCCATCATTGATATTGATTAGTATCAATTTATCGTGCCTTGCTGGCAATTTATCTAGTATCACGTTGATATTGTAATAATTTCGTGTGTTAATTTAAACTAACTTTCGGTTATTGTAAATTTTAGATTTACTCGGCAACGGATGTCGCCATTTTATATCGTAGTTAGTTGTTTTCTGTCTTTGCCTGTTGATGTTTTAGGTCACTTAGCTACGTTGGTAGCACTCTGAAAGTGATGACTGGTGACATTTGGAGATTGGTACACCGAGGTGGCCCAAACCTATTTGTTTATAACCTGTGAAAATTGTGAAAATTATCTAATTTGGTGCATTTGTTTTGTGGTGGATTATTTTATATCAGTGCATATATTTATCAACCAGATCTCAGAAACGTAAGGTTTTTCTAAATTTAAAATATCGAATGCTTACTTGAACGTTTTCTTAGTATTGTCATGAACGCTGCTCTAGTGGAGCTTTGCCTAGTTCTCTGGCAAAGATACCTGCGTAGTTATCTGGCACTTGATTAACTTTTAAGTATCTAAAGTAAAAATATAGTCAAGTATATATCTTTATTTAACTTTATCTACAATTCATTAGAACCTCTCTCCGAGGAACTAATAAATGATTTAATTTAACGTTACCTTTAAGTTGAAAACTATTATGTTGTATATTTAGCAAATATTTATTTACGTTATCTTTCTAGTTGTCTGTCTGTATACAGACATTCTAAATTCTATTTTCTTGAAGATTAACTTCTTTTAGTACAAAAATATCCTAACATGTAGGGAATACCTATTTCACTTTGTTTATTATCGTAGCTACACCTAGTTTATTTGTTGGACTAGTATTTTTTCTATTTAACGTAACTTTTATTAATACTTAAGTTAGTTGAAGTCTTCAACTTCCTAACATATTATAGGATACCGATCCTAATTTGTTTAGTTTGCAATTTACTCTGTAAATTTGTGTTAACTCATTTTGTCTACGTAGCTGGACAATTCAAACGTCACAGCTTTTAATTTTGTTTTGCCTGTAATACTGATCTCATAAAACTCTCCCCTTTTTATGTTAATACCTGGACCAAGAGAAGAGGATAACTGGTGGATCGAACTGATCATTATCTACTGGGTGGAGCAGGAAAATTATATTTTATACAACTGGCATTTTTTCTCAAGGGTAACTGCAGTACTGACAGTGGTGAGTCAAATTGACACCGAACCCATTATGAGCATAGCCGTTGGTGGATTCTTCGCTGGACTAACCCATTGGAAATACGTAAGATCTTCGTCCCCAGTAAACATTTATATTTGGTCAGAAGAAATTTGTGTTGTGAGAGATCAGGCATTTCATTTTTAATTTTTTTTCCTCTTTCAATATCATTTTTTTTTGTTAGTTTTTGGTCTTCAACCACAAGTAAATTGTTTTGACTTGTAAATAATTGTACATATACCTACTTGTTTTGATTATACTTTTTATAAAATAATATCTTTTTATTCAACTTCCTTCCCAACCGAATTCAAGTTTTAAAGTTATCTTTACCTTTTAAAATAAAATTTTAATTATTTGGTACTTGCAAAAGTCCTGGCGCCCAGCCTAGATTTCGGTGATAACTCAAATCAATCGAAGCCCTTCTTCACGACCTGCTCACTGAGCTACCGGTTCATAAGTACAACCCCCAGCTTATTGTGTTATGACAACAATTAGACGGGGGGTGTTGCACCTTTCAGCTCAGGTTAAAATAGCCATTTTAGCAGTACTTGAAGATATGCCACGTATCGGTTCTGATCTGATGATTCGTGATCCCGATCTCTGGCCAAAGAATCGTCAATTTCGTTACCTTCCATACCAGAGAAGCCAGGTATCCAGACCAGGGTCACTTTGTTGTTTTTGCTCAAATGGTTCAGGGCTTCCAACAGTTTCATACCGTTTTGAAGTTACTTCGGTAGGTGCCAAGAGCATTTATAGCTGCTCGGCTATCTGAGAAAATGATTGATCTGCGTGCATATATTCCAGCCCTCGAACACACAGTTCAATGACATGAAGCTGTGTACTAATTCACTGATAACAGTAACATTCATTAAATTTCTCTTTTAAGTACCAAAAATTGCAAATGAAACTTGTACCTCATAATACATAGACCAACTTGGTCGTTGAGACATATCTAAAATTGTAGAATGAATCTGACTTAAGTTCGTCTAAAACATAGTTGACTTTATTAGTATCTAGGAATTCCTGAATATCTAATTTCAAATCGTAACCTTTCCGGGCACACACACATTTTTATAAAAAAAATTAATGTCTGAATTGGAATTTCAAATGACCATATCATAGCTTCACTCTTTTATGAAGAAAATTTTACTGGTAAGAGATATCTTGATATGTTGGAAAATGTCATAGATCCTCTCATAACGGAAGTTGCCAATAATGATGAGGACATCCCGATGAAATATTTCTCCAAAAAGACAGAGCTCCCTCTCAATATTTCAGTACAATTTAAGAATATCTAGGCAGAATGTACCACAATCAATGGGTGGGGTGGTGGGGAAGTTCCACTGACCAAGAAGATCACCAGATCTTATTCTATTGGATTACTTTTTGTGGAGCCATTTGAAATCTGTTGTATTTCGCACTCGTATTTCTAAATATATGGATATTTAAAAACGGTTTTCTGTGCTGAATTCTAAATAAAATCACCTTTAATTTGAGATTCTACAAAGGATATATTGCCAATTAAGATTTTAGGGAAGGGATGGTTGGAATTGAAAGGGTGAAAGCTAACAATTCAAATCTATGTCCCCTATTAATCTACCGAAATTCGCTATGTTAATATCCAGTAATTGATAACATGCTGAAACCGTCATTATGGTATTTGACTTTTTGTAATTCAGTTTCAGGCGAAAGATCCCTATCACATACCGCGCGTTGATTAATATGAAAAGGACAATGTTATATTACAAAACTAAACGAAAGGCATACTAGATTAGGCGCCTGTCACATATATTAAAAATTTAAAATGGATTAAGTGCCCCTATTTCACAACTACCCGCATAACATAAATTATTCTTACTTGACTTTGTATAAAGTTTTAAGCATCTAACTATTTTGTATAAATGAAATTCAAATAATTTGTATAATTTATTAATGCACCAAATCAAAATGCCATGAAATAAAATATCAAACTTGGAGTTGAGCTGAGATCAAACTGATCTTATATTTTAACTCAAGGTTTTAATTGCCTCTTAAGTCTTCTCTGAAAACATCTTTTACATCTTCATAAAGCATTTATTTTATTTTAAAGAAAAAAATATTGTTTTAAACAACTGCCTTGCTAACGGAAACAGATGAGTTTGACAGTGATGTTAAATTAAGGTAATTAATTTTTTCGGTAATTTACCGCAGTAAATTACCAATTAATTGCTAAATTAATTCTCCGAAAAATAATTTGAATGATAATTTAGCACTGCGGTAAATAACCGTAATTAATTGTTAGTAAATTACCGATTATTTACAGTAATTATCAAAGGTAGGATTAACCAATCGGATATGACGTAAAACCAGGGTTGGCTTTAGGTGGTTATGTGACAGATTTACATACACATATATGAAACGATATCTTACCTTGACATTTTTTTAGCAAATTCCGTATTATCTAAAGTTGATAAAATAAATTTATTATAAACACTCACTCAAAGTGAATTGAAGGTACAGAGGGATGTGCTTAACAGTAAACTACACACAGTATTTTTCACTGCCGGTTAAAAGAATAAAAGTATACTTTTAATAGCTGTTCTAAATGTTTTGTAGTTAAACCTCAGCGCCTTTCGTTGTTCTCTTTTTTTTGCCATTTGAAAGCTCTATTACACCTGTCAGCGTAACAAATCCGAGATTTTCTTTTAATATTTTTGAAAGTTGTTTATACCCTCGCAGCAATTTCTCCCTGTAATTGAAAAATATATGGTCGGAGATCGAACACAACGTTTATTACATCAGTTGTAGTAAATTCTGATGTTGGCTAATATTGAAGGTCCCATATGGCTAGAGGAATTCGTGAAAAACTTCCGTGTATGGTCTCCAGATTTTCATGAACAGTTGGATCCATAAATGCCTGTTGCGCCTGTGAAATAGCAACTGTGTCATTTGGATTTAACTGCTGTATTAGGGATTTCACATTTTCAAAATGACAGTAATAGTACGATGCTGTCTCTAGCCAAGTTCCCCGTGTTATAATGGGCTGTGAAGGTAAAGGAGCGTTTGGTAGAATATCATGAAAATCGTACCGTACACGACTTGGTGCTTTAAGAAAAACTTTCTTTACATTAGATATCAAATTATCAACATTAGGAGAGCACCACTTAATAACTTCAACAATCCTATAAAGCCCAAGTGCTAAACATGTTACTTCATGTAACATGTTTAGATTCTGATATGTTTTCTTCAAAATTCTTCCAGCAGCTTTCATATAATTAACTCCATCATCGGTAAGAAATAATAAGAACTTGCCCTTATTTTCTGCATATTTGTCACTACAAAACTCTTGTAGATTTGAATTCACTACCTCCGCTATAGTGCGAGAATTTTTAACTTCTAAAACATTAGAGGCAATCAAGTGCCCACTCATTGAACAATTTTCCTCCAATGCACCCACTAAAACATTCGCTATCTTAAATCCGCAAGTGGTTTCGTCCACGCTAAGCCAGATGTACTTCCGATTAAGCTCAGAAGAAATTTTCTGTATAATATTTTCCCACTCCGCTGATGTATATTTTTTTCTTAGTGTAGATCTCGAAGGCATGTTAACATTGCTATATTTGCCACTAATACATTTTTCTAAAAATGGTCTTGAAAGTGGATTGTCTAGTTTCGACCACGGTATGTTTCATCCTATCATAAATTTCACTAAATCTTAGTTAAAATTACGTTGCATGTCACTGTAAGTAAAGCCACCTATGCTCCGTTTATAGTTTTCTAAGGAAATATGTCTATTAATATTTGTGTTGCATGACCACGAAATTGTTTTGTTACATCTAGTGCAATACAATCGTCTATCATCAAATTGTAAATCGACAATATCGCGAATTCAAGAATTTATTGTAGCTTCCGTCGCACAGTGGGGCCTATGACGTCAAAAGTTGGCAGAAATTCGAAATTTCGAAAAACGCCGTATCCGATTTTTATTATGTGTAGGTAATACCCAATGAGTCTGCGCATCTATAGGTATTTTATTATCACTAGAAATTGTGAACTACCTGTGATACACCGGTCTAAACTTGTGCTTCCTACGCGTTATTAATAGACGGATTATAGAGAATTTAATAATACTGTTTGTTTTTATTTGCTTATTTCTCGGTGGATTTTAAAGTAATTTTTATTTTACCAGGACGTCATTACCCAATGGTAAATCTAACAATTTTTATAATATGTAACATTCTATTCACACACGAATATAGTAATGATTTTTTTGTTGAAGCTATTTTTATATCGAAAATCAAGATGTATGATTTAGGAACCTTAGCGTTTTAGTTTAGTTCTCAATGTTTCGGAATTATACTTTTAGTCATTAATGTTAGCTAATAAGATGATCTTTTAGGGATATGGTTAGAAACTTGCGCATGTTTGCGCCAATTTGAACTAGCTTAAGATAAATATGAGTTATTTTTAAATCTTCTTTATGTATATACGAGTTTATATTTTTAAATTCATTCATTTCAGGATCGAGCTCTGATGAACTTTTTCTGACAAAGACATTCCTTACTTGCGTAGAAAAGTTTTTGTTTTCATAAAAGATTTTGAGAAGTAGGTACGGTGTAATATACACAGTGAAAGATTTCTATTTAGTAACTACGCATGGTTTGAAAGATCTATAAGTTTTCCCAATTACCTTCCAACAAAAAAAGGGAATTATTGAGAGACCTAAAATGTGTTTTTCTAAGATATCTGAGAGAGAACAAAGCGTCAAAACATACAACATACAATAATTGAAAGACCCCATGTTTACAGGGCAACAGACATTGTCTATCGCCCTGTAAACGCGGGGTTTTCAATTGCAGCTACAAATGAGCCACTGGCTTCCTGTCGGTGGTGTTCGTTTGTGTCGTTTATGTCTTTTTGCAATCCTGAACGGCATTGCGGCTTCCAGATTCAAATCCGTATGATCTTTCTTGATGGTATTTTTTAAAAATTGTATCTTTGGGTTCTCACCCCATGATCGATTTTGGGCCTCCAGATTCCCAACTAATAGTTAAAACACCAAGGTCCGTGAAAACTGGCGAATTGACCAATTACTTACAGTGCAAAGTTTGCGCGTGGGCATTAACCTAAGTTGAGGAGAGGGACATTTATATCATGTATAAATAACCGTTTTATGAAAACTAATAAGAACTTAACGCAATCGCCAGCTATAAAAAGGCATTTTTTTGTCGCCCTGTAAACACGGGGTCTTTCAATTGAAGCCATAAATGAGCGACTGGCTTCTATCAGTGTTTTCTGTTTGGGTCGTTTTGCCTGTTATGTCTATTTTTTCAACTTTGCTACGCCACGCTGATGAGAACCAACAAGTCCGAAACACGTGTCCACGGTATGCATCCTTTATGCGGGTCTCACCTTTGATATAACATCCGTCTTGAGATATACTGTATACGCCCCACTGCGCGTCATATTAGGACTGCCATTTTGATTATTTTATTTTTGACATCAGATTCGGCATCAACGATTCCAAAAACCCATAAGTATCCATTTCCATGGAAATACATCGAGGCCTTGAGTTTATGCCAAATTTTGATGTGGTTTGCCCCACTGTGCGTCGGTCACAACGTACTACATTGTGACATTTTAACTGCGCATTTTTAATATCTACGTCCGCATTTTTAGTACCTACGTCTAAATAAATTCACATTATGCAAGATACCGATCGTGTTATATGTTTTCTTCCCTCCACGCTAAGGCCGGCAGCAGGCCTTCTTTTTAAATTACAGTATAATGATAATTATACTGTAATTTAAAAGAATCTATTACACATTACGTTTTAATATAGTGCATTCCCTGACAAACCTGAGTACCATAAACATTGTAAAATTAAATAAAAGCATTTAATATGTTTTTTTAAGTTTGTGAATGTCTCAGTAGATGTCAAAGCCATCCCTGGGAATCCGATCGGTAAATCCCTCGTATGGTAATTATTGTTTTGCTAGGTATAAAAGCATATTTTTCATTTATCGTTTGGTTTCTTTATTACAATTTGTTAATTTATAGTACATGTTGACTATTTTTTCAATAAAAAAATAAGAAGTTTTTATTTACCTTAATCCTAATCTCTAATACATAATGCATGACGTACAAAATAGTTAGCAAGACATTTTATACTACCACCTATTTTAAAAAACTACAACACATTTTAAGGTGAATAATAGTTTATTGAAATAAAAATTACGAATATTACAGTGGTCATACTATTATACAACAATCTATAAAATAATACATCATATTAATGAGTTCAAGGGAATAGCTTGAGTAATAAATGAATAAAACCTACGTAAAATCTTTTAAAAACAAATATTGTTGTTATTGTTAGTAACAATATTATAAAATATGTTAAGCACTCTGCTACTCAGTCATATTTAAGAGATATCAGTTATCAAATTCTTGATCAATTGCAAGATCTATTCGTATACTGGACTACTGTGAGTGACATTTCATCAGAATCTTGATATTCTGATTCATCAGATGAGGAAAATTATTACCTATTGACACAGATTCAGAAGCTGGGAAATTTCGTTCCGTTAAATCTAAATTATCTCACAAAAACAAGTTTCTGTGCTCTTTTATTTGCCAGTCTATGCATTTTTATATTATGGACATAAAAATGATCATTCAGTTGGGGCAGTAAGTGACGGGCAATTTAAAATTTTTGTCGCTACTTTCCTTCGTTTTGTTGTAGCGCGAGATTTTCACTAAATATTAACTACAAACCTGACAGATTTTGAATTACAACAATACCAACTAAAAACCAAGAAAGAAAATAGAAATACATTACGGAGCGCATTCATCATGCTTGTGTAGAAGTAGTGGACATGTTCACCAAATCATTATGATGACGTATACATTTCGAATATTAATTAAGGTAATTTGTTTTTTAATTAACGGTAATTAATTCCATAAAATACGGTAATTAATTCTGTAATTTACGGTAAAATATGGTTATGAACCATTTATTACGGTAAGAAAAATGGTAATTTACCAAATTAGTTACAATTTTACATCACTGGAGCTTGAGCTAAAGTTGACCTTCGACCCTTCTAGATCTTCAGCTCAACTATTCGCGAATCTAGCAGTTAGTATTCTAAAATAATTTCACCATTTTTCTTTCTCTGCAGTGCACTGGTTTTGAATTTTTTTATTAAAGTTTCATCAAATATGCCATGACATGTCAGTCAAAGCGCGGAACTGATATTTTATTTAAAACGTCAAAAATTTTCAGAATTTGTATTACGATATTTTACCAAACATTGTTACTTAATAGTCTTGGATAAAGTATAATATTCTACTAGCACGTAATAGCTATTATTATTCACCAGCGTGATTTAAACTTCACCCGTGTGAATAATAGCCAACATTACATGCTTGTTGAATAATATACTATTATTTTTTATGACATAGTAACCCTAAGCTTATTTTTCAGCATTTGTCGTAGATTTCTATGGTTCTGTGGTACAAAATGCGCGGAATAAAATTGAGAATATTTTTATGATGGTTGTGTATTTTGTCCTAATTGTCAAACATCTGATATATTTTGATTTTATATATTGCACAGTTGGTATCTGAACCATAATTGTATAACCAAATCATCGAGTTTACGATAATATAAATACTAATGGATGAAATCTCTCACATTTTTAATATAATTCCTAATACCATGATATGAAACTTTGCTGAAAATATCATTAATAAAGAAAAGGAAAACTCTAAGTAATAATTTAATATCCACTGATTACAATGCAGTTTATAAATGCGACCACTGTTAGAGAGTACCATATAAAAGTTTTTAGTGCTGTTGTGGCGGAGCAGTTAAAAATGTCCAATCAACATTAAAATGTCTAAGTAATAACTATAACTATATTATATCAAAATGTAGCCCATAAAAAATACCACAAAATATATAGAATAACGCTTAATTTGGAGACATTTAACATTATTATTTCCGAGATAAACATCTAATTTTCAGTAAACGGTATTTTTGGAACGTATGCCTTTTACGCTTCGGGAATGCTGCTTTTGCAGGGAGATTCAAGAAGATCCGTATCACTATCGTCCTGAGGGAACCATGATAAGGAGTGAATTACATAACGATGTTGTTAAGGACAGAAAATAGGCTTAATTATGTGCAGCATGTGGTTACGAAATTTGTAAACAACGAATTTTCCATCTGACTGTTCGCCCCTTTCGTTTGTAGATAATGGAATGTTAAAAATGTGGAGATATAAACGTGTTCTTCAAAAATTTAACATTTGTATTAACATCAGTCAGTAATAAATTTGACTACATCATGGTATGTGGTGATCTTAATATAAATTTGCTTGACAATTCATTGACCCCTAAGATACTTTGTGACATATTTGATTCTTTTAATTTGAATATCACCTCTAGAGAACCAACACGAGTTTATACAAATATTAGAAATCAAACGAGCTGTACCTTGATTATATAGCCACAAATAATCCTCCCGAGATATACAGGGTGGGGCAATATGTGTCCGATATGTCGGGTTCTATGATAGCCGGAAAATTGATTTAAAAACATAAATAAACTAGACAAAAAAGTCTGTAACCGGAAATTATTTTGAATATACAGGGTGAGCCAAGACGATTCTATAAGGTCAACTAACATTTTTTTTAAATGGAATGCCATGTATATCAGAACATTTATTGAAACCTCTTTGTGGGCTCCTTCCATTCCTGTATTATATTGAGTTAATCCCAACCACCTGGATGTAATGATTTCTTTTGTTGAGATTATACCATTTACACGTGTATATTAAAAAAATTACTAGTCACAATTATCGATTTTAAGAAAAAATAGTTATGAGATATCTGTGTGATGACATTCAGCCATTTTCACTTCCTAAAAGTGTACAGGGTGGCCAAAAATAATTTTTGAATTTACAACTATTTGAACTGATTTTCTCAATTTTTTTCAAATGGAACAACCTGTATATTTTTGGACGATGTGATGTAGAATTGAAAATTCAACATTTTTTTGTACGTACATCCCTATGGCTATTTGTAACTATTTTCGATTTATTGAACAATAACTGCAAAATTCAGCTATAAAAATTAAAAACATATATTTTTTTTGTAATTCAAGAGAAGATATTATAAAAAGTGCTCCACATGTTGCCCATTTTGATTGACACACATTTCTATGCATCTTTGGAATGAGGTTTCTATTGTTCATAAAATTGCCAGAATAATATTTCTAAATGCATTTATTATCCTTTCCTTCAAATTTTGGATTATTGTTTGTGTGACATTTTTATGGGCATCATTTAACACGCTTATTATAATACTTTCTCTTGAATTATTTGAAAAAAAAAATCCATTTTAATTTTTATTGCTGAATTTTGCAGTTACTGTTCAGTAAACTGAAAATGGTCACAAACATCTATAGAAATGTGCGTAAAAAAATGTTCGTTTTTCAATCCTACATCACATCGTCCAAAAATTGAAAAAATTGAGAAAATTCAGGTCAAGAAGTTGTATACTTAAAAATTCCTTTTGGCCACCCTGTGTACCTTTAAGAAGTGAAGCTGAGTGTCATCACACAGATATCTCATAACTGGTACTAACATATTTTTTCTTCAAATCGATAGTTGTGATTGTAGTGATATTTTTAATATACACGTGTAAATAGTATAATTTTAACAAAAAAAATCATTACATCCAAGTGGTTCGGAGAAAGTGAATAATAATAGAGGAGTGAAAGGAGGCAACAAAAAGGTTTCAAAAATTGATCTGATATACATGGCATTCCATTTAAAAAAAATGTTACTTGACCTTGTAGAATCGTCTTGGCTTACCCTGTATAATCGAAAACAATTTCCGGTTATAGACTGTAACGTTTTTTATTTTAGGCGTCAAAATGTAACGCTCTGCACGAAATATAACGGTATGCACGTTGGGATGCCAAGTAAAACATTGTACCAAAATAAAATTGAACACCTTATCAATCCTCGGCTAGCTCGTTATATCCTAGGTAGGATTACCAGTATCATACAGACGAAACTGGTGCCTTCAGCTTCTCAGTAGGTACTCTAAATTCAATAAATAAACAATTAATATTTGACCAGAGAATTTGGTATACCTTACCACACTTTATATTTTTAATGAAACCTATTCTGGGAAATTAAACAACATAGGTTTAATAAAATGTTTAATTATATCAAGTCCAGTTAATCAGCCAGGTTTTATATATACAAATAGGTATGTAAAATTTTTAAATTCATGAACTATCTGCGAAACAAAAGTATGTAATACCAGTAGGTTGATTTATACCAAATGCAATTGCATGTAGTTTACAAAAAAAAAAACACATAAGAAAAATATTTATATTTAGAAATCACTATTATTACATTTCTCGTAATCAAAGTTCAACGATCTATCACAGATCTAATTTTGACTGGACTATATTTACAACATGAGTACCAGTACTAATTTAAATTTGAATAAGTAAAATTGAAGAAACATGCACAAAATAAATGATTAATTATTTACATCAAGGTCGAAATTTTTAGTAAGTACATAAAAAAAATAATATTAAAACTTAACTTAACCTGGAAAGTGGAAAGTATGTTAAATTTTTTGTTCTTCAATACCAGACCAATATTGTTCCATTAACCAAACGGCAGCATTACAAAACTCGACGATGAAATTAATTGGCACTTGACTTCCACCACTTGTCGAAAACATAAATCGACCCTCTAATCCAGCTCTACTCAGTACATTAGCAAGACTTTAAAAAATTCCATTTTCCATGGCATCAAAAGTACATAAAAACCACATTTACAACATAAACTTATTACCTAGGTCGTAACCAAGCGGAGCCACATAACGTTCTTATTTTAAACAATTCACCAAGTCGAAACCCAGTAAGAGTCCTATGATAACTCCGAGATAGTCCCCTGATAGTTAATAACAGCCAAGTGATAGCCAGAATCATTCACCGGAATCCAATGTAAGTCTCATGGTGGTCAAATAAAAGCCCAGTGAAAACCCCATGACAGTTGCCTACAATTTTAATAAGAAACATAAGTAAGTTCTTGTTAATTATCGTCCTAATTTAAAAAACTTGCCCTTCTATAGGCAAAGGCCGACGTCCATACACATGTTCTTATTTTGTAGAAACAATCCAGCATTTAGCTGACAAAATACTAAGTAGCACCCTAAATAATCCAGCATTTAGCTGATAAGATACTAAGTAGCATCCTTTAAATTGGTGAAAGAAATAATCCCAAAACAACGATGATTAACATCCACTAAAATAATTTTGGATCAAAATTTCAATCTCTCACCACTACAAGTTACAAAATATACATCCCATCACTACGACGACTGACTATGAAAAAGGGAGGAAATCAACCGATCGAGTTATCACGTGATAGAAAACACAGAATCGCAGAAAGTCTAGCCAGAAAATATCAAGGTCGGTCACCTGTCGAATGAATGTGAATGTGAAATTATGTAAACATATATCATATCGCAAATGTTACTAAAAATCTTAAAGATAAAAAATCATCTGGTTTGGACGGCTTGACTACTCAAATAATAAAAAGTATTTCTGATCACATAATTTATCCTTTACTGTATCTCATAAACTTCATTTCTTAATGGGATATTTCCAGATATACTTAAAATAGCTTCTGTAATACCAATTTTCACAAAAGGCTGCAGAAGTGATATTGATAATTACTGGCAGATGTCTTTATTGAGCTCATTATCAAAAATAATGGAAAAAATTCTTTATGACCGTATTATGTCATTTGTAGAAAAATATAAAATATTTCCCGAGTGTCAACATGGATTTAGACCAACTAAATCAACGGAAACGGCAACTGCATATTCTTTAAAACATATCCATAAAGAGCGGATGAAGGCAGATATGTTGTGTCTCTATTTTTCGACTTATCAAAAGCTTTCGATTGCGTGGATAGGAGCATCCTTTCACAAAAATTAGAAAATGTTGGTATTAGAGGGTGCCTTATAAGTTGTATCAACTCCTACATGGAAAATTGAAAGCTAGTGGTAAATTGTAACAATTCTCACTCGGATATCTATGATGTATCCTTGGTTGTTCCACAGGGTTCAATTTTAGGGCCTCTATTGTTTTTGCTCTACATTAATCATTTACCAGATCGCATTCAATATGGTATTAGTACGATATATGCAGATGATACCACTGTTTCCGTATTAGCTGCTACACAAGAGGAAATTAAACTTAAAATTTACACAACACTTGACGATATTCATGCCTGGTGCCAGAGAAATAAACTCATTTTAAACGATGATAAAACTGTATTTGTAAATTTTAACTACAGGAGAGTATTGACTTATGATGATTTATCCTTTTCTAAAACAACCATGTTCTAAGGCATTTTCATTGACTAGTTTGACATGAGAATCACATATTGATTATGTATGTAACAAGAGTCTATACCACCGCTCAGTCCCTTCTTTTCTATGCACAATTTAGTAGTAGACACTGGCACTTCCAAACAAGTTCTTTCTTTTAGAGGATTATTCAAGGTATAACATACCCCAAATTGGGATACACATACTGTTATCTCGGTTATTATTAAAGATAGAGAGACTGTTAAATGAAGAATGTTTTAAAGAATTTTATGACCTTATCGATGGTGTTTTTAAATTTGACTCAGCTATTTCCGTTTTCGAGAAATTATAAAAAACTGCAATGGTGCATTTTTTTTGACATGTCTATCGCCATTTGTTTTTGAGTTAATGCCACTAATTTGGTTTTCCTCATAGGCGCTATATTGGATTTTTTAAGGTTCAGTAGTGGTTTTAATTCCATTTTCAACGTCAGAAAAATTTACTACTGTACATTTGAAAATAACTAATTTTTCTATGTAAGTTGAGAGGATATTTATTTTAAAAACACCAAATTATTGACTTTCAACTTACAAAAGAATTTTAATAAAATTAAATAAATAAATTGTTCAAATAAAATAAATAAAATTATAAATAAACGGCTTAATATCTGTACGATTTTTCTAATAGTAGGATGTGAATTTTGTTACCATGACAAAAGACAAAGAATGTTTAATTAATTTTTTGCCGTTGTTGTCACACCAATTTCTGTTTGTCTTTTTACTAGTGTTCTACTTGTAATTTGCTTATTACTTTGTTGTTACACATTTGTGATTTTCCTTTATTAAATTCTTTCTTTAATTTTTTATGGCTTTGAGATATTCTAATGAAGAAAAATTAGACTTACTAGAAATCCATTTGAAATCAAATAGATCGCAAATCAAAGATATTTTAGGTCTTTTTTTCGTTAATTTATTAAACTAAGGAAGTTTCAATGGAAATGAAATGAGCCTTATGAGAAACATCTTAAAACGCGAAATAACATTGGATTAAATAAAACATACAAGAGAATGTTACGGCATCAGTAAGATAAGTTTAAATCGAGGTAGATATTCTCAAAACAACTGTGCACAAAGTTTTAAAGAAAAATCAAAAATACTGTCATGCAAAGAATAGGTAGATATTATTAAACTATTTTTTATTTGAAAAAAACATGTGATACAAAATAAAGTAAAAAACAATAAAACTTTCGATGGGCTTTTTATTCATTCATACAGAATTCACATCAAGATGACAAACTTTTTAGAATTGCTATAGATTTTGCTCAAAGATAACACTTTCCATACAACAATGTATACTAAGTAAAGTTCTGTGTATGTGTGCATGACAACATATTTTTTAACGTAATCCTTATTTCAATCAAATAGTCAAATATCTTCTATGGTTGTTATATGTACAATAGGGTTTATTAGGATGCCTTGGCGTGTACTACATTCAGAACACTTAGAAAATGAGTAAAATCAAAGAGTAGATACCCTACTTTGAAACTAAAAGAGGAAGAGTAGACTAAACCTGTAGTTAGTATGACTGTAGGTATTGGTGAGTACTTTTATTTTATTTTTTTATTTGCCGACAGTTTAATTGTAAATGGCTATCGTACTAGTTGTACTAAATATATTGTGCATATAATCTTTTCTATATAAAATGATATGTATTTTTACTGTGATAATTTATTGTGTAAATGTGTAGAAAATAATAACTGACATTTTTTTAGTATATTTTCATTCTTTTTAAAAAATATCAATTTACTCAAAAGATGATGATGGTCAGATATGTTAAGTTTTTACAGGGTGTCCCATAATTAAGTACCCTCTTTCATGAGGGTAATAAAACTACAAAAAATAAGTTGAGTTTGCATATAAACATTTGCCTTAAATCCGTTCATAAGAGGGCTACAACCCCCTTAAAGGGGGTAAGTGCAACATAATTATTTGCCAATAAATTCTATACGTCTTAAGTTGCAAAATTCAAATCTGGCCCATTCATTAATTTCACAATGTTGCAGATTTTGTCAATTTTTTATTTAGATATCATGATTTGTTGGGGTGGTTACAGCGGGGGTAAGGGTGAATTTTCGTTATAATTTTTTTTGTCTTATTTTTTTTACATTTAAAGCGGAAAGGAACACCAATGTTCAAAACCGCATAAAAAAGGTGCTTGGACTAAATTTCGATAGCAGCCATCGTTTTGGAGTTATTTGTGTTTTAATATTGTAATACAGGTTAGGTTACAATAATTTAAGAATACCTCTACAAAAATAATTCTACAATAATTTCAACTATTGTTCTGCAGAGTAATTTAAAATATCACTTTACGCAATGAAGCTTTAGTAACACAATTTTTTTTTTATTTACAATAATTTTATAATTAATATTATTTTCAGTTTGTCTTAGGTTCAGAAGATAATTAAGAATAAAAAAATAAATTGGTTATTTATACACATTTGTTAAATTTCTACCACATAAATAATTCGTGGTTATCTAAAAACCACAATTATTTACCCAGTATGCACTGGAAAAATAAACCTCTGCTTCAGGGATTATTTGTTTGTCTCATATTAGTTGTCAAAAATCAACCTCTGACTAATATTTGACGTAAAAGTCACAAGAGCAGAAGTTTATTTTTTCCAGTAGCATACTGGGTAACTACCTATTGTTGACCTAAGTAAGGCCTTTGATTGTGTCTCTCATGAGATACTTCTAAATAAACTCAAATACTTTAATTTTAGCGGTAACAGTATTGAAGTTATAAAGTCCTATATACAAAAACGAGAACAATCTGTGTCAGTATATAATAAAAAAATTTAATAAACCCATTATTGAATATGGAGTTCCTCAGGGCTCAGTACTGGATCCACTACTATTCTTAATTTATATTAATGATCTTCCGACACATATAACATACTGTGAATCAGTTTTGTTTGCTGATGACACAACTCTTATTTGTAAAAATTCAAATCTACACCGTGTATGAGACACAATCAAAGGCAGAAGAATGGTTTATGGCAAACAGACTTACTTTAAATTCAAGTCATACGCTTCTAACATTACGAAACTATCCTGTGGTAGATGAAACTAAAAATAAGGCTAAATTCCTTGGTGTTATGATTAGAGTTGGCTGAAATGCAGCGGGATATAGGCGTACGCATCATAATAAGCGTAATAAAAGAAATTAATTAGTAACAAAAGCCATAAAATGTTACAATTAATAACAATGTATGCACAACGTACCCTCTTAACTAGTTTAATGAACTAGCTTGGTTATCACAAACTGGAGAAGATCTGTAAAAACTTTGCAGCATCAGGTATGATTCTATGGTTGTCTCCGTGAGTGATGTTCACTGTGGTGAAACAAATGTGTTTATATTTCGAGAACGAGCGTTCGATATCTATTGATGTAATACAGTCACACTTAAAATAGTCTTTGAACGCACTTAACGGATTTGGGTTTGCGCCATCAGTTACCACCAAAATTTTGTCTTAATCTGGTAAAACCGATATCTTGCTTTAACACACGTGCGAACTTTTCTCTAACGGGGTCATTTTTTGCGTCACCTATAGAGTGTAGCAGTCGATTTACTACGTCTACTATTTTGTAGTGACTCCGTTAACAACAACGCACTGTTTTGTAAGTTTTTTATGGCATCATATAGTCTTTTATAGTTCTTGTGAATAGTTTTTAAGGCTGTTTCAACGAAAATATCTTCGAATTTTGTCTGGCTCTCCTTAATATCTGCAGCCTCGTCAAGATTGAATTGTACTGTCACAGTTTTTATTTGTTGTAAATATTTAGCATAATAAAAAGCTGCCTTTAACCATGTTCCTCAACGTGTAAGAATCGGCTATGATGGTTCGGGAATACCGGGACACTTGCTGTGAAATGTCCGAAGACGTTTAGGATATTTAAGGAACACTTTTTTGTACTTGCTATTAATGCATCTACCTCTGGAAAACCTTGTCGAATAGTTTCTGCCACAAGATGTAAAGCATTCACTTTACATGTAACATATACCAACCTACAACCATGGTCTTGGAGAGAACGGACTACCAAATGCATTGTCGCGGCACCATCGGTCACAAACATCAACACTTGACTTGCTGACAGACAAATTTTTCTAACATCTCCAGCACCACCCGCGTAACTGTTTTGCCAGTACTCTCAGTTAGTCTTTTGCTAACTAGTAAGAGTGGAAATGTCGATTTAAGGGGGTCCAGTACACGTACTATAACATTTACAATAGAATTTTTTTTACGGTCTGTCGTCTCGTCAGTACAACCACAGCCGTGTATTTTTTAATACACATTTAATCTAATTTACAATGTTCTCGCGTACAATTGGTACATAGTTACGCAACATTGCGTGACTTGGTAACGTCGCCTGGGGATTGTATTTATTCCAGAATTTCCGAAATGGTTGTTTATAGAGTATATGCAGCGGATCATTACAGGCAATCAGCATTAACGGTAAATCGAACATAAACTGTGTTTTCGAAGGCACGCAATTTTTTTAAATTTTATGCTGCACGGTATTTACGTGACGTCTACAATCATATTTATCCCAGCACATCAGGTCTGTCTAGCACACCTTACAAATTATTGTAGCACCATTATAGAATAAATCGGGGAATTCACTGATAAATTTAATCACTTTGTCAGCGTATGGCCGTTTTGTACCCTTACGCACATCTGACATATTTTATTGTTAAATTAATATCAATAATAAAATACAACAAATAAAATTAGCAACAATACACCAATATAAAATACAACATAGAGGAATAAATTAGCGTGTAAACACTATGACATACAACAATGGACTAGTCTCACGGCTCGCTTTGATTTGTCCGTCAGCCGGTCATTGCCTCACTAGATATCGATCTACCTGCTGTGGCACCACTGAATAGCCGCACGACTTGCCAACGCTAGTAGTTATGATTGATCCAAAACTTAACTGGGTTGAACATGGCAATATGATCGCAAAAAAGCTTACTAGTCATATATATCTTTTACGAAACCTTTTTAGTGAAGTATTATCTACTGTCCTGAGAGTGGCCTACTTTGCTTTCTGTGAGTCTCATATAATTTATGCACTTTTAATTTGGGGACATGCGTCATGTCGACACATGAGCGATTAGAATAATTTCTAATATGTTTTCAGTAGGCCACCCTGGATAACCCAGTATAAAGTGTTCACTAAAACCAATACAGGATCATTTTTCTTTTAATCAGTTTTTACAAACCACAAATGCTTTTGACAGATCAATTATTACTGTCACAATGTTTTTTATTATCTTATAATGGAGGAATTTAGGAAAATATACAAAAATAAAATAATTATAGTTTTCTATATTATAATATTTCAAGGAACATACTCTTTAAACCTTAGATGAAGAATGTTTCCAAATATGTAACAGTTTAATTACAAATGCTGAGGATTCAATTATCTCTGTCCGCAGGTTTAAATTTACAGCCAATGTAAGACATACAATTAAAATTATTATAGTTGGTTTAACAAACATATAGGCGAATGGAGGGGCTTCCATAGCTATCGCTATGCCCACTAGATTTAATGAGTAAACGAGAGCCTAACAAATCATACTTTCTACTCTCATAATATATTAATAACAGTTTTATAATTTATATTAGATTTATAAAACACAGCTAGGTTGTTCATTATAAATTAAATTAAAGGGTAATTACATTGATATGTGCAAGAGATTGATTTTACTTTACCATTTTCCTCGTGCACTGAGATAGAAAGCAACAACAGCCATGCGTTCGCTCTTCACGTATTGATCTTATGACATCTTTAACTAGAGATTTCAAAACTGCTTAACTTGAAAGCCAAGTAAAGTTAGTTTTAAAAGGTTTCAAAATATCCAATATGCTTGCTTTATATGCAGTATTCCATTAAAGTGCATTAGAAATTTTTAAAGTAACAAACTTTTTGACAAATGAAGTGAAAATAGTCTTATTTTACTGTCACAAATTATTGGAAATTTTACTATCAGTTTCGAGGTCAATATACAATAATTTGTGAGAGTAAAATAATACTTTGTTTGTCATTTACCATTACTTCTCACGGGCACATTCATGGAGAATTTTATAAACTTTTAATAACTTGTCATAGGGTGTTTGCAATATACACGCACACGGTACATGTTCAGAAGAATATTCCTTACCTAAAATAAGAAAAAAGATCCTATGATGATGGGTCTGATAACGCGACTTTCTGTTATTCCAATACCTTATCTGGTTCTTCTTTCACTTTAGTACATCCTGCATACTACGATTTATTTTTATTGTAAACTACTTTGAACAAGAAAATTTATTTTATATTACTTTCCTTTATTTATTATTAGTGATTAGATTCGGGAAATTTCGCTACTCAAGTGAAGTAGATATATCTATTCGGACATGAGCATCGGGAACATTCGGCTCTCATTAATTGACGACGTTTTAATACATATACCGATGGGATTCTAGTCTACGTGTTAGCAAATAGAATCCGATCCCAATATCATAGATCCATTGGAGCCCTAGCCTACGTGTTCACTAATAGAATTTGACGAAATATCTTGGGAAATGATGAACTATCCATTTCGACTGATACCCAAACTCAATAAAAATAAGTTGTAATAGAAGTAAACTCGAATTCGATGTGACAACCTGTAACTAGCTACCAAAAATTTAACTCCGTATATATCTGAGTATTCATGAAAATCCTTGGTTTGATCAATTTAGTGAATGGGATCCTAGCCTACGTATTCATGAATAGAATCCGATAGTTAGATCAGGCCTAGAGGAGCCCTAGTCTACGTGTTCACGAATAGGACGTCACCAAATGGTGCGTTCTTTCTGAGAACTCAACTAATCTAAATTGTTTTACGGTTACACTGCATAAATAAAAATATTTTCATTTAATGTAGCCTTTGTAACCGTAAAACTACTTAGATTAACTGAGATCTCAGAAAGAACGCATCTAATTTACAGTGAAGAGACATGAGTGACTGTGCACGAATAGAATTCCGGAAATTTATGTATCATCCTACAGAAACTCGAACTCAATAAACCCTGTCAAGGGATATAACGGTCAACCTAAGGATATAACACAAACCGCGATTAAAAAGTCTCGTCAACAATCTATCCCTGGATTGATATCCTGTCGCAGTGTCACGCTTCTCCTCCGTAACCACTTGCGCTTGTACATTGTTGTAGTAGTAGTTTCTGTAACTTAGTTTTACTTAATATATCTGTTCACCGTGCTTGCATTGTCATAACATCTTGCTTGGTTCATTGGCTTGCTGTCTTGTAATAGATGTTAATATTTACGCTGTAAAATAACACATTCTTTTTTCATTCTATTCTCCTGAGATCAGTCTTAAATAAAATTGAACAAGTAAAGTTGAAATTCTGAGTTTTTTTAAGCACAGGTATAAGTAACAAATCTGGCTGTAAACCGAAGATCACTTTTCAGTTAGTAAGTTGTCTATTTCTACGAAACTGACAACCATAAAACTAGATCTCTGAGCACACCGTTTCTTCACTGCAGCTACCCAGATTTTATCATACCACTGATAGAATAAAGTGATGTTCCTACACTTTAAAATAGAAACTGGCGCTCATGACCGTACTCCGAAACACAACCTCAAAGTAGAAGCGTCACAGGTTTCGTTTGAGATACAGGGTGATGAAAACTTACAGAAATTTTTTGAATTTCCACGATATTTGGTATAACTGGTTAGAGGTAACGATTTAATGGTATAGCATTATCATTTATTCCATCATCCCATTCCATTTAATAGAGGTGAAGAGATAAAGCCGTCCAGGGTGTTTCATATTTGAATTCATACCTTGAATTCTTGCAAAACATATTACTACAATTGATTGGGTTTTCAATTGTCATGCCTACAGATGTAGTAAAGCCCCTCTCCACACTTTGGTCAGATCGTAAGAACCGACCTGATTACCTAGTATGTGCAAATATGGATTAGAAGAGGTGGACCACTACCCTGGTCAGGTCGCTTGCCGGATTTAAATCTCATAGATTTTTATGCATTTGGACAAAATTGATTGTTGATATAGAATGTCACCCTTTGACATCATTGTCGGTGATTTCATGGCATTTTGATATTTCATGTATCTCTGCAGTGAACTATATGTGTGCGTTAATTTGTTTAAACATGAACGCGAACATTTTTGTGGCTAAAACATCTATGAAAGGCATTTGATTTTCCACCTTAACTTTATTGTGATCTGAATATTTTACATGACGCAGAAACAACTTCCTAGTGTGCCTTGTGCTTGTGCCTTTCATGTGGTGAAATGACGAAGTTGTCAACAGCGTAGCGTAGCGAATTCCTTATTTTGGTTTTAAGCTGCTAGATTCTAATATTCGATTTACAAGGTGCTTCATGAATAGATCTCAGGCTGATAGGGATAAAGGTCACCTCATTGGTGACCCTACTACGTGATTTAAATTATCATTCAGTGGAAACTAAGTATTCGAAAAGCGAAATTAGGCTAATTTTGGAATGTCCTTGGTAAGTTCCTGTAAAATATTTATCAGAGCTTAACAAAGCGCCCCCTTTTTCTATTTGAAACCTTTATGGTTGTTAACAGATGAGGTAATTTCTTTTATGCGTGTATGAATGGTTGGAGAACTTTAGTATCTACTGTATGATTATTTTTAGTAGTTTTTTAAATATCATTCACTTACCAATCAAAATGCTACTCACAGTGCGTCACCGAATTGTGGCTCCAAGAGCAATTGGTTAGTAACATTATTTTTGCTTCTATTATTTGCATAAAGTAGTTTGTACAAAAATATTATAGGAGGTTACACCGTTAGTTAGAGCGGGATCATTGAAAAGTGGGGATCCTCATAATACCCAGTCTTGCCTGCGCTTCTCTGCGTCGACGTGAATTATCGCCAGTATCGTATTTGTGGTCTGTGTGACAAGTTGCTAGCTCAACAGTTATCGCACAGCGTTTCCTGTTGACTTTATTGTGAACTGTATGGTGTCACTATTTATACGAAAACGATAATAAGGACGTTGCAAAATTAATAAAAACATAATTTTTCGCCACGTATATGTGAGGTGACGAGAGTGTTCTAGCAATAATTTGCGATTCCTGCAGAAGTGCAGTCCGAAATAAAAAAATAACGATTTATTTAAAAGATTATTGCATATTTTAGTTATTTCCATAGAAGTGATGAGAAAAAAGAACATATGCTGACCATCTCTGGAAGACCAGAGGAAGAAGAAATAGAAGACAATGAAAAATTTGATGCTGATAAAGAAGTTTGGCAAAAAGACTGATTGACATTGTTTTCTAATTTTTTTATTTAGCATACACCTTTCTATCTATTCATGTGTTTTATGTATCCCAACCTAACCTGCTTTGAGATTGCATGAATCTTAACCTGCGAATAAAAAAAAAACTCATACCTAACTAGATTCTACGCCCCCAAAATAATTAAAGTTTATTTTTTCTCATAAATTTTGTCTTCTTTCAGTTTTATTACAAATCATCCCTTTTCAAGAGGTAGGTTTTTAATCCACCACTGGACAGTGTAATTCAAATTTTAAGCGTTATGGTTTAACATAAATTATGCATTGCGTATTGGCACAAATTACTTTTTTTACCCTTGTTTTGAGGGTGAAATATTTGCTGAATTTTAAGATTAACCCCAAAATATAATTCTACAACCCAAAACACATATGCGTGCCAATATTTACCCTACAGGTATTTTTTATTATGACGCTATGATTTTCGATCATTTTTTCGTCTTTTGGACCAATGTGCGTTGTCATTTTGTTTGCAGTTGACATTATTCAGTCTTGTTATGTCATTTACAAAATAGAGACGTACAAAATTTGTTATGGAAAAGTATACATCGAAATGGAGTGGGGAAATCGTTAAACACTGCCAAAACAACTCGTCGATTATTTTAGTTGCGTGCATTTCGATCTTTTTTTTCGTCAGTATTTAATTCTCAAACAAAAAAAAGCTTGAATCTCTTGTACATTTCTTAATTACTTAGACGTCCTGTAATTTCTTGAGAAACGATAACTTTCTCTCTTTGAAGTTTTTGGAAAATGTTAAAGAAAAAACGTTCCTCTTGGAGCCACAATCTGAGGGTACACTGTATAATACAATATAGTATAATAGTAGGAGAGCTGGTGTCCAAAATGTGCAAGAGTTTTCTCAAAGCTAATTTTTTGAGATTAGGTTACTTTTTAGTGATGGAAAGTAACTGTAGAGTCAGCACTTCCGGTACCGGGACACCTGGCGCTGGGACGCTCGCAAAGGTGTAATATTAATTAACGTCTCTAAACTGTTTTCTCAAAGCTCAAAATTTATAGACAACGAGCAAATATAATATAAAACAAGAATCCAACAGTCAGACAGCAAAATATAGGGACACGTGGCGTCAGCGCTATTTCATACCTGTCAAAAAAATGATGTGTGTTAAAGTGATTTCTCAAAGCTGAAATTCTCCAAAACATTAAGTAAAACTATAAAGTTAATAAAGGAGACAGTCAGACTCATTTATGATAGGACCACGTCAGTCAGCCGTCGATAGATGTGAGAACGGTAACTGCGCGCATTAGTACGCCTTTTCTCAATACATATTGTTTATTTTATAACTCAGTGGAATGTGGGTTATCAGGGCCGGTCCGATGGGCAGGCGAGCCAGGCGGTCGCCTGGGGCGCTGAATCTTGGGGGCGCTGACTTGCCGCAAGTCGGTTGTAGTTTCTGAATAATTAAATTTAAATTTTAATCAAAAGCACGCACTCCAAATAAGTCCGCACCTGCCCGCCTATCGGTAAGCGTGCTGTATGATAACAAAAAATCAAAGTAATACCGGCCGGCGGAGTACAAGTGTTGTCGTGGCTATGATGTTTACGTTTTATTGTTTTTATATAGAGCGCCGACTGCCAGTCTTCTTTGACCGAGTTCTGAATTTTCTGTATTTAATTTTATTATTTATTCTCTAACTAAAAACAAAGAATAAACTACTCTTTGCTAAAGAAGCGAATTGGAGTCATGCTGATTGGAGTAATGCTGATGAAAAAGTGCCCACTGCAATGATTCCAGAGTAAAACGGTTGGCAGTTGATCGATGGCCGATATGATTTCAGTTGGTACGAAGACGATCAGCTACCTAATTTCATTTCTGACGTTTTGATTCAACCGGATGATACACCTGCAGGTAATTTTTGCCAGTCGACTCGCAAATGTGAATCAAAACCTTACTTATTAATGTAATGTATTGCTTAACGCTGAATTTTTGATTTGTACACAGATTCGGAATCAACCACCACTGATGACGCCGAAGAATATGGTGCAATCGCGTTTTATTCTAATGAAGATAGTGGCGAAGAACACGACGACGGCAATGATTCTGACGATTAGATGTTTTTTTTTCAATGAATCAATTATTTTTTTTTCTGTTATAAAAATTAAAATTATTTTTTCTTGTATAAAATAACTGATATCTATATAATAACTGATATATAACAATTACAATTATTAAGAAACAATTAAAATTATTTTTTTTATATAAAATAAATGATATGTATTGAGAAAAGGCGTACTAATGTGCGCAGTTACCGTTCTCACATCTATCGACTGCTGACTGACGTGGTCCTATCATAAATGAGTCTGACTGTCTCCTTTATTAACTTTATAGTTTTAATTAATGTTTTGGAGAATTTCAGCTTTGAGAAATCACTTTAACACACGTCATTTTTTTGACAGGTATGAAGTAGCGCTGACGCCACGTGTCCCTATATTTTGCTGTCTGACTGTTGGATTCTTGTTTTATATTATATTTGCTCGTTCTCTATAAATTTTGAGCTTTGAGAAAACAGTTTAGAGACATTAATTAATATTACAGCTTTGCGAGCGTCCCAGCGCCAGGTGTCCCGGTACCGGAAGTGCTGACTCTACAATTATTTTCCATCACTAAAAAGTAACCTAATCTCAAAAAATTAGCTTTGAGAAAACTCTTGCACATTTTGGACGCCAGCTCTTGGACTATAATGAGAGCTAATATTTGGTGTCATATTATCTGAAAATAATGACAGAATTAATGAGTAAATCAATATTTAAATTGGTATTTATGATTCATTTTAATTTAGATACGTTTCTTTATATTTGGTTCTAATTTCAGCTACACTAATTTAATTTGGGACCTTGGCGATAAACATAAAAATATCCAAGATGTCTCTTGCTTAAAGCAACAACCGCTGAAGAGAATTAGGGCACATCTGAGTTATAATTGTTACATTATTATTTTAGGTAAATAGAGGTAAGAATGCAAAACGCTTCGTCGCGAAATGTAAATAGAGCAAGTATTTTAGCTTAGCTTTATAATCATATTTAAATTTAGTATGAATTACGTGAATATTACAATATTTGTACTGAATTTCTCTACCGTTAAATATACAAAATGAAATTTTGGATTACTTTATAATTAAACATAGGAAAAACTTATAACATACCAGAGACGAAATTAACCCTCCTATTATAAAAAACGCTTAGTTACCATGGAAACCATAATAAAGAAACGTCTAGTGTATCTGCGACTTTTGACACAAAAGTAAGCAATGAGGGTATTTGACAGATGTCGACAATTTTGTGACCAGCGCGTGATTTTAAGATCGTTCTCGTACAATAAAAATGTCTTTACGTGAAAATTCAATGGAAATCGATGAAATTAGTGAAATTTCGTGCACTCTGCCGGAACCATTTCTACAAAAACATGTGTAGCGCAAATTAATGCTCATATTTTGAAATCTGAACTGTCAAATTTGAGGTTATCAATAATTCTTAATTTTTACCAAATATTTTTATAAAAACACCGCACCGGTTGTAGAAAAATCCTGTGTGTAATTCGAGTGCAAAGTAACATTGCCGCTCTCGCGAGATAGCCGCGCTCCGCTACGCGTCGCGATTCAACTTCTCGCTCAGAGCGACAATATATCACTTTGCGCTCTTAATACACAAATAGCTATTGCGTCTATGAATATATCATACTTTACATTTGTAATAAAATGACTGAACGCATGTATTTTGAGCTTTTTAAATTTATGAAAAATGCTTTTTATGATTCAAAATTTTAGTTCTTACAGTGAGAATAATTATAAAGGACTAAATCATAAATTAAAATAAACAGAAATACAAGGAAATAGTGAAAAACAATGAAAAAGATAATGATATGTGATTTATCAACAGTGTGTATCAAAAAATTACATGTGTTTTTAAGTTTGTTTATTAATTTAAAAGAAAAATGTTTTCATTGTTTTAAATTCATATGCTATAAAATCATATCATTCCGTAATTTAGGGTATGTTACTTGCATTATTTTTGTTCCGAAATTTCCTATTCATTCGCGTAGAGTATAAGATAATAAACGTTTTCCGTTGTAGAAATAATTATTTAATCTTGACTAAATTGTATGTGCTTATTTGAGACGTATTGACCTAACGTTTCTGAAAGTTTTAGCTAACTAAGTTTAATTTATTCAATTATACAGCAGTTTTTCCCCAGATTTTCCGCCAGTCATCATTTGCTGAAAATATATTTGTCATTGAATCTTATTTAAATTTTATATAATTATTTGAAATACATTTCCCACTTTACAGCTACTTTCTTCACGGAATTTTAACTTTATATTTTAAATCATACTTACCTAATAATCATCAGAATTTCATAAAAAAATTTTTCTTGTAATTCAATTAATTATATAAAAAAAATAATAAAAAGTATTAAGATTTGTGCAAAATTTTGGAAAATTTTTAGAAACATCTCAATTCTGATGAGAAATTCTAATCAGTGACCTCAAGAATCCCCTATATATAATTTTCTTAAAACAAAAATATTATTCACAATTTCCAAATTTCAGGAAAAATCTAAGAAACACTTAGAATTCATTTCTATCAAATATTTCAATAAATATACAAAACATTTCAAAAAACCCCTATTTTGGAAAATTCCGGAAAAATTCCTTGAAACGTATTCGTAATCAGCGATCTCACAAACACCCTAGGTAATATTTTCCCGTCGAAAATCGGACTTATTAAATCTAAATTACACAAAATTTAAAAAAAAATCAAAATTATCAAAATTAGGGTTCCAAGGTGTGTGTGTGTGTGTAGGTGTGTAGGTGTGTAGGTGTGTAGGTGTGTAGGTGTGTAGGTGTGTAGGTAGGTGTGTAGGTGTGTAGGTAGGTGTGTGGGTGTGTGGGTGTGTGGGTGTGTGGGTGTGTGGGTGTGTGGGTGTGTGGGTGTGTGGGTGTGTGGGTGTGTGTGTGTGTGTGTGTACACATGTTCTAAAGGCCAAAGACAATGATAAATTCGGTGATGAGCAAAATTGGCCAGCTGAAAAGAAGTCCACGGGACCCAAACTTTTTTGTATTTGCCGTTACAAAAAAATATATTCTTGATGAAAGATTATAAATCATGTCTACTATATCAAGCCAATAAAATCTATTTTCCAAGTATTTCAATATACCAAAATTTTTTTACACATTTGATCTCATAAAATGGGGTCAGCATAAATTTAACAGTTTGACATTTGAAATGTCTAATTTAGTTACAAAAATGTCAATGTCAATAAGAAGAAATTATTAAAATATATGACATGAATTATTATTGACAGTATCGAATGACGCTGATAATTAATTATTTAAGAATTTTAATGAAACATTTCAAGGTACGCTATTAAAATTTAATTGAGGTAAGTGAAGTTATGTGCTGACCACATCAGATATTTTTTAATATTATGATTTTTTTTAATTACTCACATCAAGAAGGTCCACGCATGCAAAAACGCAACTTGCTTTCGAAAACTGATTTGTATCCCAGCTTTAACTACACTTTTCTACATTTTCCGTTTCTTGGAACGTGGACAAAAATTTTTTCTGGCGCTTTTATTGAAGTACTTTCACATATCGGTACGAAACACCAGTAATATGATGATAATTCAGAAGAATTGATCATTATAATTATTTCACTTGAAATTTCACAACACATCACAAATAACACGACTTGTTTACGTTTAACAACGTGCTTTGCCTGTTTCCTGCACTAGCACTCGAGTCCTGTGACGTCACTGTATCAATTTGCGTGGCCGGCAGTGTTTGCGTGCGTAATAGACTAATTCAAACTTTAATGTTGAATAACTTTTGTAAAGGAAGAAATAAAAAATCCTTTACACACTGTTTTTTGTATTAAGTAATACTAAAATTATATTTTGTGAATGGGGCCTATTATAAGATATCGTCGAGGTAGCCCAGAACAGTGTATTAGAAATGGAGGAACACATCTGACGGACGATATTTTAAAAAAATAAATAGCATGACAGTATCCTTGTATTGATATAATATACCGAATATAAAATTAAAAACTGAAAACCTTATTTCATTTAAAAAATCATCGGGTTTGTACGCCCCACCCTGTAATACATTCTTATGGCAGAAAATCCCAATCATGAAAAAAATATATTAAAGTAGCACAATTGGCATTCAGGTAATATAAAGTTTTGAAAAATTATTTATAACACTAATGTTATACATTGAGTCTAATAATAATTAATTCCTGAACAGCTCTACGGCCAATTGTCTGTAACATCTGGAAGCCCGGGAGCAAGTCTTAATGATTGTTGGCCTGCAACTATTAATTAATAAGCATCACTAAGTTGTTCAGCTCCATACCACTGAACCACGTAACCGTATTACAACACATTTACTTAGTTTGTATCTTAATTATTATTGTTACGTATCCTTATTTATGTACGAAGTTCTGATATACTTTCCTTAAACTAATTAAACTTAATTAAGCACCTTCCCCTAATCTCTTTAACCTTTAAGCGACCTTTTGCAGAAGGGAAATTCATGTTCGAAGATAACGCACACACACACAACAATATCTGATTGCACTGACACCAATTTCCTTTCCAATAACAATCCTAGAGCCCGATAGAAATACTAGACCCTGGATGGAAAACCTGAACCTGTAACTAAGGGGCCACATTTCTTACTGCTTGATTACCTATACAAATTAAACACAACTTTCTTATGTATTGTTTTAAATATACACATATTAAGAAGATGTAAGAGTACTTTCAGTCAAATATTGAAATACCAAGACATAAAAGCTGCTAAATTAATCATCATTTATTCCCATATTATTTTTCAATTACATTAAAACAAACAAACAATGCTTAGTGTGGATTTATTGCGTATTAGGGTATATTGCTAGGTCACCCCTATTACTTCATATAATGTTCTTATAATTATTACTTTACCTCGTATTTTACGCATTATTATTAATTATAAAACCTGTATGTAATATGTAGATATATCGTTTACAATTATCTCTAATCGCGTTAGTTGTTTATCACACATGAAAGAAAGTTATTAGAAGCTATGAAAGTTAAGTATATTTATGGTATTTTCGTATATTATGTAATTATCTAACTACGCATTTCTAATATACACGCTCATTTTGTTAAAAGTAAAACGTATGCTTGGAATTTATAGTAATAATAATAATTATAATAATAATAATAAAAATAAGGTGCTGATGTTGAGTCAGTCACCGAACTTCAGCCAAATCGTCTGAAAGCCCGAATCAGAGCTGCCGAACAGGAAAATCTGTTTCGGCAGCACGTCGATAAACCCCAGCATGGTGTCTTCTATAAGAACATAGAAACACTGGGTTTATCGACCAGGCTGACCTTCGCCTTTCTAAGGTCAGCAGGGCTTAAGTCGGAGACCGAGGGATTCATTATGGCCTGTCAAGATGGTGTTATCAACACCTTGGTCTACCGTAGCCGCGTGTGGCGTGTAGAGGTTCCTGATATCAACTGCAGGACCTGCCATCAGGCGCCGGAATCGCTCATGCACTTACTATCTGCATGCCCTATATATGCGATTTCGGCCTACATCCACCGGCATAATGCGGCGTTACGAGTGCTATACTACCATCTAAGGCACTCGTACGGGGTAGACCAGACACCAATGCTGCCTTACGTCCCCGGAGATATTGAGTCGGTTGTCGAGAACGAGAAATGCCGGATTTACTGGAACTACTCGTTCCCGACTGTCAGGCTAATCCAAGCCAACAAGCCTGACATAGTCCTCCTCGATCATCAACTCAAGGTGATGTATGTCATCGAGTTCTCGGCACCTGCAGAGAAAAACATCTCCTTGAAGGAGGAGGAGAAACGGACCAAATATCGCGATCTCCGGTACGAGCTCCAAGTGCTGTACCCAGGCTACTCGGTAAAAATGGTCGTCCTTATAATCGGTGTACTCGGAGGATAAAGCCTACGCTACTTTCGGAACTAAAGATCATACCGGCCTGCCAAAAATCAGCTGAGTGGCTGGCAGGCCAAATGCAGAAGGCGGTCATTCTGGGTTCTCTCCGTCTGCTTAGGGCACACGATTGCGGAGCCTATTGTCACTAACCCTGCGGGATGTGGGGAGTGGCTGAGGTTAATGTGCTGGCGCGACTCCCGTGAGGCGTCGGAGGCCACGGGAGGACTGTCCAGCGTCGGGCAACCGAAAAAAAAAAAATAAATAAATAAAAATAAAAATAATAATAATATGGCAGGCCAAATGCAGAAGGCGGTCATTCTTGGTTCTCTCCATCTGCTTAGGGCACACGATTCCGGAACCTACAGTCACTAACCCTGCGGGATGTGGGGAGTGGCTGTGGTTAATGTGCTGGCGCGACTCCCGTGAGGCGTCGGAAGCCACGGGGGGAGTGTCCAGCGTCGGGAAACCGAAAAAAAAAAATAATAGTAATAATAATAATATGTCTAAAATACTTTCTTTAACAATTTTTATAAATTACAATTGGTAAAAATGCTTTTTTCTAATATCTTCCTTGAAAGTGGAAATTATTTTTTTGTAGATAGTTTGAAATTTTATTTACCCAAATATATTATAGTTTGAGGCTCTCACTATTATTGTAGACCACCTCACAGTTGACATTTTCGGTTACTCGCGAAAAAGGCCTGCGAGAATGTCTCAAAAATACGATGAAATAAATTTATAGATTCTTAACGTGTTATATATCAATGAAAAAGGTATTTATTCTACTTTTTATTAATTCTCTGTTTCATTTATCAGATAAAACTTTTTTTATACAGCTTTTTCATATTTAAAATTTAAAAAATTTACTTTGAGTAAACTTTTAACTAGTTGCTAGATCTGCCCGGGTCAAGCGAAATACTACTGGTGATAGATAGTCAGAGCATTTCGAGTTGTAATTTGGTCTGGAAACTCTACAGATATTATTGTAGAACCAAAATTCTATAAAAAAATTTAATCTCGAAAAAATAATGTTACCAAAAAAATCACCCAGATCACATAGAAGGCCATCAGCCATTAGAAACATTTAAAAAATGCCCGAGACCGGAATTACACGGGTTCAAAATATCACATGTCACACCACTTTAGATAAAGAATGAAAAACCATAATCAAAACTTCAAACCGCAATTGTTTATCTCAATTCTCCGATTTTTAAAAGCTGAAATAGTAAAATTAATTTTCATTAAGAAAACCGCTCCGCAGCATAAGCGCGACGGCAAGCGCCACGGTGCCCTTACAAACATTAAAATGCTCAAAACTCATAAAGACGTTCATAAGCAATCATGACAAACCGGTCTGAACGATTCCATTGCAATCTGAGAGGCCCTACAAAATTATAATTTCAGTGGTCGACAGAAGCAAATAATTATCAGAGGCCAATAAAATAGTAAAAGCTAAATTTCTGTATTTCTATATATAGATTTTAAAAGATGCTAGTCGCATACGCCAAAAAATAAATTTTTATACAGTCAATTAAATAAATAACAATTAATATCAAAGTATAATAGTTTAAGACAAAATAATAATAATAATTTCAGGCAACAATCATTGTTCCCACAGCGTCTCATTAACCGCTAGATTTATTTATATAAGACTTAAACTTGTAAAATTGGAGTTTGGTACACCGTGTAGGACACCATTTAGACGACAAGCCGTATCGGGAGCTTTTAACAAATCGGAGCTTTCGAGCGGGATAGATTTTATTTTTACTACGCGTTTTCAAAACATGACATCATGTTAACATTGTAATAGATGACAACACAACCCCTATAAATATAACATTTCAGACAAGTTAAGATAATTCCTTTCTTGTCAGCCACAAGAGAACATCGTAATATTACATTCATTTTAAATGTATAAAATTCCCTTTTTGGCAGCAACAATAGGGCATCGTGATATTAAATTCATTTTAAAAGTATAATTTTCACTTTTTTGCATTCATACAGACTGGATGTCCCTCCGTGAACGACAAATAATTAACTTAAAACCGAGTGTGAACCCCATTATAAAACACCTGATCTAGAGCCCTTAGGACAGTCTCTTGTTGACCGTCTCACAGGTAATAGATCTCACACGATCCCCAGAAGTCGTAAAATAGGCACTAAAAAATTTCTCCACGCACCAGGCTGGGTTATTTTTTTGGTATCCAAGACACGAAGATGGCGTCCACCACCTATAAAGTGATTTTGAAACATTCACCGCAGAAAACCAAAAGCACTTATTCGACAGCTTTGATCATCCGTGGATTTTGGATTGAGGAGTCTTCCGTCATCAGATTTTACTGTAAAAATCTACATTGTTCTTTTTTTATTAAAATTAAAAAAACCACAAGCAGGCTCCTACGGACGTAGGTTGTCTAAAAATAAAAAATTAAACGTTTATGCAAAAAAAACAACATCGTCTGAGATCTTCGAGGACAAGGTAAGGAATTGACTTACAGACTTATTCAAAATAATTTTTTTCGCGAGGCTATATTAAAAAATTTAACTTGTTTTAAAATTATAGCTTCACTTGACTTAAAATTCATTTATACAACAAAATTTGGTTAGTTCTAAATTTCTCGGGTGTTTGCTAGGCTGCCATAAAAGTTTCAGAATTTATTGAAATTTTTTGAGTTTTAAGGATCGACAGCCAAAATTTTTACAAAAAAATAAATTTCATCTAAATCATTTTGTTAGTCCATTAGGACATAGAAAAATTAATTTTAAATTTTTTCAATAACTTTCGAAAATAAATTTTCAAATTTAATATTATTATTAAGAGTAGTTGTGATGAAGTCTTGTGTGACCTTTTTAGGCAGGCTAGTAGTATCCGAGTTGTAAGTCAACTTACCATCCAGCTTATTCAATTTCAACAATTTTTTCAAGAAAACTTTTGAAAGTGTTTTGTAATTGTGAATTTTACGTTCATCTAAACGACTCCCTGTCCAATTTTATTTTTGGTCTTAACGACAGTCAAATAAATGTTACAACTTTCACAAACCACCTGATCTCACTAGCAAAATTCAATTTTCTAAGGAACCCTCTGTTCAAATTATTTTTTGACCTTCAGCGACTGAAAAAATAAATTTCATAGTTCAAAAAGCATTTGCATGGAAGTAGAAAGGCATTTTTTGCACAGGCCCCCTGTTCAATTTTATTTTTACATAAAAACTGACTGAAAAAATATTTTCAGTATTCCTTAAAGTTAATTTCAGGCTAAAAAAAGTCAAATTGCGAGGGATCCGCTGTGCAAAAATTGTTTAAGCCCTAGTAAATAAATAAAAAGCATAAGCCGCTTGATTATATCCTTTGGCTGCGAGGTCTGAGGTAGAAACAAGTCCCTCAAGCCAGGACCGCCGAAGAGGAGTTGCTGAAGTCTCACTCAGCTCTGCTAGCATAGCCAACGGCACACAGAAAATTCAACGACAGGCTACCTTATCTCTCCGTAATCAAAATCGACCTTGAGAAAATTCCATTCCTACGATCAAATACCATGGCAAAAAAACTAAAATTAGTTTCGTGGCAGTGTCACTTGGCACCGACCTAGTAGAAAAAAATAATAACCCAGCTAGGGAGAAATTAAAAAAACAGGTATTCAAAACATGAACAAAGCCTTGTCCTATTTGTGACAATATAAGTGTAGTGTTTTTGGTGAAATGTAAGATGTAAGTCGTAAGTATGTAGTTTGCTTCAAGTTTATTTGCAACATAAAAAAAACGTCGACTTCTTTCATTCCTTTACCGCCGCCAGTCAAGCCGATGTTTTTTTATGTTGCAAATAAGTTTAAATTAAACTTTACATTATAAAGTAGGTATATAAATATTGGCTATATTAATCCCTATTTATGAAAACCAAAATATATTCTTTGTATGTGTATACTATTTTATAAACTAAACAAATAAATGAAATTTTTAAAAGTACTATTTAATAATTTACTGCACAGGATGTAACAAATTCGCTTCTCACTATAGGAATCTCGGAAACGATAAGAGATAAAGCATCAATTAAATGGGGGCAAAGTTGCAGAATATGACGATCAGGAATATTCCGTTGAACATCGAAAATATCTCTTGCTGTTCTTGTGATTTTTTTAAAAAAGTAAAATTTCGAATTTTTGTTTTTATTTTTCCTGACGTTATTTGAAGATATATCGAAAAACTAAAAAACATTTTTTCATTGGAGTTTTTTAATTTTCACAACAGCGTGAAATTTTTTTATAATACGTCTCGTCCTTTCGCGACCATCATCAAGTAAAATATAACAGAATAATGAAATAAGGGATGTTTTCACCATTTAGATGAATGGCTTGTAATGAAGTTATTTCCTTTTCAATTTTGTAAACATTATTAAGTATAAAAACATAGTGAAACATCGCCTCAAGCCTGACTAAAGCCTCTATTCAGGGAGCATGTAAAATATTGCAATAAGCACACATAATAAGTTCATTTGTTGAGGAATTTGGTCGCTGTTGCACGTGATTGATTGTAGTTTTGTTAAAAATGTCAACTCAACGTGATTGTGATTTGTTTGCAAGTACGGCGGTAAAATGGTGAATCATTAATGATAATACTGGAAGAGAATTTAGTGTTCATCTAATAAACAAGTGACTTGGTGAATATCATCGTCTTTTTAAGGAATTAAAAAAATTTCCTAATAAATTTCGGGAATGCATGCTAATGTTATTACCAACTTTTTTTACGGGAGTCTAGGCGTGAGTTCTGAGTCGAGGCCTCACTATAAACGATTACATTTACCTGTGTGCGTTTGCTGTGAGAACAGTCTTTACTTGAGTCGAAGCTTGAAGTAATACTCCACTATGTGTTTACCCTAATACTATAATTCTCACAGTTCAAAGTCCAAAACAAAACATTGTAATTAAATCACATGACATAGTAATGACCTAGTAGATATATCATGCGAAGTGTCGTCTCCGATTATTCCAATTTATTACTTCCCCAATCTCAGAATCTTGAAATCTGTTCATTCCAATCGATGAGTTAGTTAACTTCCGCTAGTCATCTAATTTTAGTCATAATGTTCCTTCAATTGCACCAAAATTAGCAAACCATCCAGTACCAAATTTAGTAATTAAGTTCTTTAATATTAACTAGTAGACTTCACCAGCCCTTTTCACTGCGATTCTTTCATCATTACTTATTCAGTCTTAGAGCTTATGATCTGAAGGTTTTTAAAGCAAATTTGCATTCCTCAGCCAATTTGACTAGTCGTATTGAACATTTAGCTAATAGCAGTGCTGTTAACTGGCACACTGCAGCTTGCTCGCTCACTCTCCTGTCCTCCACAGACTACTGATCTGAGCGGATTTTGTTTCAATAGGTTGATTCATGTCCAATTTCATTCTTTATCCATGTATGTCTTGTTAACCAGTAGCCATCTATGCCTCTTACGCTCCTTCTGTGCATCCTTCAGTTACTGCACTGCTATTCTGCTGCTGTTCAATTTCCTTCCCGCACGGTCTTTATTTCGCGTTTTCTGGTATTAATATGAATACTATTGTGACGCTTTACCGCATAACCGCCGCTCTCACGGGTTCATTGCTTAGGTTTTTACGGACTTAACAGTCCTTTTCTTTAACACATGAACTTTCAGTTGCTTGTTTTACACTTACCTCAGAGAGATTACCGCTCTCCGTTTTTATCACAATTTGTTTTATCATTTTAATTGTTGACCGTAATTTATTTTTAAATATATGATTAGCATTAGTTTTGCAATCGTACTTTTAAATGTATCTCCCACGTGTTCTTATTTACCAATAATGAACTACATAAATATAAATAAATATTGTGAGCTATATATAAATGCTCATTAGTCACCTTGACAGTACCTAGTCTTCACCGAAGCTAACTAGCCTCTGTCATACCACTGTACGACTGAAATGTTATTTTTTATACATAAGATCTAACATTCGAGAGCCGAAGTCTACTCTATTCAAATACAGCATAACAACCTCAACTTAGGTGTAATATAGGATCAGAATTGTATGGAATGAAATAAAAATATACTTAATAACGTTAAAAAAATTTTTTTGCTAATACTATTTTTTAACTTTTTATCACAGGTAAATATAATATAATTTTATTCAAACTATAATGTTTCCCATTATTGTTGATAAATTTTAATTACGTATATATAACAATCGATTAAGAAATGGATGCCCTGTATAAACATAATTAACTATCAAAAACACACATGTATGGATTGATAACAAATGTGGGAATACCAACAAAAATAATTAAAATCCAACATTATAAAAAAGAGACCGGTTCCTCTTTTTCACATATTTCAATTAAGGTTTTTACATCATTCAAACTGAATCGAAAATGTTTTCAGACAGGTCAATGTAAAGTAGAATGAGTTGATTCAAATAATGGTTTAGTTTGAGTCGTCTGCCCTTAATGGATGGATTCAATATTCATTTAACATGTTCACAACAAAAACTCTTTAGGTATTCATAATTCATAGGGCAAATATGGATTTCTCTCCTGCCAGATTTTCTTTTGTAATATGGGATGGCTAATGTTTGATATCAGAATGAATTAAATTTATTATGATCACGTGAAAAACGCTTTTATGAGATATCTTACTATTTGTGAACTGGGATTTATGGTTGTTTGCATAAGGTTGGTGCTAACAGATTAATAGTTACCTAATTATACTGTTCATCAATGAAACGTAAATTAGAAAATGTGATTCAAAACAAAACCTCATAACATAATTTCCAAATTATTAACTGATTTCAATCTGTTTGAAGTTTCTGGAACTTCGTTCATTGGTAGTCGACCTACTGTGTCATTTTTTTTCCATATGGATCGGAAGTAAATGCTACAGAGAAGTAAATAAAATGGTGCAAAATTTCAAAAAAAATTAACGTACTTATTCCCATTTGAAAAGATTTTGTTTATCTGGACAAGACCTTGAAGCTGAATTAATCTAATAAACGAAGGTCCATTTTAAGCAGAAAAAAAATCCTAAAGTTTTGAAAATTGGTAGAGATATTCATTTAGGTTTACTAATAATTAACGTCTAAGAAGTTCTGGAAAAATAAAAGATTATTATATTCTCCACAGAAAAACTGTTATTCATTTAAAATTATAACAGTTTTCGAAAAAAACGTCTGCGATTGTCGCCTGAGTCGGTACTGAGCTCTAAACACGTTCTATATGTGAATTTCGCCAGATGAAATACAGTGTTTTAAGGGCAGATATACTACCTTCTATGGTGCTATTATTCATTTGCTAGAGAGTGTATCTATCCCTGCACTTTGACAAGGTAAAAAGTAGTAAAGGTGATAGCTCAATATTTTGTTAGTAACGCGTTATTTAAAAGAGAATGCTTGTATGTTTGAGAAGAATGGGAAGCGAGAATACATTATGTTTTTGTATACAACCAGGTTCAAAAATGGTAGGGAAATGAATTATCTCCTGAACTTTGCGGCGAGAAACGTGTGCAAACGAATCTTGTCCCAATTACGTCACTGGAACCTGTTGCACCCGAAAATTTGTGATTTTTATATTCTGCAAATACCCACTTGATCGTGGAACTCTGTGTGAATGGCACAAGTACCAGTCGTCGTTGAGGTATATCAGAATAAAACAGAAGATGCAGATGAACAGTGAACGGAGTTCAAGAGCATCGTTTCGTGAAAAGGATGCCGATTTCAAAAATCTAGTCGATCTACAGGATTTTCTATGTGAAATGAGTATATTTCCAGTAGTGGTCACGCTGTTAAAGACTACGTTAATAAAAAAATATGAGTATAAAACTAATGTATTAGAACTGAATTATATATTTATATATATATATATATATATATATATATATATATATATATATATATATATATATATATATATATATATAATATATATATATATATATATATATATATATATATATATATATATATATATATATATATATATATATATATATATATATATATATATATATATATATATATATATATATATATATATATATATATATATATATATATATATATATATATATATATATATATATGTATATATATACATATATACATATATACATATATACATATATACATATATACATATATACATATATACATATATACATATATACATATATATATACATATATATATACATATATACATATATATACATATATACATATACATATATATATATATACATATATACACATATATATATATATATATATATATATATATATATATATATATGTATACATATATATATAATGATATTGGCTATCTATCTATCATGATTTGAAGGTGCTAATTCAATGCAGGTCGGGGTATTTGCCCGCTGAGTAGTTGTTTCCTTCAAATCATATTTAATCATATATATGTATATATATATATATATATATATATATATATATATATATATATATATATATATATATATATATATATATATATATATATATATATATATAGTGGTGTGAGGTATGAAACTCTCATATGGTCTGAATGCTACTATCCACCGCTCTCGGTACTTGCTGTGATGCAAGTCGCTATCCGCCACAGAGACATCTGGGATGTCGGTCGGATAGTAGCATTCGACCATATGAGAAGTTTCATACCTCTCACCAATATTCACTTTACCTTAGTTAGTATATAACTAGCAGGTTGGCCACTATCATTTGTCTGTTCCATAACCTATGGCATACTGAAGAGAACAAATAAGTTCGAAATCGATCCATGTCTGGTTAGGAATTGATAAATGATATTGGCTTTCCATCTATCATGATTTGATGGTGTAATTCAATGCAGGTCGGGGTATTTGCCCGCTGAGTAGTTGTTTCCTTCAAATTATATTTAATAATATATATATATATATATATATATATACATATATATATATATATATATATATATATATATATATATATATATTATTAAATATGATTTGAAGGAAACAACTACTCAGCGGGCAAATACCTCGGATAGTAGCATTCAGACCATATGAGAAGTTTCATACCTCTCACCACTATATATATATATATATATATATATATATATATATATATATATATATATATATATATATATATATATATAGTGGTATATACCTTAATATATATATATATATATATATATATATATATATATATATATATATATATATATATATATATATATATATAGTGGTATATACCTTAATATATATATATATATATATATATATATATATATATATATATATATATATATATATATATATATATATATATATATATATATATATATATATATATATATATATATATATATATATATATATATATATATATATATATATATATATATATATATATATAGTGGTATATACCTTAGTTGGTATATAACTAGCAGGTTGGCCACTATCATTTGTCTGTTCCATAACCTATGGCATACTGAAGAGAACAAATAAGTTCGAAATCGATCTATGTCTGGTTAGGAATTGACAAATGATATTGGCTATCGATCTATCATGATTTGAAGGTGTAATTCAATGCAGGTCGGGGTATTTGCCCGCTGAGTAGTTGTTTCCTTCAAATCATATTTAAGTCTAGTCCACCTGGGCTAGGGGTCGCCGCTCTCGGTACTTGCTGTGATGCAAGTCGCTATCCGCCACAGAGACATCTAGGATGTCGGTCGGATAGTAGCATTCAGACCATATGAGAAGTTTCATACCTCTCACCACTATTCACTTCACCTTAGTTGGTATATAACTAGCAACTATATATATATATATATATATATATATATATATATATATATATATATATATATATATATATATATATATATATATATATATATATATATATATATATATATATATATATATATATATATATATATATATATATATATATATATATATATATATATATATATATATATATATATATATATATATATATATATATATATATACAAAACAAAAGAACAATGACAGTAGATGCCAACAACTAGATGTCTTATATTTAGGGACATTAATTATTATTCCATATTATACAGGGTGTTTTCATCATTGTGGACATTATGGTTGAAATGCAGTAAGTAAGTATAAATTATGCTTAAGTTGTCAATATATCCTTTCTGGCATTAATTGTATTTGGTTCTTTGAAAATGTGACACATTTCCAAAAAAACTACGTTTGTGATAGTTAATTTCAAAATCTAATATTTGAACGTTACTATAATTGACAATATGATTATGTAATAATGCATGATTGGCTAAAGTGCAAGACTGTTTGTTGAGTCTGATGTCACTTTTAGGGGAAGTTATACGGTCTTTAACTTTCCTTGTAGTTTGGCCAATATATTTTTTGTTACAGTCATCACATGGTATGCAATACACCACATTAGATATCACCAAAATATCGTCCTTATCTTTTAATTTTAAAAAAAGGTTTTTAACTGTTACTTCGTTTTTAAATGCTAATTTGATATTGTTAAATTTAGAAAATATTTTTTTAAATCTGTGATCAAGTGGATTTGAGGCGGGTTTTGTTGTACCCTTTGAAAATCATGTAACACATTATGTATAGATGATCAGCTGAACAATAGTTTTTTGACTAACAGTTGTGGGTAACCACTATCTATAAAAAAGTTGGAAAGTTTTTTTAAATTGTGTATTTTAAGTGATGTATGACTTGTAGCTATCACCCTATTTTTCATACCTACTATGAGGTTGATTTTCATTTTTTTTTTTGGGTGGTTGGATTCAAAATGTAAAAAGCGACCAGAGGCACCTGGTTTGGTATACCAAGTCGTAATTATTTTATTATCATCTCTTCTTATCAGTTTGGTGTCCAAAAAAAGGAACACTATTAACTGTATCTTCTTTTTCAATCGTGAACTTTAAATATGTATGTATTAAATTGTTAAAAATATTTAACAGTACTACCTCTTGGAACGCTTAATATGTCATCCACATATTTTTTCAAAAAGGGGATTGCAAAGTCAATGTTGCCAAGATGATTATCCAACAGATCATCCATAACATAATAGCATAGTATGTTATGGATGAACTTTTATCAATTATTATTAATCTTATTTTTTATCAATTATTATTAATTTTTAATCAATTATTATTATTATTGCTGGTATTTGCTTATTTTTACCTTATTAAACTTGCATTTTATGATATTTATGCTGTTTTTAAATGCTAAAATTTTAAAGCGGTTTTCTACAATGTTGTGGAAAACTGTTAAAAAGACATGCCATTTTAGATCCAAATAATAGTTACTAATTATTTTATAGTGGTTTAAAGAAGTTGGAGTTGCGCGCTCTCGTAATAACCTTATGGTTTTTTGTGAAAAAAATAACTTCCGAAAAAATGTTGTTTGTGAACCTTTAGAATTTCATTCTTTACATCTTTCTGAATGTAAATCATCAACCCAAATGAATCCTAGGGATTTTTTTTAACGGAATGTTTCTTGGCGCCTGCACTAATACATTACCCTAGCAATATTAACATATGAACACCTTCCTGTTCGCTAAAAATAAGATGAAAATTAGTATTAGCTACGAAAGTTGTTTTTATTGATTCTCAAATAGTGTGTGTGTCTTTTAACATACCGTATAGCATCTTTACGTTTGATTTGTCTATTAGCATGCCTGTATTCTTTATGTATGTTGTATTTATTTTATTTCGTATTACATATTTATAAAATAAAGTTAATTGGTTATTATCAAAACAATATTCAGTAACGTAGGTTCTCATAAAAGGAATTTTATGAGAATGTTTCTGTTCGCTTTATCATGAATAATATTTATTGTATGATTAAAAATACACAAATTTTATAGTTAGTACAGAGCTCTACGCAAAAATTAAAAAAACATTAAGCACTAATTAATTTGCTGGGTTGGCGTTGCGGTTAGGGTTAAAAAAGGTTCCAACTCAATCTATTTTCATTTCCAATTTAACCGGAAATGACATAACCCGTTTGAAAATAATGTGATTCGGGTAGACTGAGGTACATTTTCGATTTAGCATTGTAAGCGCCTAGTGGATTATTTGGGGATTTTGTTTCAACAAGCGTTTTTTCTAGTTCTTCGTGTGCACGTATACTCGATTTTCTATAACGAGTACTACAAACAAAATTACTTTTTCCGAGAATAGTTTTCCTTCAAATTTTAGATTGATATAAGAGGCAGGGATCTATACGCAAAAACTGTATTTTTTATAAAAATAATTTGTAAAATAATTTAAAAAAACACCCTTAAATAACGTTTACTATAAACGATGAATTAACATAAAATGTCATTACATCAGTAAAGTTAGACAACTACTTCAGCATATTTTGTTGTGGTGGCTAATTTTCTTTAATTTTCTTCGTGTTTTTTGTGTAAATACATACAATAAGAACTGTATTCATGACAGAAGTTTAAAGACGTTTTCGTTGTCAATTTATTGTGACCAAACGAGACAAAAGTCATTCACGAAACACAATTTTAAATTGGTACTAACTTTTTCATAACAGTGGCACTGTGAAATCAATTTATGATTGTTAACAAAAAGGATACGTACACCCACCCAAAAATATAAAACTAGTTAATTTGGCTATAGATTGAAGTCGAAAGTGATCTACAATCAAACAATCGTAGTCGCTATATTGGTCAAACCACATGATGATGACGATTTTGGACTGCATCCGTATTAAATTCAAATCATACAGCAACTGTTACCAGCTGTAGCATATTTAGAATTCAGTAATAAGTTTTACAATATGTTATATAAAAATCTCGAGAAAAATTTCGAAACAGTCTCATTATGTCTGATGAAGCATATTTTCAACGAAATGTCATAAAACAAAATTGCCGATACTGATCCTCCGAGCAGCAGCAACAAATATTCAAACAATCATTCAGAAAAAGTTACTATATGGTACGGTGTATTTCTTTTGGAGTTCTCGGTTCCCATTTTTTCTGATGGCCCAACAGTATCTGATTGGATAGTCTGGTATGTTTTTATGCCTCAAAATTTTTGTTCTGGTGAGCTGCAACGATTAACAATGTAAAACAATTCAACCATGGTTCCAACAGAATGGAACAAATCCGCATACACCACAAGCTGAGGTAAAACAACCCCCTGTATTTCTGAAGGTATTTTAAGGAACCTTGTGCGGGAGAGGACTACTCGTCTAGAGACAAAGACACACACGCAATGCCTGAGTATGCTAGGGTTAATTTATAGTTTAGAAAAACTCCTAGCTCCTCGACCGGGGATCGAAACCAGGACACCAAAGTGTGAGGCAATTATCCTTACCGCACGACCACATTCATCTGCAGTTTTCATTGATATTTTGAGAGAATTGTTTCTCGGACGTCTCAATAATAAATTGGCCATCAATGTTATTGTAATGATGAACATGTAATAAGGCATGAATATTAATCCCGTTTTTAGATGAGGATGCAACGATTGATAATAAAACAGACAAAAAAATACGTTTAGATTCGGAGGAGTATATTTTCTTTAACTTTGCTGAATTCTGCCAACTACAAATATTCATTTGAATAACGTATTGTCTTTATATATCTAAGTTTATTTAAATTTTTAAAATAAGAACCTTTAGTAATAATTTGTTCTAAAGTTGTAGAAAAACATACTTTACCTAAAATATGAACATTTCTACAGATTATACGAGCACACTGTATAATGCATATGACCAAAATTCAGTCAGAAGAATTCTGTAATGCTATTTTAAATTTAAATCCAGATCTTAGAATTATCGAAAATTGTGTTAAAATTTAGTTTTTCACAAGAATTTCTACCAAATAGACACAAAAATTTGAGACATTTTTTAGAATTTTCTACGAATTATAGTTTTTTCTCTTTTCCACTATATTATGAATCACTCAAAAGTACTAACAATTCAACTTTACTTATTTATAGCTTAAGTCTAGTTTAGCTCTCATCGACTTTTAAAGCGAATGCAGTAAATTTCATAAAATCCTTCCACAATAGCTGGAATAGTAAATGTGCCATTTATTGGAGAATTTGTAGCACATATGGGTGGGAAATGTGATATATGTAACAAGGTATGTCGCCTACTAAATAACCTGATACATGTATGCTTAATAGACATGCTCTGAAGTTTGTTTTTAATATTATGTTAAAATTGAAACAAACATGTGCCAATGTAATATCACCTTTATTTTTAAATGAGGAATATAATTTTTTATTCCGTAAGCTACTGTAATGAATATCTACTTTTAGCTTTAAAAATAATTGACATATTTCGCTCAGGAAAACTGCTTTCTGCAAATAACTAATTTTCTAAATTTCTAATATGCCTGCGCATTCACCAAAAATTAGAATCGTCTAAAGATGTTAACAATCTCTTGAATATAGTCTATGTATCAGAACGCCAAGTTGACTATAATTTGGGGGTACACATTTTCCTGGAAGCCCCACTTATATTGATTCTTTAGGTTAAAGAGAAAAAACCGCTGCCAATTACTTGGGGATCAGAACTTCCTCACCGTAGTAAAACACGACGTGTGGTGGAGTTTATAATAAAAGTAATTTTTGACGTTTCAAAAAAGTCACATTTTGACGTTTTAAAAAAGTCACTTTGACGTTTCAAAAAGACATATTTTTTAACGTTTCAAAAAAGTCACATTGGTGGAATGTCACTAATATTTTTTTTAGACATTGGGACCGATTTTGCTCATCAACGAACATTTTGCTCATCAACGAACGCAATCTCTTCTAGAATATGTGTACCAAATTTGAAAGCTTTATCTCAAAAACTGTAGCTGCTATCGCTTACACACAGACAGAAAATTGTTTCTGTCTGAAATTTTGTGTATGGCCATAATTCGTCGAGATTCGTCCAGAAATGCAATAAAAATTTTCAAAATTTTTTTCACGAATACATAACTTCCGCACTTTGAGGGGTAAGGAAATAATATGATGGCCATCTCAGATAAGTAACTTTTCAAAATGGCAGCCTATCGAATTTCTAATTCACATAAACGTTCATATCTCGATCTCTGGTTATCTAAATTTAACAATCTTATTAAATTTGCAATGAATTTTGTTCTTGTCAATTTTATCGTATCTTTGACGATTTGCGAGAAAAAATATATTACACTCTAAAGATTCATTAAATTCCAATTATCTATGAAAGACGGATTATTTAATGAGAAATATTATTTAATAATTCGGAAGTTTTGTGAAAGTACTCACTGCTACACAACGGGAACCATAATGCTTGAAATATTATCCTTATGTTTTAAGTAAATGTTTGGTTGCCTGTTATATGTATATTTTTTTTAGACAATAGGATTGAGGCCAATAATTAAAATAAGAAACTGTATTTTAAAAAGTCTACATTTTGAAATACTTTATTTCATCTTCAGGACACTGAAATAAATCACAATGGTAATTTTGCGAAGAAAAAAACATGTTATAAAAATAAATTATACACTTTTAACAATTTAATAGAGAGATATTGCAACCTCCGTTGTTCTGATTCTATAATAAAGTTTTTCTTTATTTGACATATGCGCATGCGCATTTAGAATGCCCTAAAATATTGTCAATTTAATGTCAAAGCTAACAGTAGTAAATCCTGACCTATAATTTGTTTTAAAGACTTATTCAATCGACTTTTTCTGTTGATTTGTTTTGTGTAACTTTTCTTGTGTTTTTTGAAGTACATCTATCTGTCAATGCCGTTAATTTGGTGTACATATCAAAGTAAAGTATTAAGTAAGAAGTGCTATAACACTCTTTAAAACTGAATCCAAAATTGTAATACAGGATACTTTATTTGAAGTTTCTTTTAATAAAGTCAGCTTTCATTCACTTTGCAAAAACTCTCTATTATCATAGAATAGAGATTAATTAAAAATTTGTACGCAACATTCGTTGAAAAGAAAAAATGGCATAACAATAAAAATTAAATTAAAACGGGAAAAGTAATGGTATTTAAAAAAGGTTAAAACAGAACTTCCTCACCGTAGTAAAACTCGACGTGTGGTGGAGTTTATAATAAAAAATAATTTTTGACGTTTCAAAAAAAGTCACATTTTTTGACATATCAAAAAAAGTTTTAAAAAAGTCACATTAGTGGAATATCACTAATATTTTTTTTAGACATTGAGACCGATTTTTCTCATCAACGATATCAATCTCTTCCTTGACCTTTAGAATGTGTGTACCAAATTTGAAAGCTTTATCTCAAAAACTGTAGCTACTATAGCGAACCACACAGACAAACACACACACAGACAGAAAATAAACAGATGCAATAAAAATTTTCAAAATTTTTTTCACGAATATATAACTTCCTCACTTTGAGGGGTGAGGAAGTAAAAATAATTTCATTGCCAAAAAAAAAAAGCCAAAAAAAGCAAGGCGTGCGGACTTTGTATGATTGTATGCAGATTGTACAAAGTGCGCACGCCTTGCTTTTTGGTTTTTTTTTTTTTTGGTAAAGAAATAATTTTTTTACTTTTTAGTATGACTAAGAAAAGCAAGTTTTTAAAAATTGTTTTTACTTTTTTTTTATTTTCTAGCAACGGTGGAATATTGTATTGTCATCCGACTTTAGTAACTGTGCAAAATTTCATCAATTGTCAAGAAGTGTGTTAAATGAAGGATGCAAGGTTTCAAGACAAACATTGTGACTACATTGTGAGTTAAAGAAAAGCAAGTAAAAACATTAAACAGATAACAGTGATAAGAATAATTATATACAAAACAATTATATACAAAACAATTATATACAAAACAATTATATACAATACAATACAACTACTGTTACTTTTGAATCTCAAATACGAAATGAACTGCAATAAATAAAACCATGTTTGTTTTGTTATAGGTACACATGTGCAGATACCGAAATAGATGCATACTTACACATAGGTACATTGAAAATTTATAAGCTGTATATTATATGCCGGCTTCAATATATTTTTGTATATTAATTTTTTATTGGTCCTATTTAGTCTGTTATTCTTTGCCATCAATGGTTACGGATACTAGAGTCTAACGCTTTGATCACTGTGCTACCTGCTTCTGTTGTCAGACTGAATTATTCAAGGCTTTTATAAGCAGAAAACTGAGTCATGTTTCTCGGAAACACTCGAGAAGCGCATCCTATTATATGAACAATTAGCTATTTGTTTTGGATATCACATATTATACTAACCACAAATATATAATTCTCCTGATTTTGCGTAGTTCAATGAGGAGTACTTTCCGACATATCGTATATGGTATCACTAGCTTACGGAAGAAAAAATTATCACACTTTTCCAGGATTTAATAATATATAAACCGGTGGAGACAATGAAAAACAGTCAGTGAGGTAAACTACTTGAAAAATTGTCAAAATGGATTCAAGTGACTTGAAAATCTGTATATTACTAAAACTTTGAACAACACTAATCTCACAATATAATATACTTTATAAGTTATGAAAAAAAAACAATAAACAAAAGTATACCCGTATGTGTACTTACATGAAAGGAATTGAACCCGTCATATGTACAACTATATCACGACTGCTATTGTCACGTCACTCTCCGTGACCTTAAAGCCCTCATATCTTTGCATTGCATTCACAACGGAATATAATATATAATATGTGGTGCGAATGCTTTTGACAGTGACATGAAGAGTTCTTTGATTTCAACATATTTATTGTACAGAGTTTCCCAAAAAGTAAAAATATTCCTTCTTGTTTATGTCGTTCTGATTTATTCATATAGAAATGTATTATAACACTAAGGACAGTTATAGACAGTTACAGTTCCTTTCCCGAAACTAATAGAAGAAAATACATACCTACAGTATAGAATACCTTTTGATTCAGTCATTTCATCCATAATATGTAACATATGAAGAATTTTGCATAATGATGATTTTTTTATAATTAGAAAGGTAAATAGGAATATCTCTCTTTTAGAAATAGAAATATTAGAAAACCCATACTAAAATTCATGAAATTAATTTTTTTGGGTTTAAATAGAAATTCTTTTCAGTTTATAATATACGATTTTTTTAAGGTTATAAAATGAGATATTTTAGTTACCCGAAATCGGTTGTCTCGCATAAAGAAGTTTTGAGAGTTCGTCGCATGAGAATTACATAGTTCTAAGTAATAATTCACTGTTTTTACAGGAGCACAAATTTACGATTACTATTTCTAAAAAAGTCACCTTGGTTCCATTTTTATATGTGGAACGTATGGAACGAACTAATACAATATTTGCCTGATATAATACATGTAGAATGGTGTAAATTTACCCAAAATTGTAGAAATTATAGGAAAATTTACTAACATTTGCATTTGTACTTAGAACCAATGGCGGTTCGTGGGTCAAGAGATAGCGAGGTCAATTAGAAAAGCTTACTGTATTACCTACATTTTAAAGTGATTTAAATTCCAAGTCGATCCTCCGGTCTTTTTGAGATGCAAAGTGGTTATTTACTTTTTCGTTAAAGTCTTTTATCTTCTTTATTAATGCCCTTTCTATGGTAAACATAGCTAAAGAAGATAACCTTTCCTGACCCATGGTATTTCTTAAAAATGTCTTTATTCTTTTTAAGGTGGAAAAGCAACGTTCACTTTCGATGGTAGTCATAGGGAGAGTACACAAGATTTTTAACAGTTTGACACTTTCCGAGAAAGTATTGCACAAATTATTGTTAATAAAAAGCTGTAACAAAGCAACTGCACCTTCACTACTGGAAAAATCTTCTCGGCTATATAATATGTACTTCTAATTCAGTTTTAAGTTTCAAATGATTTATGACTGGATACTCCGTTTTAACTAATTTAAACATATCTTGAGGAAAGCTTTTTTTATAATCTTTAAATCGATCTGCGTGAAATAACTGAGACACTGCTAAATGATTACTGAAGCCAAACCTGTTTTTGATCTCAGATGTAATTATATCACAAACTTCTAATGAAATTCTCCTTTTTGATTCTTCCGTTTTACATCTCTGAGCAGACTGCATGGATGTCTCCTTCAAATAGTTATTCAAAATTTTATTTCTGATGTCTTCAATTTTACTATTAAAAACGCCAATATACTTATTTACTGTTATGACATCGATATTACATTTTTGTAATTGATTGAACAATATATCACAATGAGGCATAAATAACTAAATGAAAAAAATTTAACCAGTAAAGAAAATGTTCATTTTGTAAGTAGTTTTTTAAACCTATAGCTTGGTTTAGTGTTGTTTTGTGATTCATTATTAATGATTTTTTTCTAAACAATCTAATAATTCTGTTCGATAGGTAGAAACAGTCTCTATGTATTAAAATTCCATCGTGTTGGAGCAGCTTTAGGTAATCTCACCTTAACAACATTATCTAACACGGCTGTTCTTTTTGGCGATTTTCCAAAGAATGAAGAAAAGCTATGTAAATTAGCAAAAAAAAGTTTATGCTTTTATCCTGACTTGATGCTTTTTGTAAAATTAAATTTAGTTGATGAGCGTAACAATGAATAAAATTTGCTGAAGGATAACTTTTTTTAATTAAACATACCTATTAACTTCTTTTTTCTTATCAAGAGATGCTTGCTTTATCGTCATATTAAGTTTTGGGCGGCCACCACCTTTGAATTTCACTCAGTCTTCATAACCCAACTTATGTCCATATTTCAGTTTTAATATATTTTGTACAACACTCATATTTAATAGTAAACACCAAAAACACTGTTTTACTTAATTTCACGACAAGTAGAGATTTACTAATAAAATGTTCACAAATAAAAACATTAAAAACAACGCGATAGAATTTATCGACCAAAGCGTGGTCAACATTAAGACTGCTGACTAGCGACTGCTGTACTAAATTTCGTGCGTTACCGTGTCAGGGTCGTCAGGGACATTGTCCCCGGCAGTGTTTTCTGTCTCTTTTGCTTTCTGACGATTCGCGCATAAGTCTATTTCACTATAATTCGTTATAAATTCGGTCCGTAGCTAGCTTTGAAGACACGTTATGGATTGATATAAGATTTTTAAGTTCTATAAATGATTAATGTAATGATCTAGATATTGGAATAGTATTGTGCATAGAATGAACTAGAAACTTTAATATATTTTTTAAGAATATTAAAAATATATATATTACATATTTTTAAACTTCAGAAAATGAATAGCTCTATTTTTTTATTTGTATGTGGAAGGTCATTGACCAAATGACCCTATAGAAGAACCGCCAGTGCTTAGAACCATATGACTTGGTAAAGTATACTTTAGTATACAAAATAAATGGAGATATAGTATAAATTTTTAACTTTTAGTCATTAAACAGACAGCAGAAAACGTATAAAAATAAACAATCTTAGGTTTGTGGTTTCATAGAGTAGCAAAAAACATAAATTGTAGCAAATAAATGCATGATCCTAATTAGGATCATATGGAAATGAGGTTTATGACGTTATCTTTCTTTCGATAGTGAAATTTTCTAGCCAAAAAGATGCAGCAAAATATTTAAAGTAGGTTGTAATAAAAATCTTTGATTTGAGCAAAATGTCGCTTAGAACCTTATGGCTCTCATGTGATGAGTTGTCTTTTTGATTATGCATTGAATGTTAAAATTATTATTACTTTTTTAGTTCTGAGAGTTAACCATATTCTTTATAGGTTTTAATATTACCACCTATTTATAAATAGTTTATTGTCAACTTCAGTTCGTCCAAGTAAAAAAAATTGGAATATGTAGATGATACTGTTTATATTTTTAGATTTTAAAAATTTTCCAACGATATTTTTCGACTTCTACTGTACAAAAACGAAAAACCCCTAGACCGCTGCACAATGTCTTTCATTCTTATTGGAACATACTATTTAAAAAAAATTTCAATTACATAATTCAAAATATGAACATTTGATATCCTAAATTTCTTAGATTGATTGTAACTGAAGAGAATCATTTCTTAAGAATAAAATTTTTTTTTGACGCGTCAAAAGGTTTTAATTTCAATATTTTTACCCTCTAATGCTACTATGATTACTATTTTTTAATTCAATGTCTTCTTGTATGTAATTAGGAGACGTAGTTGTTTTAACAGTTTCTACGATAAAATGTATTTGAACTGTTTAGGATTAATTTACTGTTTTTCTAAAACTTTTATACTAGTACATTCAGACAAGAATGATAGTGTAAATACAGGAAACGATAGGTAGTTTATTACTATCATATTAGGTTTAAAAGGATGCTCACGTAATATCCAAATAATTAATTTATAATAAAATGTCAGATTTTTATAATATTAGACTCTTTTAGTTCAATCAAAAGCATAATTTAATTTAGAAGAATTCCAGGACCGGACTGAATTTTCATAATGTTACTCTCAGTGTCTATGACATCACCCTATGTATCATTATTTGGTAAATGTTAGTAAACGTTTAAAAAGTCAATGGACAAGTGTATAAAATAATATCATGTGATGGCACATTTCAGTTTATTCCTCAAAAATTTTCAAAAATATTGATTGATAAATTAATGCATCGTGAAGGGCTGAATAGCTTAAAGTTCTATGAATAAGTACATTTTATTTAAATTTGTTATTCGCATTATGTATATCATTTTTTGAATACAATAATAACAAAGCCCCACAAAAAAAAAAAAAAATTCTGACCTATCAACGAGACGAGTATATCCTTATGTATTTTTGTTCGCTGATTCCGAATCCGGGGTCAAAGAAGTCGTACACCCCCAAAAAAAAATTTTAGAGCCAAAAATCACCACCTGAATCGTTTTGTTTAATATTTTCGGGAAAAATTGAATGTATTACGATAAAAATAAAGGTGAATTGCAGCGTTCACCCTATCGGTATGAAACGCACCCCCATAGAGGGTGAGAACCACCCTCATCTGCCATCAAACCAATTGATAACAACAATGACTGAAAAACATCTAAAAATGTTTAAGTTTCGTTAGGTTTGCAATAAACTGACGTAGAATTCACGTAATACCTCAAAACTACCCCTATATCGTTATGAAAAACAACCCTTAACTTCAATTACAGAAAAAAGAAAGGAAAAAACATAAAATGACAAGGGGAACGTTTCCACCAGGACATAGCCGAAATGGAAAAACGATATCAAGGAAGAGCCCAAGTAACAACTCTAAGATACTTTTGATTTATTTAGGTTTTAAAAGTGCTTTAACATGTTCAATAAAATGATAGTGGTTTTAAAATTACCTTAAGATAAACTAAAAGTTCTTAAAGACCACTGATTCTTATGCAAAGGATTTAATGCACTCTTTAAATTAAAATAAAAAAACTGTTTGCTCCTAATGCCCTATTGATCTTATACTAGTTTTATAATACTCTTGATATTGGCTATTTTAAAACTAATTTGCCTTTTTAAAGAATTAAATAGCAAGTTGGTTTTAAAACAATCCATTTTGGAACAAATGGTTTTAATGTAGTTTTATGGAGTATCCTTGATGTAGTCATTAAAACCCATTAAGGAAACTATTTTATCTTAAGCCTATATGCTCAATGAAATTCCACATTAAATCCTAAAACATAGTTTTTACTTTTTAAAGAGTAAATTAAGAATATTTTAAAGTTCAAAGGTTTTAATTTAGTCAATTTGATTAAAAGAAATGCCTGTTGGATTTTTGATGACTTTATTAAAACTAATTCTACCCCCTCCATAATCGGAGAAAACACGCCATCTGCTCAATAAACTGATTGCTGATTTAGTGAACCAGTGCAGTCCGTGTAACTACTTTATGCATGAATGAAAACTAGAAGACATATTTAAAATGGAAAATATTAGTGACAAGTATTTTAAATTAAAACGAAGTCACTAAATCCAGCAATCACAAAACGGGCACAATTTTAAGGTAAGGATTTCATACGCGCGCCAGATCCCTTTAAATTAATAAGGCCACGAGTTTGAACATATTAAAGCAACTCAGTTTTAAAAAGAAGAGTAAATAAATGTCTGGGAGAGTAATTGTACTTAAAGTGGTAAATAAAACGCTATTTTAAGTCTTGTAAGATTTAAAATGTTCTATTAACTTGCAATCAGTTTTTATCTAGACCACGCCATTTTTTATATAAGATACAGACCCGCCATGATGAATATTTTCAATAGCCAAAGAAAAAAATATTATTGAAATATATGCACTTTACATCCTCTTAAATAACTGAAGGACGGTGTGTCCAAACATGCAATTTAATAAAAAAAAATGCATTTGGATGTTTAGATGCAAAATAAAAATTGACGATATTTTTAAAAAAATTTTTAGATAATAAAAAAAACATTATATTGGTGGCGCTCGAGTTATGTAGAAGTATTTTATTATATTTTGTCAGAAAAGTGCCATCCGTTGGTAATTTTTACCAGAATAGTTTGCATTTGAATATCATTTTTGATCAGCTTTATATGCGTTACGTTTAAAATATTACCACTCTGCCCCATTAGAGACTTGCCGTTGTTTTAACTATTTCACGCATAAAGTTGTCCGACTTTAAAACAAAATAAAACCCTTTTAGGATTAATTATAATGATTCTCAAGGCAATTTAGTCTGCTGCAATTTTATTTTAAATGCAAAACGTTTTAATACATAAATTTAAGGTTGCCTTGAAGAACTCTTTAAGAATATGAAATTAAAACTAAATGGTTTTTAATATAGTTTTAAAATTTAGTCTTCAAGACCCTTTTAGGATGGGCCCTTTTTAGCTAGAAGCTGCTTTATGGTGATCCTAAGCTTGTCTTGAAGTTCATTTGGTTTTATTCGAAGTTTTATTGTATAATTTTAAAGCGACCTTGGAGATCTTAATAAGAGCATTAGTGTTACCTGGGATGGGACGAACACATTATGGCAGACTACTGTTGGTCTCTGAAAAGAGACACGAAAGAACAACACAAACGACAGTCAGTAAGAAGATCGGTTGAAAATAAAGTTAAAAGATACCATAAAAAAAAAGATTAAAAATGGAAGAATTAAGAGCTACTAACGTAAGAGTAATTCTCACCCCCTTCAGGGATGCGTTTAATACCCAAATGGTGTTAAGATTGGTGACAAGTGACTGCTAATATCCTAGCCATAAGGATCTCTGCAAATAAGAACATCCATATAATGAAATCGTTATCAAATTTCATGTTTTTTCCTTTCTTTTTTCTGTAATTAAGGGTTCTTTTTCATAACGCTATAGGGGTAGTTTTGGGGTATTACGTGAATTCTACGTCAGTTTATTGCAAACCTAACGAAACTTAAACATTTTTAGATGTTTTTCAGTCATTGTCGTTATCAATTGGTTTGATGGCAGATGAGGGTGGTTCTCACCCTCTATGGGGGTGCGTTTCATACCGATAGGGTGAACGCTGCAATTCACCTTTATTTTTATCGTAATACATTCAATTTTTCCCGAAAATATTAAACAAAACGATTCAGGGGGTGTTTTTTGGCTCTAAAATTTTTTTTTTGGGGGTGTACGACTTGTTTTGACCCCGGATTCGGAATCAGCGATCAAAAATACATAAGAATATACTCATCTCGTTGCCAGGTCAGACATTTTTTTTTTTGTGAGGCTGTGTAATAGACCAAAAAGTTAATATTGATAAGAACTTATTTGTTTTTTTTTATATGCAATGTTTTAAGTATTTTTAAGTTTAAAATTCCTATTAAATTTTAAAATTATGGAAAAAAAATATGTTAATAATTAGCAAGCAGAATAAAAATTAGTTTTTAACCACCAATAGAAAATAATATATTAAAATATTAAAGAAGAAAGTTGGCAATTTTATTTGACAAAATAAAATTAAAATTGAACTCATTAAGTAATCACTAAAAGAGATAATTAACAGAACGATGCAATTAATTAAAATTACGATAGATTTTCAAAATAAGCCCTCTCCCCAGTGTTAATAAAAGGTTTTTCATATCTATGAATTATTTTCTGGTTATTTCTAATGTTATCATGTATCAGATATATTAATACTTTTTTCTAGTACCTGTTTTCGTGTATTGATTTCTTCGTTGCATAACTATGACTTGAGGTAGCCCCATAAAAAATAGTGTAGAGGTGTAAGATCAGGAGACCGCTGTGGACAGTTAATCGGAACTCTTCGACTGATACATCTGTTAGGATAATGCTAATTCAGATGATCTCTGACCGATACAGAAGACTAGAGTCCAGCACCATCATACCGAACCACATGCTCCTAATACTGATGCCTTGTTATTAGGGATGATAATGATGTACCGATGTTTTAAAAATATCAATGCACCAAACTATAAACATTGATGTTTTGCCATCGATGTCTGAATGGCGATGCATATCGATATATCATCATTCAGACATCGATGGTAAAATACCGATGCATCAAACTATAAACTTCGATAGTTAGCCATCGATGTCTGAATGAAGCTACATATGATATTTTTAAAACATCGATGTAAACGATTACTTTGATGTTTTAAAAATATTGATGCATTAGATTATAAACATCAATATTTTGCCATCGATGTTTGAATGACGGTACATCGATAAGTATCATCATTCAGACATCGATAGCAAAACATCGATGTTTATAGTCTGATGCATCGATGTTTTTAAAACATCGATACGTCGTTGCCATCCCTACTGGCAAAGTGTCTAAGAAAATTTAAATTAACTTCACTAGCTAACCTTCCTCAAGCCTTTATTAAGTGTTTAGGATAATATTTTTGTTTATGGTTTTTGTTATGAGAATGGGAGCGCTGCGAAAAGAGTGTAAACATTTTCCAAATCGCCGCATAACCAAATCATACGTCATCTTCAAATTTCTAATATAGTAATGAACATGGAAGATTTCTTATTATTTTATTTCAAAAATGATGCACATAATGTGAATAATAAATTCAAATAAAATGTGCTTAATATGGAAGAGTAAGCGAGTCCAGCTTTGCGCAATTTTTTAATTGTTCAAAAAAAGTTAAAATGCTAAATTAGTGTAGGGTATTTAAATAAAAGTTAGCTGGTTTGCATTATTTTTAGAATTTAGAATTTGGTCAATCAATATTTTTAAAAATATTTTGAGAAATAACCATAAACTTGCCATCAAATATTACGACCCAGAAATATGGCCGACTACAGTTTTAGACAATAACCATAAAACGCTCTGTATATCAAAAACTATTCACATTAAAAGGTAACTGTAGTCTACCTCCCATAACACTATGTCATTCACTGAATAGCATCTATAGCAGTTCACTAATCAATCAAGAAATAATAATTAATACAATACTTATCAGAACCTAGTAGCAGCAGATTATTTTGTAATAGGGTATATGTGATTATGTATAAAATCCGTTGACAAAGATTTTGGGTCTAATATTTATTTTTTCGTACGACAAAAAATCTACAAAATCACTTATAAGATTAAATATTGGATTTAATGATTGAAAAAACCAGACGTAGAAGGAGCAAGTAAAGAAATATAAAAAATTTAAGTTAATTTATATTCAACCTTCAGTATATTAATGTGACAAATTTAGAAAGCTTTTCCATTATGCATGATGGCAGACGACATCTATCTTTGAAACAATTATCTTTTGAAGTCTACCTTACGAGCACCTTTTTTTATATTTATGGAAATCTTTAAATGTATATCGTTGAATATATGCTAATAAATAAAGAGAAATGCAAATATTTATTGGTCTAAAATTTTATTCTAACACAGACATCGATAAAGTTTGTTCGACATCAGAAAACACTCTGTATAATAGGGATCAATATCAACAGGAAAAAATCTGGAGCTACTTTACACGGAGTGGATCATCTTAATAGGAACGTACTGGGCCTTTATAATGAATTATCGAGGAAGGGTCTAATTTTCTTATCGGTATTTAGTACTCTGGGTAAGTAGATAATATATGGATAGGGTAAGGGCACTTGTCAATCATTCTTTAAATCCCAGCAGTGGACTGAGATTTTATCCCAAATTAATTTTTTTCTACCTACTATTTAAACAATTTGAACATTAACAACATAAACAAAAATGAAGCATTGATGGCGATTATCTCGCTTAAACTAAAGGCGGCTATTGGTCGAATGATGTACTACGATGTTTTTTTAGCCCATAGTGAATTGCTCATGAAATCGTTGTGCATCATATTTAATATCCCTTAATAAAAAATGTTCCAAATAAATTTAAAATATCTGATGTGGCCAGCACATAACTTTCTTATACCAGAATATATCATCCTGATCTAAAAAACCTTTCAATTCAATTTTTCACTTACCTCAATTAAATTTTAATAGCATACCTTTCTTTAAAATTTTCAAATAATTAATTATCAGCATTGTTCGATGCTGTCAATTATAATTCATGTCACATATTTAAATAATTTCTTCTTGTTGACATTTTTGTGTAACTAAATTAGACATTTCAAATGTTAAACTGCTAAATTTATCCTAACCCCATTTTATGAGGTTAAATGTGTAAAAAATGTCAATTTATTCAAATGCTTGAGCTGGCCAATTTTGCTCATCACCGAATTTATCATTGTCTTTGGCCACTAGAAAACATACTAAATTTGATAGTTTTATCTCAAAAACTGTGGCTGCTATCGCGATACTACAGACATCCAGACAGATTTTTTTCCGTAAAGTTGTTTTTTCATTACAATTCGTCGAGATTCGTCCAGATGTGCAATAAAAAAATTTTAAATGATATTTTACAAGTTGTTGGCTGTTAAAGTAGAAATTATTTCTTCAATAAAAAACAGAAAAAACTTTATTTCCTATTTTTATTTTTAGAGGACTTCCAGCCAGGTATATGGACAATTATTTATCCTACGTTTCGTCCAAGTTTTCGGACTTTTTCAAAGGTTAAAAGCTAAAAATAATGGTTTTACATAAGTTTTAAATTTGATTAGTGACAGAATACATATCCAAAAAGGTGTTTTCTTAGCTAATATAAATTTTCTATTTTAATTTTATATGGGCTGGTTTTATTTATTTTTTTTTATTTGGTAAGTATGTATTGTAGTTCGACGAGTTAGACAGAGAATGATCAGTATTTGGTGTCGTCGTTGTGTGTTCTTTTTAAGAGTAGGTAATTATAACAGCTGATAGTATACTTATATTGATGGTCCGAGTGACAGAGTTATTGTAAACATTCTCATGATATTGGATAGCCGTTGAGAAGAGATTTTGCAGTTAGCACATATACAGGATGTATAAAAATTGTTACTATTGAATAAGATTGCGATATATGCTACTTAGATTTTCTATATCTGTTTAATAATTTACTGTTTTTTTTATTTTGTATTTCGGCCATTTCCAAAAACATGTGTTTTTTGGAATTTCTTTCTTTATGCAGTATGGTTGTATCCGGAAAGTTAAAATTGTGTGAATTATTTATGGCGTGTTCAGCTAATGCTGTGCTACATGAATTAGGAGTTGCTATGGAATTTCTAATTAATAATTTATGTTGATTTATACGTTTATTTAAATATTGTTGGGTTTGTCCAATGTAACACCTATCGCAATCTGAGCAATCAATTTTATAAATAACATGGGTTTGATTTAATTTCTCTATTGGATCTTTTAGTTTTGAATATAATTTATTTTTTATGCTATTATCATTTCTGTATGCTAATTGTATGTTATATTTACCTAATTCTTTCTGAACTTTTTCTGATACTTGTGGAATGTATGGTGCCGATATGTATATTTTGTCTCTATTTGGATTGTTTTGATTTTTGTCCTGGTTTGTGTTGTTAAATATGGGTCCAAAGCAGTTAGGTTGTAAATCTATGTCAACTTGATTTTTATTGCTTTTGTTATTTATTATCTGTATTCTCTTTTGAATATACTTATTCATAAAAGGTGGCGGGTAAAAGAATGTTTTTGATTTTAATTATGTTTTCTTTGTGAAACAGTTTATCTGATAGTAAAATGGCCCTGTCCACGAGGCTGTTTATAACGCTAATTTTGTATTTATTACTAGTTTTTGATTGGAAGTTGGTATATCGTCCCGAACTCATACTTTTTTGATACCAGTTAGTTTTAATTCTACTGGTAGATCTAATTAAAGTCAGGTCTAAGAAGTTTATTTTATTTTCATTTTCTGTTTCTAATTCTAACGCAATTCTAACGCATAGTAGACAATCGTCTACGTATCGTTTATAAAATGCAATTTTATTTGAAAGTGTCGGTATTAGTTGGTATTCTAGATATTCCAGAGTTAAATTTGCACACACTGCTGAAAGTGGTTGGCCCATAGCTAGTCCTTCTGTTTGTTTATAAAAGGTTTTATTGAACGAGAAGTATGTTGAATTTAATAAAAAAATTTTAATTTCTTTTTAATTAATTCATTCGTCAGCCTGTTTCCACTACCAAGGCCAATCACCCACGCCAGGTGATTGGCACCCCAACCTGAAAATTTGGTCATACCCTCACTATACCAGGTGTTAACGAGATCATGTGTCAGACCGTCATTTTTTTAAAATTTTAATAAAATTTTCAAATTTAAAACTCACGTATGAGAAGTAAATGGATTTATTTTGATGAACACATATTATGAATACCACTCAAAGAAGAAATAAGAAAGAGACTTATAAGTGTTCAAGTGGGATTATAGTTAAGACAGTAATTAATCTATTGTTGTTAATTGTTAATTAGTAAATAAAGTAGTGAATAAGTGTTACCTGGACTTTCAATCAACGAATCTACAAGTAGAGGTGTTTGTGGGAAAAGCAAACACGTAACAATATTCTGATTATGTATGAAATTTTCTATATAAAAATCAAAATTTTTGACATTACTATCAAGTATGGCGGACTTATTTTAATTTTTTTTGAAATTTAAAATTAATAATTGAAACCCTTTGTATAATGTAAATTTTCCAAGGAGGCATTAGATATAATATGGTTCATTTTTCTATTTGGGTGCAATATGATGCGAATATTTTGCATTATAATGAAATTATTTGAAAAAATTCTGACATTTGGACGACAATTATTAATTTTTTCAAACAGTAACCCCTATTTTTTCCTTCCTTATAGGAATCGTCATAATTTAAGCTCTAAACTGATGTAAGTATAACGGATTTCATTATAAATGAATTGTGGTAAATATAAAATTTTGGTTTCGTATAAAATATATTAATCTAAAGTATTAAAATAATTTGCATTGTTAATATATTTTCGTCAAAAGTCCATCTACTTCTCATACGTAATTTTTAAATTTGAAAATTTTATTTCAATTAAAAAAAAATGGCGGGCTGATACATGATCTCGTTGACACCCGATATTGATTCATGGTGGCCTGTTTTAGCTGGGTCACCCTGTATAGGAAACTAACATTATTTTTTTTCAAATAAACGGTAGCTTTTTAATTCTGTTATTTTGGACATAAAACTCAAACACGAGCTATTCTAGCTTCTAGACAATAGAATTTCCTGTAAATTAATACAAACTTCGTGTAATACATTTCTCTTAGTAAATCCGTACAGTGTTTCCCTTTTTTGCAGTGAAGTTCAACGAAACTATTTCCCAGACCCATTATATTAAACTTTTTGTGCCATTACTAATATCTCACGTATGTTCGGGCGAATAGAATCCAACTGTAATCCTCAATAGCCCGGCCAACGGCTAGCGAATCTCTGAATAGGTTGAAATTTCTTCTAGAAATTATTAGTTAACATCAACGTTATAATCTTTTGGAAAAGATTAGTTTTTCACACATATGAACAAAATGGTAAACAACATTTATACAGGGTGTTTCTAAATTACATGCATATCTTTGATCTACCTGTTCCTTATTTAAAAAATAAGACGAAAAGTTTCTGTAAACGTATGTCTAAAATCGCCTCCTAAGGCAGCTCCTAGTCTATTTTATTCGTAGAATTCTTTCTTATTCATTAAAAAAATTATGTTATGATGAGAATATGTATTTATTATTCAAGAATGAACAGATTTTACAAATAAAAAGAAATCATTATAGGAGATACTTATAATATCTACCATCTTCGCGTATACATAGACGACATACATATTTGTCTATGAAAATATGAATGGTATTTGTTTATTGATATCGGAGGCATCAAGATTTTTATTTTGCAATTGCTGGACATCATCTGTAGGATATGCATATACTAAATTTTTCATGCTGCTCCAAAAATGTACATGTCAAGAGGATTTAATTCGGGAGAACATGCAAGCCACTGAATAGGATTATCTTGTTCTCCTCCAATCCAGCACTAAAGGAATCTTGTTTAAATATCCTCTTATCTTCGTAATGTGACCCTGATTCGCTGATAAGCCAAAACTGGAAAATTCTCTAAAAATTCTTCGAATTCATGTGTTAAAAAACTTAGATAAGATGCTCCTATTAACCATTGTGGCTTGGTATATGTATCAATAACGGAATCTCCAACTATTCATGCCCAAACATTCAATGAGAATCTATATTGATAATGGTTGTCGCTTATTGTATAGAATTTTCTCCGCAAAGTGCCCAAGTGTGAAAGTTTCGCTGGTTAACCTGATGTAAAATAGGCTTCATTCGGAAACAAAATAATTTCCAAAAATCTTGAATCACATTATTAGAGAAAACACAACCTTTTTTTGGTAAAACAACCGGTTTTAAATGTTGTACTTTTTGATAATGGTATGGTATTGCTCATGAGTTATCCTCCCTGCTGTTGCATGTGAAACTCCCAATTTTTTTAATTTTTATTTTTTCTTTAGATAAAAACCTTTAAAAAGTTAAAAAAGAATGTAATGAGAGAATATAATGCTATAGAAAAAAAAATTAATAGATATTTTACATCTTCTTAACTTTAATATATCTCAGCAAATACAAAAATGTGGACGGTTGGCACGAAATAGATAGGGACAGGGTGCGAGTTTTTTTTAATAATCAAGTCGATTATTTTTATAAAGATTGACATAAATCGATTAAGCTAGCACAATATGTCCAACATCAACAATTTTTGAATGTCTGCGATCAAAACAACGAATATTGTTAACAATAATAACTTTAATTGTATTGATAATAATTATAATAACTTTTTTTTAATTAAATATCATCGTGTTTTTTTTAATCAAGTTTTCAATTACGGGCTTGGATAATTTTGAAATTAAACGGTATTTAAAGATATAAAGTTATAGAGTCTTAACTTTTATTAACGTATTATACATCAATGGAAAGGGTATTTCTTCTACTTTTTTAGAAATTCTCTGTTTCATTTCTAAGATACATTGCTTCCTTATATACAGTTTTTTTTTCATACCCATGTTTAGAATTAAAAGAAAAATAATTTGAGTAAACTTTTAACTATTGGCCGGGTGTGCCCGGGTCAAGTGAAATACTACTTGTGACAGCTAGTCTATCTACCTATACAATGTAATAAGACATACTGCATTTCGATGCATTTATATATAAAAATGGAAAATCTCCGAATCAAGGTAGGATCACAGGTTTCTAAGATGTAACGTCATGTTAATAATTTATTTGTTAAAATATTTATACATAATCAAATATGCTTTTAGTGACAAGAATCTACTGGTTCCTGTTTTTTTGATCATTATTAGGTGCCCATAAGGTTTATCATATACCGCAAGTTTTTATCGATACGAAAATAATGATATCGCCAACAACTTTACACGTTTGGATCAGGTTTATGAAGTTCTTCATATATTCTATAATCTATTATCCCAAAAGTGATCTACAATCACCGAAGAAAATAAGACAGAAAAACAAAGAAAAAGCGTGTACAGGAATGTTTCCGTTAACGATTTTGGTTTAATAATAGACAAACCTCGTCAAGTTAGCGGCAATAGCAATGACGGAAATACTGCAAGAAAATTTTTTGTTAACTTTACTTGTGCGTCTGAAATAACCGGAGATGATGAAGAAGCGGTAAATAGATTCAATATCATACTTTAAGCTATGTCTTATGATAAGAAAATTTATGCAACAAAATTTGGTCACTACACACGCACTATAGCTGAACTTTATGTAAGCAAATATAATTGGCACTGACGGTTCTTCTATAGGGTCATTTGGTCAATGACCTCTCACATACAAATAAAAAAATAGAGCTGTTCATTTTCTGAAGTTTAAAAATATATAATGTATATATTTTTAATATTCTTAAAAAATATATTAAAGTTTCTAGTTCATTCTATGCACAATACTATTCAAATATCTAGATCGCAGGATTTTATATTCATTACATTATTCATTTATAGAATTTAAAAATCTTGGATCAATCCACAACTTGTCCCCAAAGCTAGCTACGGACCGAATTTACAACGAATTATAGTGAAATAGACTTATGCGCGAATCGTCAGAAAGCAAAAGAGACAGAAAACACTGGTGGGCACAATGTCCCTGACACATTTTACGTAAACGGTAACGCAGAAAGTTTAGTCGAGCACTAGCAGTCCTAATGTTGACTAGGTACACGTTGGTCGGTAAATTCTGTCGCGTTGTTTTTAATGTTTTTATTTGTGAACATTTTATTAGTAAATCTCTACTTATCGTAAAATTAAGTAAAATAGTGTTTTTGGTGTTTACTATTAAATATGAGTGTTGTAGAAAATATGTTAAAACTGAAAGATGGACATAATAAAGTACAAGTAGTTTTTATGTTTAGATACGTTTTAGACGGTGTGAAGCAGTGAAGCAGTTGCTTTGTTACAGCTTTTTATTAACAATAATTTGTGCAATACTTTTTCTGAAAGTGTCAAACTGTTAAAAATCTTGTGTACCTACTCTTGTTTTTCCACCTTAAAAACAATAAAGACATTTTTAAGAAATACCATGGGTCAGGAAAGGTTATCTTCTTTAGCTAAGCTTACCATAGAAAGGGCATTAATAAAGAAGATACAAGACTTTAATGAAAAAAGTAATTGACCACTTTGCATCTCAAAGAGACCGGAGGATCGACTTGGAATTTAAATCACTTTAAAAGGTAGGTAATACAATAAACTTTTCTAATTGACCTCACTATCTCTTGACCCCCAAACCGCCACTGATAATTGGTACTACATGACGTCTTTAGTTCACAAAGTTCTGATTCGCGGAGAGAACATAATTAAATACAATGCTATTTTGCCTCTTGGACAGATATCTGAAGATGTCGAAAAATCTAGAAACAAACATTATAAAAATATTACACTGAATTATTCCAAAAAATGTTTCAGGTCAGCGACCAATGAAGATGATTTTCATTCTTTGCTGTGCACATTCGATACATTAATAATGAGCATTAGAAACCAACTTTCACAAAAACACATAGAACTCGATCAGGAAATTTTAGCTTTCCTGGACGACTAAAATTGTTATTCCTCGTTTTCTATAATTATACAGTTTAAATTTTGTATAATCTTATTCCAACATTAACGTTAATTTTGCTGTTTCCCCAATTTAACTTTTTATTGTATTAGTAATTAGGAATTGTATTGAAATAATTGTGACTTACGCTTTTCATTATTATTTTACGCTACACAAATTTACAAACAATATAATTTGTAATTGTTGGAAAATTTGTAGAGCTGACCCATTTTTTTCCTTGGTTATTATTTATTTTATTAACTTTTTTGACATCCTGTGCCGGTTTTTTTTTTTGCTTCTTTAGAGTTCCTAGTACCCTATATTATGTATGAAAATGTATGCAACCATCCATTTTCATTCATGAACTAGCTGTAAATAAACAAATTTTCGGAATTTGCTTTTTTACAAAAATTAAATTGATTAAATTTTCGATTTTGAGTCTGCTATATTGGATCCATTATGAATTTTGGAATTTTAGTGTCATTTTCGGATTCAACAACCTAAAAAGTCCTCAAGTACCAAGTTTCATAAAAATTGGCACAAAAGCAAAATTTGAGGCTAAAAGGGTTTTAATGATTGCTATTTTTTAATAAACAAATTAATAATATTTTAATGGCTTTCCATTTCTCAAGTTAAACTTTAACCCTCTTCTGCTCTACATACCAAACTTTATAAGAATAGGTCTAAAAATAATAAAGTTACATATTTTTGGCAAAGGAATGTCCCTTTCACACCACTGTGCGGCGTCTTGCCGTCAATCAATTTCTCCTGCGCTTGCCGTAAATTAAGTGCATATCATTTAATTCAGAGAACGAATATCCATTTACTATTATTATAATAATTAACAGTAATTAAGACGATAAAGCAACAACTCGTGATTGGATTAACATTCTGTTATGTGTATGTATCTGTGTCTATAATTCTCAAGAATAAAAATAAACTAAAAGTTCAAAATTCACACTATCAAATTACAACTGACAAAATAGAATTACAGAGACTGCAATTGAAAAAAAATTTAACTGATTTGAATGAAAATAAAAAGCTAAAGGTGAAATAGATTTATTTATTAAATATTTAAATTGAAAACCAACTATAGCAAAATCAAAAAACTAAATGTAAAAATTGGTCATGTTAATCCATTAATAATTGCTTCGATCAGCTTAGGGACATAATATCTAAATACGATTTTTCAGTCGTTGGGATATCAGAAACTTGGTTAAATTCAGAATTCCCAAGTAAATTTATTTTAATACCCAAGTTCAATATCGTCAGAGCAGACCGTGACGGACGTGGATGTGGCGTAGCATGTTATTTGAAAGCGTCTTATAAATTCAAGCTGTATTATTCGTCGAATCCAGATAATGCATTAGAACAACTATGGTTATTAATAGTTAATTTCAATAAGCAAAAAATAGCCAATGGTGTGATTCACCGTCCTCCCAGTTCAAATATTGAAACATGCCTAAGTGAACTTAATAATGTACTAGAATGTGTATATGTGGAAGCCGAATTGATGATGTTTATGGGTGACATTAATATTAATTTATTAAATTTAAATTCTAATGGGTCTAAACATTTTTGTGCTCTTTCAGTAAACACACATATGTTAGAAGGACGTTTATAATGTCCAAACACCATTTGAAAATCGTTTCTTTTTTTACGTAAAAACAACTTAAAAATGTTGCGGCTTCACACGTTTCAGACAACGAAATTATAAACGTTTAATATTAGTATATGTGTAATGAATATGTCAGATATTTTAAAATGTATTCATAGTGTACGTAACTCCAAAAAATTCAGTTGATGTGGACGTTTTATTAACGTTTAAGAGAACAGTTTTATAAACGCTTTAGGACGGCCAACATTTTTCATGAAAAAATCACGTATTTTTAACGATACGATAGTAGTAGAGAATGCGAATTAAAAACAACCTTCACCCATCTGTTTAATGGATGAAAAATATTTTATATTAATTTTAATATGTTATAAAATATATTGCGAGTGGGTTGGCTAATAAATTCCTGGCAAAACTATGATTAACTAAAAATTCAAAAATAACTTTTTTTAAACATTTGTTTAAGGAACAAATTTTATTCCAGTCGAAACTATGAAGCCTATAGAATATGTAAACGTTAGGTTGTCTATTTTTTTCCTGGCGTAACTATTAGGTTGGCAGGTATAAACAGGTAATTCGATGCTAGTAATTTACATTCATATGTTTAATGAATAAATCTTATATCAAAATAAAGGTAATTAATTTGCGAACAGAATGATATAGGGTTGTCTGCGAAAAATCTGGGTTAAATTCCGGTTGGCGAGCTTTAAAAAGCGAAATATTGGTACTGTTGTTACGCTTTTTGTTTTTACTTACGTTTTGTACTTTTTTCAATAAATACAATTTATTTCATTAAATTTGAATTTGTCTTTCAAAAAATCATTGTAATCTTTAACGACAGTTTCCTCGAAAACAGTTGGAGTTATCAAGTTCTACCAAGTGTACCTTTTTTTACGTGGAAATGACGCCCTCATTAGATTTTCTAGTCAAAAGCACCACAACGTTTGGTCAAAAAAAATATGAAAAAAAAAATCATTATCAGATACAGTTCTTGCGGCGCCCTCTATGGTCTAACGTGATGTGATACATAAATTATTGTTTCTTAGATTAAGAAATGTTCCTTTACCAAATTTGGTGAAGATCGGTCAAGAGGTTGTTGAGTTATTGCAAAAAAACGAAAAAATAATTTCAACTTTGACATCCTGTAACTTTTTCCGCAGCAACTTTTTACTAAAGCATATTTGGTTATATCTTCATATTTTTTTCCAAAGAACCTACCCTTGAACTATGGCCCATTATTAATGGTTCACCCTGTATGCCAAATTTGAGTCGTTGCTTAAATAATTATAAAAACTGCTTTTTATGGGTCATCTTTGGGTGAATCCAGCTTCCTTAGGAAGTGATTTTAGACATATGTTTATAAAAACGTCGTATTTTTTAAAGTAAGGAGTAAGTGGTTCAAGGATTTACATGTTATTTAGAAACACCCTGTATTTATAATCTTTCAGTCTAAACTGGTTTTCTAGATATTTCCTGCTTCATTGTCATAGTGGGATAACAATCAAGATTGCGAGTAAACCTCGTCTTAACAGTTTTTAATAACTTAACATATCAAACTTTCGCATGTGCCTTTCACATAACAACGTTCGTGCTTTTGAATTTATAAGTTTATTTCCCCTGCTAGCATTGTATTGTAAAGTTTTGGAATTTCACGAGTATTTTACAATATCACAATGTAGGTATTCCTATTATTCCTTGACACTATATATTCAATGCACGCAAATATAACAGAAGCATGATATCAACGGAACCCATGCCATTGATCTATTTGAAGTGGTAGTCAGCATTGAAATAAATACAAGTACAGAGGATGAAATAATTGTGAGTAAACATGAAACAATTGAAGATGTCGATCCAGCCCTTTAAAAAAAAATGACAAAATCTAGGTAGCCACTAATTTAAATCAAACAAAATCAAATAATTACTAATATACTAATTTAAGCAAATTATAGTAGGATAAATCACTTTAGTGACGGGACGTGCGGGGTACGATGAGACATAAGGGCGAGAAATGTCTAACACAAGACAACTTCTGTCTTTTACACCGCTTACATTCGAGCGAGAATGATGATTGTTGTTTTTGTTGGCACGCGACCGAGGCGGAGTTTTACTTACATTCTGTTATACTTCAGGTCCACACTTACTTTTGTTATTGACTTGTTTAACAGTGCGTTGTAGGAGAGTATAATATTATAAGTAATAATTATTTTGTATCTGTTTATTTGCTGGCGTGTTTTGAAAATAATATAAGAAGGTTATCGAATTTAATGTAAAAATGTTTCGACAGTAGGAGACCTCAAGTGTTAGTGGTTACAGTATTAAAAGAAAATCAAAGTTCATCAGTGTTTTCAGAAAGAAGAAATCGGCTGCATTTCAACAAGCAAGCGAAACAAATTTGCTTTAATGTTTACAATAATATTTTGAAGGGATGAGATAATGACCTCAATTTGTATGATTTAGATGTAATACGTGAAACAGCATCTCTGACAAACGTTCACCGTCCCACAATACACAAACTGGTGAAAGAAGGTGCTCTCCCAAGAAAACTACGATCCAACGCTGGTCAATTGAAAACTCTGGACCCATCGTTAGCAAAACTTTTAGGAACTTTAGTTTACGACGCGTATAAGAAAAATGAAATCCCAACTATTGACGTGGTAGAAACTTGACTGAGAAAAGTTGGATTTAAATATCAAACTATTAATAAGCGCATGGCGATTATGGACAATAGACGAATAGTGGATTGGCGAGAATCATATCTAGAGGAGATAAAAAAACTCAAAAGGGAAAATAGATTAATTTATTATCTAGATGAAACTTGGTATGATACTTATGACACCTTAAAAAAGGGATGGAGTTGTGTATCTAGGAAATGTCAACCAATCTCATTGTCCTCTAATAAAAGTATTCGGTTGATTATATTACACTATGGATCAGTTGATGGATGGGTTGATAATGCATAGAAACTATGCTGAAAAAACATGGAAAACTGGTAACGTGGATTACTACAAGAACGTGGACGGAGAAATATTTGAGAAATGGTTTAAAATTACCCTAATTCCAAAATAAAACCGAATAGCATTATTATTCTTGACAATGCGAAGTACCATTCGAGACCACTGTATGCAATTCCTAACAAGAGTTCTACTAAGCTGGAGTTACAATTTTTTTTTAATGGAATATGATCTCTATTATGAGGAAAATTATAATAACTCGTGGAAATCCTGCAAATGAAAAATTATGAGAAGCATATTATAGACACTATAACGGAGAGATATGGCCACAAAATGTTGAGATTACCGCTATATTCCTGTATTTTCAACCCAATTGATTAATTTGATGTAAATTGAAGAAAAATATCAGAAAAGGAAATACTTTTCCGAAATTCGATATTCAAAATAAAGTGTCGAAAATTAACAAGGAAGTTTGAGAAAAAAGAATTAGGAAAGTAATTACAATTGAGAATGACTATTTAAAAACTGCTGAATGTCATATAAATGGTGGAAATAAATTTATTATAAATTTGAACGAGAATAGTAATTCATCTGGAAATGAAGAAGAGGATGAGAAGGGCGAGGATTCAGAAAAAGAAGCGATGTGAGGTGAGGTAAAGTGAAGTGATGTGTAGTGAAGAAGTGAATTTTCTGATATCAACTGTATTATTTATTTCTTTTTTTGTGCTTTCGTAGTTCAGTGCTTGAGAAATATTCTTTTTCTTCATACGTCACAAAAGTCATTATTTTTAATGGTAAAATCTGACACAAAAATTGATGTTTTTGTTACTAATATAAAAATGTCAACACTTTTAATCCTAGGATTAAAAGTATTTTTAATCCTAGTATTAAAAGTATATTTAGGTAAAAATTAAGAATTTTCATATTAATTCAGTTTATTTAAATTAAAATATGAAATTCTTACAATCCAAAATTATTAAACAATGAAATGAAATACAAAACATTGATTAGGCTAGATGTATAAATTCCTTCAATTATTATTATTTATTGATAGTAATATTGAAAGTGCAGTTTGAGCAAGTTGAATAAAAATTAAACAAACCAGAAGTATCAACACTGGTAACATTTTTAACGGTGGTGGTAGCAATATATGAAACTGTTACACTCTTATTGGTATAGTGGGAACACATTTCTTGATTAATTTTTCCTTGATTTTCTACATTATTGCAAGCAGCTGTATTATCGAAATTCAAGGGATTGATACTATTACACGTACTAGGCCCATTAGTGCTAGTACTAGGTTCATCAAGTCGAAATATTTTTCTTGCTGTACTATTTTTATTTTCTATAGATTCTTCTATATACCCCTCTGCAACAGTGTTCGACCTCCAACCCCCATGTCTTTTAAGACAAGTGACATCACCACCAGAATCTACAAGAAAAGTCGCAGAAGTTCGACGTAAGCAGTGTCCAGTATATTCATTTGCATTTGGTAAATTTAAATATTTTGCCACTTCTTTTGCAACACTACTAATTTTATGAATACCAACTACTGACCGTTGACATCTTTCATTTTGATACTTTATAAAAAAAACGACTTCCTTCAAAACCTTATTTACCGACCCTTACCGGTCTTAGTATGAAGAACTTTTATCAGTAAAGTAGACTTAACATCTTCTACACTGAAAAAGTAAACCAGCGAGCAATACAGATAAATCCGGCTCTGAGTGTAGCATCTTACCCTGAACGTCCCGTCACTAAAGTGATTTCTCCCACTATACCAAGCTGATAATCCATTAGAAAAAAATTTTACTCAAACTATATGCATAAAGAGACACCTAAATTTTTCGAAAAACTTCTTACAGTAACTGGTCTCTTCAGCTTGTTTACTATCTACAATTATGTTATTACTGATGATGGAATAATTCGAATCTAGTTGGGTTACAAAAAATTATTTTCTACACAAATAAATAAAACTATGAAAATATCTTCTGAAGTTTTCTCCCTCTTTTCCACAATATTTCTTATAAATTATCGAGGTCTGTAAATTTGGCACCACAAACATGGGAGCTAATTACAAAACGTGTACCATCATTTAGCACCCTCTAAATATGTAAAAAGACAAAGGTGTTAATTATTTTAACGCTGTGTTCAACCCGCGAAAATATCGCCTTTATAGATATTTGCATTACGGGTCAAATTCCAGTGTGATGTGTAGGCAACCGATGTGTCTTGACAGTAGTACGTAGGTCGCATAGTCACACTAAAAGAGTTTATTGGAAATAAAAATTTGATTTCTCATTATATTTTAAAAACAAGTATTTTAAAATTTTCACTGGTGGAGTTTCAACAGCTTCCCCTGACGAGCCACAACAGCATGTAATAAAAAAAATACTATAGATTTAAAGTGAATTCAGTAATCAGCAGTAGACGCTGAGTATTCCATGAAAATGTATTGTATAAAAATTTAGCGAAACAAAACGTAAAAACATCTCACGGAGCCGAGGGCCAATAAAAAGGAAAGAAATGATTTACACCGACGACGGTGAATATCACCGTAAAGTTTCAGAAATATTTAGAGTGCCTCAAGAATGGTTTCGGATTCGGATTTATTGTATATAAAATCGATAGGGTACTAAGACTCTCTGATGTTACCGGAAATATGTGGGATTTTAACCCAGCTGGAGATAAATGAGTAACAGGAAATCAAAATGATGTTAATGCTATTGTGAATGACATTACGGAGATGGCTCTCATAAGGCATGTAATTGCTAATTTCAGAATAAGACTTGAAAATATACGAGAAAACAAAGGTTCGTTTGAACTTATTTTGTAATCTCTTCAGTCAGCATTTTGCAAGTAAACAGCATTATTTATATTGTTTAATTTGTCTGTAAAATATGGAAAGTAAAACAAATTCAACACACCTATTTATGTTTGTAGAATACGAAATTCAAGGAGGCTCTACTGTACTATAATCGGTGTATAAATTACCCAAAACAATTGTCTTATAATTCCTTTTAAGGGCACATTTTTCAGCAAACCCCAAAAATATTGTAATCCTATGTTATTTGATTATTTATGAATATTCAACACCTATACATATAGTATTGGAAAAAGATTAATTTGAGTGCCTGTTTGTGTGTGTGCATAAGGGATAAAAATAGCAAAGTCATGTATGGGACAGAAAGAGCATTATGCATCAATGTTGCCTCATTGTACGTTGTGTTTGTGAGGTAAAGAGGGCACGCCCAACCATATCCCTTCTTGACACTGACACTGTTGGTAATGTTTTGGTTAGTAAATTTCAAAATACTGTGGGGTATAGTTGTTATTTCTGTAAATAACTACGTAATATTTCGGGAATTTCTAATTATTTGATGCATAACTGTTTTTAAAATGCATCAAAAAACTCAGTGGCAATTCTTTCAGTAATTTTTGGCCATTTGGCGTGAAAGTAAACTGACACCTGCTATTAAATAAAAATAAATCAACAAATATTCTAACGAAAATAAAATAAAAAAATTCTAAAATGAAATAGATTTAAAAAAAACGTATTAAAAATGAAACATAACAATTTTTTTTCTAAATGTTAATTTATAAGGGGCTCAAATATGTCGCCCTGTTGCGTCTGGTAATACCCTAATCGATGATAAAATTCGTTCCTGACATTTAAAAGCATGTCAGGAGTCACACTCTGTAGGGTGGCAATAATTTTTTGCACGTAACTCTTGCAAGTCACGCGCTCGCTCGTGATCATGTTTATAAATTTGCGGTGCTTCATATCCCCACAAAAAAAAAATATTAGGCGCCAAGTCGGGGAATCTTGGTGGCAATTTTATTGTGCCTCTTCCACTTATAAAACGATCGGGAAAAGTATTGTCTAAAAACTCTTGCACCCTTCTTGCATTATGAGCAGGACAGCCGTCTTGCTGGTACCAAATCTCCCCGAAGTTGACGTCAAGAGCTTGAACAGCCGGAATAATCTGATTCTGTAAAATGTTTAAATATTTGTCGGCATTTAAGTTACCGTCAATGAAATTATTACCAATGACATGATCATTTAAATACCGGCCCAAACATTTATTTTTTGTGGATATTGAGTACGTAATGGCACACTCAAATGTTTATTTTCCCTGGACCAATATCGACCTACAGAAAGATTATGCGGGCCGTGTATGGAAAAAAATGTTTCATCAGTGAATAAAATATTCTTGATAAAATTTTCGTTTTCATTAGCCTTTTCCATCACGGTTTCACAAAAATCCATTCGTTTCGTACGGTCTTCAGGAAAAATTTCCTGGGTAGTCATAATTTTGTAGCAGTGGTACTTATTTCTTTTCAGAATATTCCACATTGTTCGCTCTTTAACACCAACTTCTTGCGAGATTTATCTACTCGAACAAGGTGAATTTACCTCGGAGAAACTACAGACATTAGTTTTCCGCCTTTCCCGATCTTCCCTTAAGTAAACTGTAGGCTCGTCTTCGTTATTTAAATGACTACATTTTCTGCAATTTGTCGTACATCCCACAGACTAAAACCAATGAATGATGTTTAATACAGTTTGAACCGTCGCGGTCGGGGCAGGACGGTTTTCAAATGTAAAAATGAATCGCCCGATAACTCCTTCAACAGTATTACCGCCGTAATACCACTTGATCATTTGCACTTTTTCTTCAGTTGTATAAACATACATTTTTAAACATTGTACTGATTTTGCGGTTGCCTTCTTGTGAAACATTATTAAATATTTTAAATAAACAAAGAAAGTTTGCTTTTAAATGTTTCAAAATTGTATTTTCACTCTACACGTGTTTCGGCTTTTTAAGCCCTTTTCAAGAGTACAAATGAGAGGTACTAAATTATAATTTGTGTTCCTTGCTTATATATTGAATGTTACATCTGGCAACTTATACTAATAAAAATGGTTTGTAAGATTTGGAATTTTTTTTGACAAGTTAAATTACTTTATCTAAAATGTGGTGACCTGCGAAATATTTGTTGTTCATTTGTAATCGTTTTTTTATTTTTTGGAAGCTTTCTTAATTTCTAATATGTCTAGTAAGTCTAATTTTTTGCTTTTCTTTTCGGAATGAAGTAATTCTACATTATCCATATTTATAAAATGATTGTTTTCTATACAGTGTGTTGAGATGCCGGTGCTATATACGTTGTTTACAATAGACATTTTATGCTCTTCAAATCGCTTTTTTATGTTACGCAGTCACTACATTTTAGTTCATACACTCCTGTCTTTTGTAGTTTTTTCTGTTTTATCCTTATTGTTTATTAACATTTTTCCTAGGTTATTTTTATTTACAGATATTGTTTTGCAACCTAATTTACTTAATTTATTGCTGATTTTATCACTAATTCCAGGTCTATAATTAATACATTTATGGATGATATTGGCGTCTTGTACAGAACCAGCATAAAACTCCTTATACATATTTTTCTATTGCGACGCTATATACATTGGCCAGACTGGACATAAAAAAAGCGATTTAAAGAGCATAAAAAAGTCTATTGTAAACAACGTATATAGCACTGGCATGTCAACACACTGTATAGAAAACAATCATTTTATAAATATGGATAATGTAGAATTACTTCATTCCGAAAAGAAAAGCAAAAAATTTGACTTACTAGAAATATTAGAAATTAAGAAAGCTTCCAAAAATAAAAAACGGTTACAAATGAACAACAAATATTCGCAGGTCACCACATTTTAGATAAAGTAATTTAACTTGTCTAAAAAATTCCAAATCTTACAAACCATTTTTATTAGTATAAGTTGCCAGATGTAACATTCAATATATAAGCAAAGAACATAAATTATAATTTAGTACCTCTCATCTGTACTCTTGAAAAGGGCCTAAAAAGCCGAAACACGTGTAGAGTGAAAATACAATTTTGAAACATTTAAAAGCAAACTTTCTTTGTTTATTTAAAATATACATTGTTAAGTTAAAGAGAAATGCCAGTTTAACTTATCACGCCAACGGCTGACGCAATAATAAAAGAAATGAGACGACAGCAACGAGAGAGCAGTTCACCACAAAATTGTTTATTGCAGTGTTGCCAGATTGTGAAAGTGTGATTATCAGAAAGTGACAATGAAATTACCAGATTATAGGAAAAATTACCAGATTCAAATAATACGCCAATATTCAAAAACTTTATTGTAAAAAAATAAATAAACAAAAGGAAAACAGTTATTATTGAATAGAAACTTTTCAAATAATAACAATTGGCTGTCAAGTTTGACTTCAGAAATTATATTATCATCTTCATTTTGGTTTATATTTTTGTATAATATTATGGAATATAATGATTCTTTCACTCATTCTGAACTTAATAAAATACCATTTACTGTGTTCGTCATTAATTGATTTTTAGTTATAGGTTTGATCTTTTTGGTTTTGATTAAATAACGTTAACCTTTAAAAAAATGCGTCCACATGTAGCGTTCAGTCTGCACTCATTGCAGAAAGAGGGGTAGAGGTCTCATTTTTCGTGCAGTGTAGCATTATTTTATAATTATAAAATAAATGGGTATAGCTGCATGAACAAAATCTCGTATGCCGCCCTACTACTAACTAGATGTCACCAAATGTTCAACGCAGTTAATAAAATGGAACAGTATTCATTGCATATTATGCACTTTACATTTCAAACGATTTTAGTTTTTTCTCAAGGTGTAAATAATATTATAAAAAAAGTGACGTTCCCAAAAAATTACCGTAGATTATGCCATTAATAGAGGCTCCATTAACAACTACCAGTTAAAATTCCAAATTGTAGATTTTGGTAATTACCAGCCATCTGGCAACACTGTTGTTTGTTCTATCTACAATAAACTTAGTGTAAAAAGGGAAGGGATCAGATGTGGAAGGGATGTGATGAGACGGAGTAGTGACCTCGTTACTTCGTAAAGACAATAATGAAGAAAAAAGACAACAGTGACACACACGCTTTTTCTGTCGCATACATGACTTTGCTATTTTTATCCTTTATACACACACAAAGCAGGTACTCTAAGTAAATTTTTTCCAATACTGTATATTATTTCTAACTAAACCAAGACGTATATCGTTGTTATGCACTAAGATCGTTAGACTGTATGATCTATCTTTTAAATAATAATACGAGCAAAATAATGCGAGAATAAAGAGTATAAAGGATTACAAATATTTAAAGTGCCATCACTGGCATCTCGAGAACCAACAGAGACACGAAATTAGGTTATATTATTAGACAAAAGTTGTCAAATGTTTTCTCTTAAAATACGTTCAGAAGTTTGGTTTCTAGCAAATCTTGAATTATGCTGTAAAAACTTTAAGGCGTCGTTTTCAGCGATGTAAGCTCTGTTCAGAATTCCCCTTTTCTATTTTTTGAGTTTCTTAAAAACAACTCGGCAGGTGTATGCTGAGAACCATAAACAACCATGCATGGTCAAAAAATAAAAGGTAAGTCCTTGTAATTAGTTGTAATCACATTAAATGGCCGCGATATCCTGGCGCGCTGCTGGAATTCACACATTCAACCTATTTATTTATAATAATTTTTCCCTAATCACTTCTCTTTTTATGATACAAATTTATAAATCATCAAGTAGTGTGTGTGTTATTTAATATTCAATGAAATGAAGTGAGAGGATTACTATTTTGTTACCTTAGTTTAGGTATTCCTTTTAGTATTTATTACCATTAGCAAATATAATTTTTATTACATGATATTCTTCGAATAAAAATTGTATAAGAATTTATTTTACTAAATGGAAGTCACTGTTGTAAATACATTGTTGTGTTTGCCAACAAATGTTTTAGGGTCACAATGTAATATTTTTGGGAAAAGCATACAAAATAATTAATTTATTATAATACAATATTAAGCACGAAAAGAAAATGAAAACTGAAATAACCCGAATAACTCAGGACATCATTTCAATTTAATTATACAGTTTGAGCAAAGGGCTAGCAAATAATGGAGCTCAGTTTTAATGTCTATTAAAATTAATTTGAATTATTTTTAAATAAAATATATATTTCATTAGTCATTAATTTTAATTTACTGTTACTCAACATATACATTATTATTATTATTGGTCTCTATAAATGTTTCTATAATATAATATAAAACCATAACGGTAAACACTAACAGTAGATCTTACATAATTTTCTCGTAAAAAAAATAGTGCGAAATGCAAAATCACAAAATAATACAAAATGACTTTCTATCTACAGTCCAAAAGCCATAATTTTGTTTTTTGGTAACCAGTAGCGGATTTAGAATTTCGCTAAAGGAAGGGCCCAACAGTGGAGTATTTAGGGGGGGTCGTTGTAGTAAAACATCGATTTTTTCTTTTTTAGAATATAGCTAAGTTATACAATCCCTGAACAAAATCTTGGGGTGTCATCGGGTCTCATTGGATCTCAAAATTTGGATTTTGTTAGTTATTAAAACTAAATTATCATATGTGGTGAATTAAAACAGTCATATATTGCATGTTTCCCAAACTAACTCTCCACAAACTATCGATTTCAGCCGAAAAGAACAGATTTATCAGTATTAAAAATCATTGTAACAATAAGAAAAATTAAATTATTTTCTTAAACTTATTCGCAGTAGAACTTGTTCCGGCACAGCGAGACTAGAAAACATTCTCCAGACGGAAGCTAGAGGTGTGACGTCACATGCTTGCAGGCTCGCTGCCCATAGCACAAATTAAATACACATTTACATTAATCTATGCCCCCAATAAATAAATTAATTAACTGCGCGAGTCATAGTCATAGTAGTAGCGTTCGAAGTATACACTACACATTTCCCTGCGTGTGGATGTGTATTAAAAGAAACATATCGGCAAGAAAATGATATTTTGATGCTGGATGCATGAATAGAACTAATAAAACTCCATTTAAAATATTTGAAACCGTACCAAAGCATATAATAAAATAGTTCTATGTGTATTGTATACAAAAATAGTAAGCCAAACTTCTACAGGATATACTATGGACCAAAATAAACAAGAAATTTCTTGTAGATATAAAATGAACCATTTCTAAGATAGGTTTTTTGTTTTTTTCAAAAACTGTTGGATATAAATAAGATAATAATAATATCTAAATTATTGTCTATGTATGACGAAATTTTTTAATTTAGTAATCATTTAGATAAAATTCGCTGTTAGAATCCATCCTCTCCGAATATAATAAGTTTCGAAATTAAAACATAGATTAGAATCTTATCTTAAATTTACAAAAACTATCTACAGCCTATAGAGTGCAGATATTCTGCGTTTAATAATGTTTGGACGACTTGATTTTATAATACTAAAAATACAGGAGTATTATTGATGACTCTACGTCGATATTCTCCGAGTCAACTTATAGCAGAGTATTCCCTTGATGGCATTTTCAAATCATCAAAACATTTTTCGAGTTCGAACTGCACGTATACCATCAACAAATTTTAATCCAACTTTTCCCCCTTTGCTGAAGCTCCCTTGTAGCCGATCTCACCAGCATTCTCAAATTCCAACTACATAGTTTGATGAGGAATGATAAAATATATTCTCTGCTCCTCATATTACACCGAACAAAATGTTTGGTGTAATACTTTGGTTAAAGCTTTATTTATACAAAGTGGCATTGAAGTGGGTTGGAACCTTTGATGTGAAGCTAACACTAACGCAGTTTTCCACAGACGTGCGTTTTGCCAACCAAGTTGGCATCATCTGGAGATGAATAAAACTAACCTTATGCCAACAATGTATTCTATTTATATATAAACTATTATCACGGTTCTTTATTAAAAGTCTGTGAGGAATGATTTTCTACAATGTTGAGAACATTCTGAGGAACATTTTTTTACATACTGCTGATTAACCTTTTGAGTTTTTTTATTTTGTGACGGCAATTTCTTAATAAATTTGGTGTTAACTGATTTTAGCGTTTTATGGATAACCACAAACTGCATGCAATTTATAAATAAACATCGCAAGATAAAAATTCTATTAATGTAAATGAAGAGGCTGGCATAAATAAACAACAAATTGGTTAACACTGACGTAGTTTTCCACGAAACACCAAAACACTGTATACTGCACTCGACACGCATTTCGCCAACCAAGTTGGCATAATCTGGAGATGATTAAAACTAATCTTATGCTAACAATCTAAATTATTTATACCTAAAATATTGTCACGGTTCACGAACCGTGACCCACTAATCAATAAAGTGGGCTATTTGGGATAGGCCTTCTGTCACTATTCATATTATTTATACACTTTATGATTTCCAAGCTTTCAAATACATCCAGCTGTCTAGTATTTGTTACATTCCTAATTAATCTTAAATGGCCAGTATCTATTTTATGATTGTTCTCAAACGCATGTTGGGCAACGCTAGACTTATCTGTTCTACCATATTTGAGATAGGTCATATGCTCTTTGAATCTAGTTTGAATTGATCGTCTAGTCTGTCCAACATATTTTTGATTACAGTCCTTACAGCTAATTTTGTAATTCCCCGACTTTTCGTTTGTTTCAATTTTGTCTTTTGGATTGCCTAAAAGTTGTTGTAGTTTCTTTCCCGATGAATAAACCACTGTCATACCTATATCTTTAAAAATCTCACCAATACCACGGGTGAATTGATGATCGAATGGAATCGATACAAATTTCGGATTTTCTCTTTCATTTTGAAAGGTCGAGGAATTTCGAAGCGACTCTTTAAACTTTCGTTTCCTAATTATTTTATCAATTAAACTTACAGAATATCCATTTCTTGCAGCTATATCCTTAATCAATGCCTTTTCTTTTTCTAACCTCTTCTTATTGAGAGGGAAGCTTAATAGACGATGGACTAGAAAATTAAAACTCGCCATTTTGCGTAGAGCACAATGGTGATAGTCCTTATAGATATATCTTAGAGTAATGGTATCTTTTCTATATGTCAAATTCTAACTTATTTTCACTGTCTAATTATTGTTAATACGTCTAGAAATGATAGTTGTCCAGAGTTTTCAATTTCACGTGTGACTTTAACTGACGCGAAACGAATCACTGAAAAATATTATCCACATACCTAAGCCAAACCCTGGGAAAATACTCGAATTCTTCTTTTGCTTCCGTCTCGAATCTGTTCATGAAGATACTGGCAATGAATGGTGATAAAAAGTTACCCATTGCTGTTCCTTCATGTTGTTCGAAGAAATTATCGTTGAATCGAAAACAATTTTGCTTCATGCACAGTTTAGTGAGTTGAAGATATTCTTTTACTTCATCTTGACCGATATTGTTTAATTCGAGTAGATCCTTAAGGTAGTCCAAGGTCTGAGGTATCGGAACACTTGGAAACAATGAACAAACGTCAAAGGGGATCAAAATTTCACATTCTTGCAACTGAATATTTTTCACCTTATTAATGAAATCATTGGAATTAATCACAGAGAAATTAGGTGGTGCAATAGGTAAATTTTCGAACTATTCCTTTAACCATTTTGATAGGTGGTGTCGGCGATCCGATTGCTGAAACAATAGAACGTACCGACTTTTCTGGTTTATGTATCTTAGGCAAGCAGTACAATCTAGGTACGCTTGGATTAGATACATGTAACCTCATATTTAAAGTTGGAGTTAAAAGGTTATTGCAGAATTTTAGTATATTTCTAACTTCAGTAACCATTTTTGGTAATGGATTTCTAGAAAGTTTCTTTTAAGTAATAGAAGAACCATTACTAATCAGATTGTCTACCCTTTCATAATAGTCCTCTATATTTAAAATAACAATCTCATTGCCCTTATCAGCTTTTAAATAAAATCAATCTTTTTCACGCAAACTTTGGTAATTTTTCTGTCTTTTGTAGATTTTGACTCTCTATTTACTTTATCAAATATTTGAATTGATAAAATTGATAAAACAATTAGAAATCCGAAGTTTGTATCGATTCCATTGGATCCTCGATTCACTCGTGGTATTAGTAAGATTTTTAAAGATGTAGATATGACGGTGGTTCATTCATCGGGAAACAAACTACAGTAACTTTTAGGCAATCCAAAAGACAAAATAGAAACGAACGAAAAGTCTGGGATTTACGAAATTAGCTGTAAGGACTGTAATCAAAAATATGTTGGACAGACCAGATGATCAATTCAAACTAGATTCAAAGAGCATATGGGCAATTTCAAATGTGATAAGTCTAGTGTTGCCCAACATGTGTTTGAAAACAACCATAAAATAGATATTGGCAATTTAAGATTAATTAGGAATGTAGCAAATACTAGGTTGCTGGATGCATTTGAGGGCTTGGAAATCATAAAGTGTAAAAAATAGTATGAATAGTGACATAGGGCCTATCCCAAATAGCCCACTTTATTGGTTAGAGGGTCATGGTTCACCGAACCGTGAGATAAATTGTTAATATAAGTTTAATTTTAATCATCTCTAGATGATGCCAACTTAGTTGGCGAAACGCGCGTCGAGTGTAGTATATAGTGTTTTGATGTTACCTTCATATCAAAGGTTCCAACCCACTCCAGGACAACAAATGGGTTGTTTTATGTTAATCATTTCAAAAATTAACAGGAGGGTAGCTTTACGAGCATTGCATTGCTTCTCCATTATATTATTAATTAATATTATTATTAGTATAATTTTATTTCGTACATAACGTGTCAATATTTACCCTATAACCACGTATTGTCCGATAAAAATACCCTTTAATACAGTAGCGATGTTTACGATTGTACGTATATTAGATTCATTTAAAGCACTAATAAAAGTTAGATGGCATAAACCATTTTACTGTATAAATGGTTTCGTTTTCAGATATCAAAATCGATTATTGGCTCTTAACTTCGTAGCTACGCTGTGATATTAGATCTTTAATTTTACTTCAGACAATAAGTGACTGACTGACTGACTCATTATAAGATGATCTATGCTATGATCGTGCCATTTCAGAGATACTATAAGAAAAGTGAAACTAATTTTCGTGGATAGGCGTGTTTAAGATTTATCAAACTGCAAAGACTTAAGCAAGGATAAACTTTGGATCATCATTCATGATCATTTAGACATGTCAAAGTTTAACAGAAGATAAATGTCCACCGAGCAATTATCCAAGTGGAAACAGAAAATTATTAGAGAAATTTAATATCAATTCCACTGCCACTGCCTGGTCAGTGTTTGTATGAGGGTCGTGTAGGAATTTTACTGGGACCTATGCCTCATAAAACTACAAGCACTAGGTTTACTACGATATGCTTTCAACCAAATAGAAACATAGTTTAAGCCAAGAGGGCCTAGAAATAAATTTTGTTTCTACGTGACAAAGCACGATTTGTTCCTATAAATACGTAAGGCGAAAAAAGTAGATGAATTACTTTTAAATTTATCTGTGCAGGAAAATTTTGTTGATAGAAAATGATAATAAATGCTTTCCTTTAGTCTGGATTCTAAAAGTGACTTTGTATGTATGTTCAACATATCATAATATTGTGTTAGATTTATTTGCTTAATTGACAAAAACAATGTTTCAACATAAACTTGATATACGAGGAAGAATTAAATAGTAAGTGTTCGAACAATATCTTCGTCACTAGTTCGACTGTCTTGCAGCGAAAATTTGTTTGGTCCATTGAATGAATTATAGTGTGTAAATTATTGGCACTGTCGATATTTGCCAAATATCTATTTCAAACACTAAATTTGAATTTTTAATCCTTGATATATTAACTCGTCCATGTAATGCTTCATCGTTGATTATACATCATCACGCGGTACACAAACTATTCGCATAATGACCCAACATAAAAGCAATAACGGTTTGTTAGAAAACGGATTTACACCGGATGCATATACAACAATTAGATGACCACTGTAAGTACATGAAGAGAGTACCAACATGGATGTCCATCCCACTGTTGTTGTATTACTAAATGTAGATGACGCTACTTACCTGTAGCCACCTTAGCATTTAATTCTGAGTTCAGCAATGTGACATACTTGAGTGTCTGGCTTTTGTTTTTCGTTATTATTAGCGATATATTATTAAGTGCAAAAACGCAGTAGGCTTATAAAAATTTAAAATGTACGTTTTAAATGAAGTTCTATTGTCTTTTTAAGGACTATTTTATTGTATTATGTGCAAATATATTAAGTACAATGGTTTGAAGTTGGTTATTTTTCTCTGTTTCTATGATGTAACTTTTTTTTAATTCTTCATCTGACAACGTAAGGAACTTGTATAAATCTTTTATTACATTCCCTCATTTTGGTACTAAATCTACTTAAATATTATTTTAATAAAAATAATGCTTGTCTAGTAAAGGAGAAAAAGAACCGTTACCATAATTACAACTTTTCTTCCTTATCAATAAGCCTGGCCAAGGTCATTAATCCTACAGAGACGTACTGGGTATGCATCATATCATAATACTTGAATAAGTACAATAATAAAAACTAAAATACTTTATATATTGTGATGTATGTTTTTGTACTATTTCGTTCGCTTTAAATCCTTTTTTTATGTATTTCCTTATATTTTGTAAGCTTAGTGCTGCACATTATTATTAAATGACGTTCACACATGTACTTTGAATATCTAAGTGATAACTAATAATAAATAAATAAATAAATAAATAAAATAAATGGAAATAAATTTTATTAATACTGGTACACTTTATAAAAATATGTACGAAACTCACCTTCTTAAGCAGATTTATGAAGTAGCTTGGTTGTCGTTATCACAAACTGGAGCACTTCTATAATAACTGTGTAGCATCAGATATGTTTCTACAGTTGTCTCAGTAAGCGATGTTCGCTGTGGTGAAAAAATATGTTTGTATATTGAAAAAGACCGTTCGACATCTATGGAAGTAATACAGGCATAAGTAAAACACTCTGTGAACTCACTTAACGCAACTGTAGATGCACCATCACAAATTTGTCTTAATTTGGTAAAATCAGGATCTTTCCGTAATACACTCTCGAATTTTTCAATAACAGGCTTATTTCTTGCGTCATTTATAGTCTGTAGCTGTGTATTTACGTCGTCCACTATTTGCAGCGATTCCACTAACGACAACGAAATATTTTGCAATTTTTCTATTGCGTCGTGTAGTCGTCTATAATTGTTATGAATAGTTTTTAAATCTGTTTCAAGGGGAAACATCTTGAAAGCTTTTATTTGTTGAGAATATTCAGCATAATAAAAAGGTGCCTTCAACTACGTTCTCCAACGTATAGGATTCGGCTCTGGTGGTTCCGGAATACCAGGACACAGTGTGTGAAATGCTCGAAGACGTTTAGGAGATATGAGAAATACTTTTTTTGTATTTGCTATTAATGCATCTACCTTTGGAAAACATTTTCGAATCGTTTCTGCTACAAGATGGAACGCATGCACTTTATACGTAACATGCAAAAACCTACAATCGTCTCTTTGAAGAAAACGGCCCACCAAACGCATTGTCGCAGCACCGTCGGTCACAAACATCAACACTTAACTTGTTGACAGTTCAAATTTTTGAAAGTCTCCTACACCACCAGCGTAATTGTTTCGCCAGTACACGCAGTTAGTCTTTTGCTAGCTAGTAAAAGTGGAAATGTTGGTTTAACAGGGTCGAGTACACGTACTATAACATTTAAAATAGACTTCTTTTTTACAATCTGTCGTCTCGTCAACACATAACCACAGCTGTGTATTTTTTAATGCACATTTAATCCTATTTACAATGTCTTCACGAACACTTGGTACATATCTACGTAACGATGAACTACTTGGTAAATTCACCTGGGGATTGTATTTATTTCAGAACTCCCGAAATGCTGGTTTATCCAATATGCGCAGGGGAACATCACAGGCAATCAGCATTAACAGTAAATAAAACATAAACTGAGGTTCCAAAGAAGACACGCCATTTTTTTTATTTTTATGCCGGTTACTATTGACATGAATTTTGTATCCGTATTTATTCCAGCACATTAAGTCTTGATCACAAACTTTACAAATTATTTTACATCCATCATAGAATAAATCCGGAAATTCACCGATACATTTATTCACTTTATCAGCGTACGGTCGTTTTCTACTCTTTACGATCAACATTATTTATTATTTATTGGTACTCTATGCATCGACCGACAGATAACAACTGAAGTGTGTCGTGTCATCGTCATCGTAAACAAGCGCGCGATGGCATTTGGTATTGCGCCCGACCCTGAATCTACCATCGCTTGGCCAGACACACTTATCAACAATATTTGCCGCTTTGCTGAAAATTCATAGTTCTCAACAATCCGAGAGAATTTGAATAATAGTGTACGAGATGTTTTTAATAATATTACCCTGATGCAATGAAATAATGTGAGCATTTGTGCGGAGACATTAATGAACAATTATTGTGATTTCTATGATTTCTAATAAATTGTGTTGTCTTTTTTGTTTCACTGCTTGTTTTACTTCCTCACTCCTCAAAGTGAGCAAGTAAAAATTTTGAAAATTTTTATTGCATTTCTGAACGAGTCTCGTTGAATTATGACGATACACAAAATTTCACTTTCTGTCTGTGTCTGTCTGTGTGGTTCGCTATAGCAGCTACAGTTTTTGAGATAAAGCTTTCAAATTTGGTACACACATTCTAGAGGGTTCCAATGTCTAAAAAAATATAAGTGACATTTCACCAACGTGACTTTTTTGAAACGTCAAAATGTGACGTTTTTGAAACGTCAAAATGTGACTTTTTTTGAAACGTCAAAAAATGTGACTTTTTTGAAACGTCAAAATGTGACTTTTTTTGAAACGTCAAAAAATGTGATTTTTTTGAAACGTCAAAATGTGACTTTTTTGAAACGTCAAAATGTGACTTTTTTGAAACGTCAAAAAATGTGACTTTTTTGAAACGTCAAAAAATGTGACTTTTTTGAAACGTCAAAAAAATGTGACTTGTTTGAAACGTCAAAAATCACTTTTATTATTAACTCCAACTTACGTCGGGTTTTACTACGATGAGGAAGTTCTGATCCCCAAGTAATTGGCAGCGGTTGTTTATAATATGCCTGGCGCATTCACCAAAAACTAGAATAATCTAAATGTTAAAAATTTCATAGATATTACAGTCTGTTAGGAGTATAAATTCTCCTTCAAACTCTAGTTATAATAGTACCTAATGATAGAAATAAGAAATTTTTCAAAATAGAGGCTAACTGAGGTTCCAATTCATCGATCATATCTTGCTTTAACATTTATGTATATGTATCTTTAACATACTTTGGTAGGATTTCAGAAAAAATTGCTGTCATTTTGTCACAACATAAGCTAAAACTTTTAAGCATTTTGCATAATGCTAAAGAAAAAACTAGCAAATTGAAGAAAGCAGAAGTTTATAAGTTGACATGTCTTATGTTGGTCAAACTGGTCGTTCGTTCGAAATTAGACATGAAGAACATCTACAAAAAACAAATTCATCTTTTATAAATAATATTTTAGTCAGGTAATAATTTTTTAAATATAAACAATCCAAACATATTACATGTAAAAGAAAAATTGTAATCCATAGAAATTTTTAAATCAACAAGTAGTCCCGGAAATTACTTACTGAATGACCAATTTGATATATCATACAATACATTCTGATATATTTAAATTGTAACTGTTTTATCCAATTATAAAAACTCCCGTATTTTTTAACTTATTGAAACTAAGTACCACCTTAAATTGTTTGATAACAAAGGGTTCTATTTCTATATCTCCAAAAGTTGTCGATAGAATTGTAACTAGCTGTCGTTGTCTCGAACACTTAATTCTTGTGCACACTGGAACTGATGAAACGTTAAAAAAAAACTCGCTAAGTCATATTCAACAAGTATAACATACTTTTGGTTCAAACTATAATTATAATTTTTTACTTGATAATAGGAATATTCATATTAATGAATAGTTTGGAGACACATGGTTATTTTTTGAAGTACAGGTGCTAATATGCACGGAAAATTCCTCGGCGCATTAATTTCAACAACCAACCAACTTCTGATAATACGCAATTGACGTCGAAATAAAGTCAAATATATCTAAATACGTACCTATTAGTAACTAAACATACTGTGCAACTACAAGGAAGATTTATACGTAATTCTTCCTATCTTAATCAGTTTAACTAAATTTCGACGGCGTCTTATTCTCAAAATATGTCGATCCCACGTCGCGTCTACGAAAATTTTACTTAAATATACTTAGTTAATTCCAATCTTGCAACTAAATTTATTTTACATAATTTAGGTAGTCTCGACGTCAAATTAAACCAAAATGTTTGCATGATAAGATGGTTGAGGATATTTCACCAGAAATCCATAATTTTTTTGATTTTCTGGTGAAATGTCCTCTACCATCTCGTTGTGTTATTTATCTAGATAAGATTTTTTTATAAATAATTATTCCACAAGTACGTATTTTTGATTGTCATTATGTAAGATGTAGTAGTAGTTATAAGCAATAGAAGTGCTATTAGAAAATGGGTCTTGTATTTTGACATTTCGATAATTTGTTAAATCTAACTCTATTGCTTACGTAACAAGACCAAGTTTATTAAAATCGGTTGAGAAATAAAAAAATGATACGAAAAACATTAAATTTTTTTTTGTTTCAGATTTCAAAAATGGCAAGTAGGCATTTTTCGATTCACTATATCTTCAAAATAATGAACTGATTTAACTCATCGTGGTCATAAAATGTAGAGGGAAGTTCATTCCTTTGTCATTAATTCTGTCAGTTTAAAACTTTTAATTTAAAAGAACGAGCGCAAAAGAATGGCTGATATTCAATTACGTCTACCATCTTGAATTTTAGTATTTCAGCCATCTTGATATTTGATCTTTGTAGCCCATTTAATCGGCTAACTATTAACATCAAGTTCATTAAAATCGGCTGAGAAATAAAAATTAGGCATGGAATAACAGAGTGTACGGTTTTCCCGGCCCATCCGGTATATTCTAATTCGTTTGTGTATTCATTCACTTTAGAATTGCTTGAAAATGACACGTTAAAGTACCGAAACTGCAGTAGTTGCTATAAATTAGTTCTAAAAAATGAAGTAAAATGTGTCTTTTGTTATATCAACATATTTTACTTCCTCACCCCCTCAAAGTGAGGAAGTTATGTATTCGTGAAAAAAATTTTGAAAATTTTTATTGCTTTTCTGGACAAATTTCGACGAATTATGACGATACACAAAATTTCAGACAGAAAAAATTTTCTGTCTGTATGTCTGTGTGTCTATGGTTCGCAACAGCAGCTAGAGTTTTTGAGATAAAACTTTCAAATTTAGTACACTATTCTAGAGGTCAAGGAAGAGATTGCGTTCGTTGATGAGCAAAATGTTCGTTGTGAGCAAAATGTTCGTTGATGAGCAAAATCGGTCCCGATTTTGAAATGTCAAAAAAAATGTGACTTTTTTAAACGTCAAAATGTGACTTTTTTGAAACGTCAAAAAAATGTGACGTTTTTAAACTTCAAAGTGACTTTTTTGAAACGTCAAAATGTGATTTTTGAAATGTCAAAAAATGTGACTTTTTTGAAACGTCAAAAATTGCTTTTTATTATAAACTCCACCACACGTCGAGTTTTACTATGGTGAGGAAGTTCTGATCCCCAAGTAATTGGCAGCGGTTTTTTTAATTATCGTAAATAATTATTTTAACATAAATGAAATGATGAAATTTTATTCAATGAATATAGGACATCCTAATATTACAAATATAAATTTAATTTAAAATATTACAAATATAAATTTAATTTAAAAAAATAAAATAAAGAAAACTTACATAATTCTATATAAAGAAATAAATGCGTCAATATCTGAGTGCTGCTCGAGTAAAATAAGTATTATCTTAATTGTAATAACTAATAACTATAATAAACTAGTGATAATTATAAAATAAAATATTGAATTATTGCAACTAACTAAATTTTTAATATTTTGCAAACTATTTATATAATCAATAAGTTCTTTTTTAAATAAATTTAATGATTTAAATGTTTTTAAATTATTTGGCAGTATATTAAACTTATCCATACCCTTATATAATAGACAATTCATCGAATGCTAATAGTTTACTCTATGAATATGTATGTTACTCGCATTCCTGGTGAGGTGTTGATGTATATCACAATTAAAAGAAACATATGGATCTTTAGTAATAAATTATTTAATAATTTGTATATAAATATCATTGTGCAATAGAATAATCTATTTGCTACAGAAAGCCACTGAAGCGCAGAAAGCATAAAACTAATTGGTGTGTACCTATTACATCTCAGGATAATTCTCATACCGCGATTTTGCAATTTTTGTAGTTGACCTAGCTGGTTGAAATTGAACATGTACATTACTGATGCGCAATACTCGTAATGTGGCCTAACTATGGTGTTATAGGCCATAACTCTGGATTGCATTGGCAAGTTATTTGCAATTCTTGACAGGAAAAATAATTTTTTTGGTTATCTTATATATATATATATATATATATATATATATATAAAAAAAATTGCAAGGTGAAAAATGCAAAAATTGCAAATGGCAGAAAGATGCAAACCGTGGACACGTGTTCTGACTAATTGGTCTTCATCAGCACGGTGTAGCTGAGTTAAAAAGATGGACAAAACTCAAAAAAGACACTAAAGGAATACCACTGACAGGGGCCAGTCGCACCTTTGTGGCTTCCACTTGGATGTCTCCGATATGGGAGCATCGTCCAAGCATCGCACACGCGGGCAACTATAGCAACCTGCGTGGGATTCAGGACCCGGGAAAATGAATAGGAACAGAGAAAGAGCTAGACGCGGGTTTATTTACATTATAGTAAAAAAGAAACAATCAATAATCGGGTACGCCCGCATAAAGAAAAAATTGCAAGGTGAAAAATGCAAAAATTGCAAATGGCAGAAAGATGCAAAGCTCTTTCTCTGTTCCTATTCATTTTCCTGGGTCCTGAATCCCACGCAGGTTGCTATAGTTGCCCGCGTGTGCGATGCTTGGACGATGCTCCCATATCGGAGACATCCAAGTGGAAGCCACAAAGGTGCGACTGGCTCCCTGTCAGTGGTATTCCTTTAGGTGTCTTTTTGAGTTTTGTCCATCTTTTTAACTCAGCTACACCGTGCTGATAAAGACCAATTAGTCAGAAACACGTGTCCACGGTCTGCATCTTTCTGCCATTTGCAATTTTTGCATTTTTCACCTTGCAATTTTTTCTTTATGCGGGCGTACCCGATTATTGATTGTTTCTTTTTTTACTATAATGTAAATAAACCCGCGTCTAGCTCTTTCTCTGTTCCTATTCATTTTCCTGGGTCCTGAATCCCACGCAGGTTGCTATAGTTGCCCGCGTGTGCGATGCTTGGACGATGCTCCCATATCGGAGACATCCAAGTGGAAGCCACAAAGGTGCGACTGGCTCCCTGTCAGTGGTATTCCTTTAGTGTCTTTTTGAGTTTTGTCCATCTTTTTAACTCAGCTACACCGTGCTGATGAAGACCAATTAGTCAGAAACACGTGTCCACGGTTTGCATCTTTCTGCCATTTGCAATTTTTTGCATTTTTCACCTTGCAATTTTTTTCTTTATGCGGGCGTACCCGATTATTGATTGTTTCTTTTTACTATAATGTAAATAAACCCGCGTCTAGCTCTTTCTCTGTTCCTATTCATTTTCCTGGGTCCTGAATCCCACGCAGGTTGCTATAGTTGCCCGCGTGTGCGATGTGGACGATGCTCCCATATCGGAGTCATCCAAGTGGAAGCCACAAAGGTGCGACTGGCTCCCTGTCAGTGGTATTCCTTTAGTGTCTTTTTTGAGTTTTGTCCATCTTTTTAACTCAGCTACACCGTGCTGATGAAGACCAATTAGTCAGAAACACGTGTCCACGGTTTGCATCTTTCTGCCATTTGCAATTTTTGCATTTTTCACCTTGCAATTTTTTTCTTTTATGCAGGCGTACCCGATTATTGATTGTTTCTTTTTACTATAATGTAAATAAACCCGCGTCTAGCTCTTTCTCTGTTCCTATATATATATATATATATATATATATATATATATATATATATATATATATATATATATATATATATATATATATATATATATATATATATATATATATATATATATATATATATATATATATATATATATATATATATATATATATATATATATATATATATATATATATATATATATATATATATATATATATATATATATATATATATATATATATATATATATATATATATATATATATATATATATATATATATATATATATACTTAAAGTGACTGTCAAAGGTTAGTGTATTATCAATCAAAAATCCGAGATATTTAATTTCAGTAACGATTTCAATATTTTTATTGTTTATGGTTATATTGACATTATTAATGTTTACATTATTAAATTTGTATTTAGTTGTCAATACCATAGCTTTTGTTTTATCAACATTTAGCTTTAGCTTATTAATAATAAGATATTCACTCACGCTTTTTAATGCCAGATTCATCGAATCAACACACTCATTCAAATTCGGATAGCTACACACCAATAATATATCGTCTGCAAATAGATTTCTGAAATCGCAATTAATAAATAGTGACATATCATTGATATATATAAGAAACAAAAGTGGATCAAGAACACTACCTTGTGGTACACCAAAATTATTTATAATATTATTAGATATTTTTTCACCAATTCGAACTCTCTGTTATGGCATAACCTCTGGCATAACCGTTACTAGCAAGCCTTATTGTTTTTAATATACAGGACATTTTCAATGTTGTTTATCTAAGGCAAAAGTATAGTATATTGATTCTACCTAGCAACCATTTTTTGTAAAAATTTAATTGCAATTACATTTCACTTTGGAGTGAAAGTTCTAATAATTACACTCTACTAAATATTTTATAGGTATAGGTTTTTATAGCTGTGTATAAGAAGTTAGTGAGGTGATTATCTTATATGTCGGAGCGTGGAATGGAAGAAGAAAACGGGACAGCGTGACTACTATATGATAATTATCTTTTTTATTATCAGCGAAAGACACGCACGGATCATCCAAGTTTATATTTAGAAGTTATTCTGATATGTATAGCATAATGAGGGCAACTGTAAAAATTATTGAATGGATAAACACAATTCCTACCCTAGCAACAGTAGGGAATTAATGTGCTTTAAATTCAGGTTAATTATTTCATTAGGGAACTTTAACCTGACATTCAAATCGTTGACCTTTGGTATATTTCTTCCGTTTATTTGCATTAGTATTACGTGTATACACTTATGTTGGTCACGAAAAATACGAACGAAATACAAAAAATGAAAGATTAATTTTATGATCACCAATTATCTAATAAAAATATTGATTTATCCATTTAATATTTCATTTGCTTCGTGGCGTGAAGGACAGTGGCGCGTGCTTCCTCCCAAAGGTTCGAAACCAGATTATGTTCTACAATTCAAGTTAGGATAAACCGCATGATATAAATGTCTGCCCAATATATTTCTAGAGTATTTAGACAATCTAATCCTTTAGATCAAGAGAACCTTGTGCTTTACAAAATATAAATATTAGACATATATCCTGAAGTGGGTTGGAACCTTTGATGAGCACTGAGTGCAGTATACGGGGTGACAATGAGATTAGTCCCGTTCCAATTTCCCGTTTTATTTTAGGAATGCACTTTTGAAATTTTGGCATATCATTTGTGACAAAAAGCCACATTTTGCATTTAGTAAGTGAAAAATGTCACTTCCTGTCAAACCGGAAGTGGCACAACTTTTGATTTTTAAGTAGCAACCTATATATACTTTTGCATATTTAGATTCCACATGAAATTTTCGTTACAACGATGTATCACAAGTAGGTAATTGTTTTCAAAATGGCGTCATAAATTCAAAAAAGTGAAAAAGTTAAGTTGGCAACTGCAAGACTGTGTTTTCAAAAAATTTTCCCAGTAGGCCTTGAATCTGACGTATCACCTTCATTTTTATTGTCGCATTTCAATAAAAGTTTTATTTCGTGCAAAAATTACTATTTTGAATTGAAAACAATTTTTTCGAAAAAGACATAAAAAGCAAATGGATTTTATTAAATTTTTCTAAATGATAACCATATTTTTTTACTTGCACCAACAAAGCCCAAAACATTAATCTTCCATTTTATGTATAATACGTCTAGTTTCGGTACTACTTTACTTTGAAATTATTGGATTTCTCTACGTGCTTTTCTTCAGTTATTTAATGAAGTATTTAATATGCATTAAATTTTACAAAGGTGCCATGACAAAATGACATTTCTTTTCAAACATTTGCCTAAGTTATTATTTGATAAATGTAGTGCTTTTTAATATGCATGTGATTTATTTGCTAATATAACTATTGAAAAGTTTTAAAAAAGTACAAAATGGTGGTATTTACCCAAAATGAAATGATGGATATGTTATTTATTTATGGTGAATCAAAAAGAAATGCATATCAAGATGAGATGTTATATGCAGAGCGATATCCTGGAAGGCATCACCCTTGTAGAAAATATTTTAATATGTTAGAAGAAAAATTTAGGGCCCAGCCAAATTAAAACGAAGCAAATACATTTGTTATTGATGAAGCCACAGAGATTAATGTTGGTATCCGTGGAAATTAATAAAAATTCATGTACACGTGAAATTGGAAGTGTTCTTGATATTAGCCGAGAATCTGTTAGAAAAATATTGAGAAAACATGGATATAAATAATGTAAATATCAACTTCATCAGCACTTATATGAAGCTTATGCAGGTAGGAGAGCTCAATATATTGCAATCGGTTACCAGAAAATAGAAACATTGTTCCCAGAATCCTGACCACAGATGAGAGTCGGTTCACTAACAATGGCGTGTTTAACCGAAATAATTTGCGTTACTGGTTTCAGGAAAATTTACATGAATTTAGAGAAGGAAATCACCAGGAGGTGTTTAGGGTAAATGTATGGACCTAGGATCATAGGTCCTATTTTATTTCAGGAGACTTTAAATAGAATTAGATACCTGAACTTTTTGGAAAATGAAATTGAGGACTTTTTAGGAGAATTACCACTGAATTTGAGAAGAAGCATTTATTACCAACAAGATGGGGCTCCGACACATAACCTTCGAGATGTCTCTAATTATTTAGAAAACAGATTTCAAAATAGACATATGGGCCACAAGATGAACTGCCAGATCACCTGACCTAACCCCTATGGATTTTTTTCTGTGGGGATACGTCAAAGAACGAGTGTATTCATCATCTTCAAGAAACTTGCAGGAGTTGGAAATCAAAATTCGCCAAGCTTTTGCAATAATATCTGCGCAAATGTTAGAACGGGTGGTAAGGGAAAAAAGAAATATGTTTTTATGCAACTTACCTATAATTAATATTATTTTCTTATTTTACTATTGAACTTAAACCATACCTGAAATAAAAAAACATATCTTTAATATAACTATATACACTGTAGATATACACTTACAATTAATACACGATCGTAATATCCTTCATAGAAAAAAATATATATACATGGTGTCCCACGACGAATTGCGGCGATCGATATCTCGAAAAGTAGATATTGGAAAATTTTGAAAATTTGGTAGTAAACTAAAGTCGACGGGGGCAACTCGGCTAAAATATTTTCAAGATGGTGGGACTTCCGGTTATACCGGAAGTATATGTCAACTTGCTTATTTTAAATAGAACACCCTATATATTATTACATTTTTGGATTGTACGCAAAATTATAGGCAGATTTTGTGTATCATGTCCTATACCTAAGTCTCTCCGTTTTTGACATATTTCAATTCTTATGTCAAAAATGACGTTTGCAGGCACTAAAAGAATTATCAATTTTTCCTATAAGGAAGCCTTTATTATTTAATTTGCGTTAGATTCTTTGTTGGAAAAGACCTACTTTAATAGAGTTTTTATTATATTTTGATAAGTGTTAATACAGAGTGTTCAAAAAATAAGAATGAAAATGAAATTGAGAAAACTGTCAAAAATCAATTTTTTCAAATGGACACCTCCAATTTTTATAATCTTATCCTATTTACCATTAAAAATAAGGGTAAGTTTGTGTATGGATGTCTATTCCGAAAATTTTTAGTTTTCGAAATATTGCCAATTCAATATTTTTATATGGGGATTTTGCTATGTATTTTAAGTTCAATTACTCTTAGTTGGCTATGATGGCGTTGGGTGCTAAACAAATGTATGTAGCTCTCATATACCATTTGACAAGTATTAATTATCATGCCGGGGCGCTTAAATTATACGCACGAAGATTATTTAAATTTGTTTATAATCTATGGAGAATGTAACAAAGTTTTATCAAGAACATGTGAAATATTTGCTAATAGATATCCAGAGAAACAAAACCGTCTCCGAACAGTATTAAAGGAATAATGGAGAATTTCAAAAATTTTGGCACCGTTAAGGCAACAATTCATAAAATAAAACCAATAATTGTCAATGATGAAAATATCGAAATTGCTATTTTGAGATATTTTGCGGCATATCCTATGATATCTTTAAGACAAGTAGCCTTACAAACCGGAATCTCCAAGACCTCTATTCACAGAATTCTTTTGAAACACAAATACCATCCCTATTCCATTTATACGGGTCAACATCTAAAGGACACCGATTTGGCCAGAAGAGTTCCCTTTTGCGAATTTATTTTAACAATGTTTTTTCGATTTTTGGACAACATAATTTGGACTGAAGAAGCAAAATTTACGAAAAATGGCCTTTTCAACCGACATAATTCCCACTTTTGGTGTGATTCTAATCCCCGTGGCGATTTAACGTGTACTGTGTTGTGAGAAATGATGGAGTCGTAAAACTACATTTAAATATATTACAAGATTTGGAAAATGAATATTTGAACAATTTACCGCTAGCTGAACATAGGCAAATATTTTACCAACACGATGGCGCCCCACCACACAACAGCTTCCTAGTTAACAACTTCTTGCAAGAAACTTTTTACGATAAGTGGATTGCTAACAATGGACCATTACTGTGGCCTCCTCGTTCACCAAGATCTGTCTGTCCTAGACTATTTTATATGGGGAACAATAAAAGATATGGTTTATTTACATCCAGTCACAACAATGGAAGATTGTCAGGCAAGAGTAAAGAATGCTTTCGAAAGGTTATCTCCAGGTTCTATTAGAGCGGCCACCCATGCCGAAGTAATTCGGAGGTGCGAAAAATGTTTGGAAGTTCAGGGTGGACACTTTGAACACTTATTAAAATGAAATGTTTTCCTGAGTATAAGTAGTTATACTGTTAGTATTTTATGTAAGAACCTTTTGTATCTAAGTTATATTTATTTAATTATTTTATGAATTGTTGCCTTAACGGTGCCAAAATTTTTGAAATTCTCCATTAGTCGTTTAATACTGTTCGGAGACGGTTTTTGTTTCTCTGGATATCTATTAGCAAATATTTTACATGTTCTTGATAAAACTTTGTTACATTCTCCATAGATTATAAACAAATTTAAATAATCTTCGTGCGTATAATTTAAGCGCCCCGGTGTGATAATTAATACTTGTCAAATGGTAAATGAGAGCTACATACATTTGTTTAGCACCCAACGCCATCATACCCAACTAAGAGTAATTGAACTTAAAATACATAGCAAAATCCCCATATAAAAATATTGAATTGGCAATATTTCGAAAACTAAAAATTTTCGGAATAGACATCCATACACAAACTTACCCTTATTTTTAATGGTAAATAAGATAAGATTATAAAAATTGGAGGTGTCCATTTGAAAAAATAGATTTTTGATAGTTTTCTCAATTTCATTTTCATTCTTATTTTTTGAACACTCTGTATTAACACTTATCAAAATATTATAAAAACTCTATTAAAGTAGGTCTTTTTCAACAAAGAATCTAACCCAAATTAAATAATAAAGGCTTCCTTATAGGAAAAATTGATTTCTTTTAGTGCCTACAAACGTCATTTTTGACATAAGAATTGAAATATGTCAAAAAAGAAGAGATTTAGGTATAGGACATGATACACAAAATCGGCCTAGAATTTTGCGTACAATCGAAAAATGTAATAATATATAGGGTATCCTATTTAAAATAAGCAAGTTGACATCTACTTCCGGTATAACCGGAAGTGCCAATATCTTGAAAATATTTTAGCCGAGTTGCCCCTGTCGACTTTAGTTTACTACCAAATTTTCAAAATTTTTCAGTGTCTACTTTTCGAGATATCGATCGCCGCAGTTCGTCGTGGGACACCCTGTATATATATATTCTTATTTTTAAACATTATATTTGCGTATCGAACAAACACTTTAAACTAACATACAAGTTAACAAAAGTACGTAATATAAAATCGTTAATGTACACCTAGGCAGCGGCGGCTCATGTGATTCATCTGGAAGTACTACAGTCTAGGTGGCAAAAAAATATGTGTAATTCAATGTACGACGCGTTCCAGATAAAACGCATAATTCGATAAAATGGCTACCATTTTTTCCATAAGAAAACGTTAGTTGGGTCGACTTTTATTTTCAATTTACGATATTATGATCTATCTACTTCCATTTGTGTTATTCTAAATAAAACTTCCTATATATTTTCTCCGATTTGGATAGAGACCAAAAAGACTTTCAAAATGAACCCCCATATAATCTAATTATTATATAGAAGTCTGGAGATACATCGTTTTGTTTATAAATAAACATATGAGTTTGGGAAAAAGTGAAAACTTACTAAACATATTAACTACATTTGTATTGTTGTAAGTATTGTTTCTTTTCAATCTACAGATGATTTAACATTGTAGTAACATAGGTAGATAAGATATTACAATAATTCAATAAAATGAGCTCAGAAGTGGGATCGTTTTAACAAAGTGATTAAGTCTGAATTGTTAACAGTTCACAACATTAATATACCCATTCTTCAAACAAAAAAAATTGTTTTGTTTTGTTTGTAAATTTTCAATGATACATTGTTTGTCTTTTTAAAAACCCAAAAAAAAAAACATTATTTTCTGGAGGTTTCTATTGAAATAGCCTGTATAGTTATTTCATGTGTAGTATCATATAATTTTCATTTGTTTTGAATAAAATACATCAATATAATATGTATAAGAGAAAAGAATCGAAATATTATTGATGATGGGTTTTGGAAGTTGATTTCGTACTAAAAAAAAATGTGACAATTTTATTCAATGAAAATCTACCCTCCATTTCAAAGGCGGATTTAGAGGGCGTGCTTCCCACCCTAAGAGTCATAAACCTATTTTTGAATAGTCAGAAATGACAAACATAGTGAGTGATAAGTGTATCCCTCTGGTGGTCAGTGCTACTACCCGTCAGACATCACTGATGTCTTAGTGACTGATAGCGACCTACAAAGCAGGTACCAAGAGATGTGACCTCTAACCCTGGTGGTCTAAACTATATACTGAATAGGATTTACAAGAAACAACTACTCAGCGGACAAAAGCCCCGACCTATATTGAATTAAATCTGCAAGTCTTGTTTGGTAGCTAAGATCATTTGTCAATTCCTCACTAGACATAGACCGGTTTCGAACTTATCATGTTCTCGTCAGTATGCCATAAGTAATGGAAAAGACAAATAATAATAGCAAACGAGGCTAGCCTAAGGCAGACTAAGCAAGACAGACTTAGTGAGTGATAAGTGTATCCCTCTGGTGGTCAGTGCTACTACCCAGCTCTTGGTATCTGCTTTGCAGGTCGTTATCAGTCACTAAGACATCAGTGATGTCTGACGGGTAGCAGCACTGATCACCAGAGGAATACACTTATCACTCACTATGTCTGTCTTGCTTTGTCTGTTTTAGGCTAGCCTGGTTTGCTATTATTATTTATCTTTTCCATTACTTATGGCATACTGATGAGAACATAATAAGTTCGAAACGGTCTATGTCTAGTGAGGAATTGAGAAATGATCTTATCTACCAAACAAGACTTGCAGGTTTAATACAATGAAGGTCAGAGCATTTGTCCGCTGAGTAGTTGTTTCCTCTAAATCTTATTCAGAAATGACAAAGTTAACGGGGGTGGGACTCACAAAAACTGTCCATCATATCTCCCTTAGTATTAGAGATAGACCCATGAACCCCTATATCAATGTATTCATGAGAAAGCGTTCTATTCAAAGAGGTAAAAATATACTGGGTGTCCAATTTAAAAAAAATTAATTGATAACTAGCAATTTTCGGTAAACTTTCATTGTTTCTCTGATATGATTTTAAAAATCTGTTTAAAAAGTCCTATAACTTGTATTTACCATTTTTTTCGTAATAATAAAAATAACAAAGTTGGAGGGTGGGGTGGAATTCTCACAAAATCACCCTTTACAGAGAAGCGACGCAATGTGACGTACCGCGACACGACTACAACATTTAATTAAGTATTTCTGTCGAATGGTGTAGTCGTGTCTCGCTTCGTCTCGCCATGCCGCTCTGCTGTACAGTGGCTCAAGTAACATTTCACTGACTACCAACTACTTTTTTACTAATTGAAACGTCAGAATTATTACAGTATTACAAATAGGTCAAGTAGCGACTTAAATTTTATATTTACGATACAACGTCGGAACAACGTTGCTTGAACTTCACAAACCTACTATTTGCGTCTAGCACAACATTGGTTTGACGTCAGAAATCTACTTAATGCTGGGTGTGTTTTCAGATCATTATCAACGTTGATTAGACGTTGGTAACTGACCACGTAATTTGGGTAATTTTTTAGGTAATATTCCAACGTTGGTTAGACGTTGTTGACTGACGTAATAGATATTATTAACTATAAAGTCGTCTGGAAACCTCTACTGGATGTTGGTGTGAGACTTTTGGGCCTCGGCTTAACATAACCTTAAAATTAATGTCGATAATGCAGGTATTGATAAATATTTAATAAAAATTTATACACCACATGCAACGCAAGGTCGGTATTAAGGCTGAAGCATGAAAATCAACTTACGTGCTTGCACAGTGCCATTTATAGTTAGTACACAACATCATTACCAAACGCAGCATCGATAAGTGCTACCGCAAGAGATGATCAACTTTTATCTTTCTCCATGCGTGCGTTGCAGGGAACGATTTCTATTGGTGTTTGAGGAGTTTGCGCATTACTATATTATTAAATACAGTTCCGTTTCCGTCACAGTTATCATGCATTTTATACTGTGCTTCCGTTGATGTTTGGTCGGTTTACTTGACTAGCTATTTTTGCGCCATCTCGTTTGCTGTTTGTTCGATTGAGTTTACCGATATTCTGTCAAAATTCCTGGGGGATCTTTTTCCTTCATGGGGAGAAATGTAGTGACATAAAAACCTTTAACTTTTCAATTTCAATTAATTTTCCGTTAAATCGTCTTCGTCTGGTATTTTTACAACGAAGATAATAAGCAGCACTCAGTAAAAGACCTGCACAAGCTATAAAAACCTAATCTTCCATATTTTAATTGAACAAGTTTAGAACAAACTTTATATTATCACTTTAAAGTTTCGAATTTTAGTAAACAGAAAAAAGGTTAGATTCAAATAAAATATCAATTGACGTTTGACAGACCAAGGAAGATTCTATGAGCACGACATCTATGACAGCTAACTTAGAAGTACGCAAAAACAATAAAAGATGTCAGTGTCGTCTTAACGACCATGCGTATGTGAACTATAAATGGATAAGTTTTCTTGCAGGAACAACGTTGCGTTTCTTAACGATGCCAATGCGGGGAACGATGGTGCGTAATACAGCCTTTATCGTGATTGTTTGGAATGAACGATAGTGTTAGTGCAGATTTCTGCACTTGAGCCTACTAAAAGTTGGTACAGGTAAAATTATTTAATCTTGAGGTCGATGTTAGCAAATAATTGCACTTACCATAACTTTAAATTGGAATTCGTGTATTTATTTGTAACTATGACAACAAGTAGTCAGCTAAGTAATAGTTCTCGACTTCGCCATATTTTCTGGTTCCACAGAAGGAAAGAATAGGCAGCCATGTGTTTACAAATATTTTGGATGTACAAAATTTCCCCCTATTTCAAATAAAGTAAGTAAAAAAGTTTTTACTTAATCGTAAAATTAATTAAACAATATTTCAATTGCGTTTTCTTTGGGAAAGAAACATATTTTTTTAAAAGTAAAAAAAATAAAAATAGTACTTTATTTCTTAAAATAAACATTATTCTTATGGGATCATTATACATATTTTTCGACCTACTTCATACATATTTATCGAAAAAATTTATTTTTCACCACACCAAATTTGTTAAAATTTCATTCGACATAAGTATTTTGTATATAATACGTAGTCAATGATAAATACGCTTCATCCGTTTTATATACGTAGGTGTACGATAAATAGAATAATATACAAGGTTGATCTAAACCCGACTTTTGTAGTCAGATCAAGTGCAAATTTTAAATAAAGTTGGTAATATAACGATCAACCTAAGCCGACGTGAAATTTGGTGAACATTTGGTCAGTAATCATAACGATTAAAGTTTAATCGACCCATATTTTATTGACCAGATTAGTACAAATATGGGTCAGCTCGACGTTTTTCGTACGACGCACACCGACTTTTAGTCGTGAAGAGCAACGTCGGTTCGTCATCAGAATGTTACTTGTGGCGTGTTACTCTGTGTCTTTCGTACCGCGGCGTTTCGTCTCATCGCAGTTCTGACTAGTGCGCGACAACCTTAATACAAATTGCATAAGCGGGCGTTAATAACCGTCATGATTTTGTGATGTAGGAACTGATCATTATTAAGCCTGGCCAAGCGATGGTAGATTCAGGGTCGGGCGCAATACCAATGTCATCGCGCGCTTGTTTACGATGACAATGACACGACACACTTCAGTTGTTATCTGTCGGTCGATGCATAGAGTACTAATAAATAATAAATAATGTTGAGCGTAAAGAGTAGAAAACGACCATACGCTGATAAAGTGTATAAATTTATCGGTGAATTTCCGGATTTATTCTATGATGGATGTAAAATGATTTGTAAAGTTTGTGATCAAGACTTAATGTGCTGGAATAAATACGGCTGCAAAATTCATGTCAATAGTAACCGGCATAAAAATAAATAAATGGCGTGTCTTTTTTTGAAGCCTCAGTTTATGTTTGATTTACTGTTAATGCTGATTGCCTGTGATGTTTCCCTGCGCATATTGGATAAACCAGCATTTCGGGAGTTCTGGAATAAATACAATCCCCAGGTGAATTTACCGAGTCGTTCATCGTTACGTAGATATGTACCAAGTGTTCGTGAAGATATTGTAAGAAGGATTAAATGTGCATTAAAAAATACATGGCTGTGGTTATGTGTTGACGAGATGACAGATTGTAAAGAAAATTCTATTTTAAATGTTATAGTACGTGTACTCGACCCTGTTAAACCAACATTTCCATTTTTACTAGCTAGCAAAAGACTAACTGCGTGTACTGGCGAAACAATTACGCGGGTGGTTTTGGAGACTTTCGAAAAATTTGAACTGTCAACAAGTCAAGTGTTGATGTTTGTGACCGACGGTGCTGCGACAATGCGTTTGGTGGGCCGTTTTCTTCAAAGAGACGATTGTAGGTTTTTACATGTTACGTGTAAAGTGCATGCATTCCATCTTGTAGCAGAAACGATTCGACAATGTTTTCCAGAAGTAGATGCATTAATAGCAAATACAAAAAAAAGTATTTCTCAAATCTCCTAAACGGCTTCGAGCATTTCACACACTGTATCCTGGTATTCTGGAATCACCAGAGCCGATTCCTACACGTTGGGGAACGTGGTTGAAGGCAGCTTTTTATTATGCTGAATATTTTCAACAAATAAAAGCTGTGATACTACAGTTCAACCCGAACGAGGCTGCAGCTATTAAGGAAAGCCAGACAAGCTTTCAAGATGTTTCCCTTGAAACAGATTTAAAAACTATTTATAAAAATTATAGAGGACTACACGACGCAATAGAAAAATTGCAAAATACTTCGTTGTCGTTAGTGGAATCGCTGCAAATAGTGGACGACGTAAATACACAGCTACAGACTATAAATAACGCAAAAAATAAGCCCGCTATTGAAAAATTCGAGAGTGTATTACGGAAAGATCCTGATTTTACCAAATTAATACAAATTTGTGATGAAGCATCTACAACTGCGTTAAGTGAGTTCACAAAGTGTTTTACTTATGCCTGTATTACTTCCGTAGATGTCGAACGGTCTTTTTTCAAAATACAAACATATTTTTTCACCGCAGCGAACATCGCTTACTGAGACAACTGTAGAAACATATCTGATGATACACAGTTATTATAGAAATGCTCCAATTTGTGATAACGACAACCAAGCTACTTCATAAATCTGCTTAAGATGAGTTTTGTACATATTTTTATAAAGTGTACCAGTATTAATAAAATTTATATCCATTCATTTTATTTATTTATTTATTTATTATTAGTTATCACTAGATATACAATGTACATGTGTGAACGTCATTTAACAGTTTAATAATAATGTGCAGCAATAAGCTTACAAAATATCAGGAAATACATAAAAAGGAATTTAAAGCGAACAAAATAGTACAAAAACATACATCACAATATATGAAATATTTTTGTTTTTATTATTGTACTTATTCAAGTATTATGATATGATGCATATCCAGTACGTCTCTGTAGGATTAATGACCTTGGCCAGGCTTAATCATTATTCACTGAATATACGCACTTGCTGACGTTCACTACGGTATTTCCAACGTTGCCAATTGTCATAGTATTTTAACGATGCAGCGTTGTCTGTTGTCAAATTTTGGACTTTAAAAATACGTTCAACGTGAATTTATTAATAACCAAAATTTATTATTATTTTTTAATGTCCGATAGAACTTTTTGTTATTACGCATATTACAACTGTGAAGTTTAATGACCTTCTGTAGACGTACAAATATAGACACTATGCGAGTTCATAAGTTTTCCATACTGCGTTTTTTAACCGTCTCGTGTTTTTGAGCAATTAGAATAAATTTTAAAGTAATTAATGCATATGCGTATGACACATTTTGCTTACATTCTATTTTCTTTCTTGTTGCTATGTGACGGAGAGTTCGCACGCAATTTTGCACGTTATTTATACCTATGTATAAATAACCACTACATGGAATATTCAATTAGAAAGGTACTTTTGATATTAGATAAAATAAATATCTTTTAAAGTAGATACAATAAAACGTTGTGTCCCTAGAGCAATACAAATTCGATAAAATTCTTGCAAATTTCTTTTCGAAAAAATGCTCGAACACGTGTTTTAAATATTACTTTTTGAATCGACTTGATTTTACTTAGCGCCACTTTTGTCAAAGTTGTCACCAATGTACGATCTTTTAAAAAATGTTAAAAACAACCAGAGTAAACCCAAGCAACATTTTACCAACTACCGACTACTTTTTCACTAATTCCGACGTCAGAATTATTACAAATAATAGTCGAGTAATAACTTAAATTTTGTAGTTGTAATACGACGTCGAACCAAAATTGCGCCGACCTAGCAAACCTACTGCTTAAGTCTGGACGATTTACCAACGTTGATTTGCCGTTGGAAAACGACTTAATAAGGTTTGATATGTTTTCAAGTCATTATCCAACGTTGATGAGACGTTGACAACTGACTAAAATAGGTATGGTTATATTTTGAATAACTTACCAACGTTGGTTAGACGTTGACAGCTGACTAAAATAGGTATGGTTAAATTTTAAGTAACCTACCAACGTTGGGGTAGACGATGGTGACTAACTAAAGAGGTCAAGTTTGTTATGGAACACTTGCCAACGTTGGTTAGTGGCTTAATAGGTTTGGTGCTTTTTAGTTATTAACCAACGTTGATTAGACGTTAATGACTAACTTAAGTAGCTCCGATTAATTTTTCGGAATACACCTACTTCTGTATAACGTTGGTAACCGACTTGATAGGTAGCTACATTCATCTCAAGTAACATTTTACCGACTACCGACTACTTTTTTACTAATTATAAGGTCAGAATTATTACAAATATTAGTCAAGTAGCGTCTTAAATTTTATAGTTATGATACAACGTCGGAGCAACGTAGCTTGAACCTCGCAAACCTACTATATTTACATCTAGCACATTTACCAACATTGGTTTGATGTCAGAAATCTACTTAATACGTTGAGTGTGTTCTTAGATTATTATCCAACGTTGATTAGACGTTGGTAACTGATTAATTAGATTTAGGTAATTTTTGGGTAACATTCCAACGTTGGTTAGACGTTGTTGACTGACGTAGTCATCTAGCAACGTCGGTTGGACGTTGGTGTTAGGCTTTTGGTCCTTGGTCTAACATAACCTCAAAATCAATGTCGATAATTCAGGTATTGATAGATATTTAGTAAAGATTTATACACCAACTGCAAGAGACGGTCGATATTATCGTGATTGTTTCGAATGAACGTTAATGTTAGTGCAGATTTCTGCACCAAAGCCTACTAAAAGTTGTTGTAGGTAAAATTATTTAACCGTGAAGTCGCTATTAGTAAAAATAGTTGCACTTATTCCCGCCTTCGCCATATTTTCTGGTTCCACAGAAGGAAATAATAGGCGGCCATGTTGATTATGTGTACAATTATTTTAAATACACAAAATTTGCCTCTTTTTTCAAATAAAGTAAGCATAATATACAAAATTGCTTAGTTTCACTACCTACACCCGACTTTTGTAGGTCAGATTAAGGGCAAATTTTAAATAAGGTTGGTAATAGGCTGACAACCAACTTAAGCCGACGTAAAATTTGGTGAACATTTGGTCGGTAATCACAACGACTAAAGTCGATCCTCTACGTTGAATCGATGTTTTATTGACCAGATTAGTACAAATATGGGTCATCCCGACGTTTTGTGTACGTCGCACACCGACTTTTAGTTGCGAAGAGCAACGTCGGTTCGTCGTCAGAATGTTGCTTGGGAATATGTATATGACATAAATATTATTATCAATTAAATACATGCAAGACATTATTCTTATATCTGTCACAAAACTGGTTAATTCATCTATAAATTGTGGAACTTTTCCATACTGTCTTAAAAGGGGCGACTTATATGCATAAAATGAGCTATTCCCATCTAGTATCTATTACATTTACTTTGAGAAAAATAAAGAAGACAGCACTGTTCCAACAAACAAAATGATGGAAATAATAGACGTTCATGAAAAAAAACCTTTGCTGGAAGTATCTTTCTGTCAAAAGCCTGATATTGTGTGCAGCATGATGTTCTGGTACACAAACTTTATAAATACAGTCCTAAAACCACGGCTGTCAACTTCTTAAAATGCTATTTTACTTATGGAGATCAAATATTTGTGTACAGGGTGAGGAAATAGTGCGTCCGACTTCGATATGTTCTATGACAGCTAGAAACTTGATTTAAAAACATAAATAAACTAGACGAAAAAGTCTATAACCGGAATTATTTTCGAACATATAGGGTGAGCCAAGACGATTCTACAGGGTCAACTAACATTTTTTTAAATGGAATTCCATGTATATTAGAACTTTTTTCGAAACCTTTATGGCCTCCTTCCACTGCTGTATTATTATTGACTCACTTCCAACCACTTGGATGTAACGATTTTTTTTTGTTGAAATTATGCCATTTACACGTGTATATTAAAAAAATCGCAACACACAATTATCGATTTTAAGAAAAAAATATGTTAGTACCAGTTATGAGACATTTGTGTGATTACACTGAGCCTATTTCACTTCATAAAGGTGGTCAAAAATAATTTTTAAATTTACAAATATTTGAACTGAATTTTCTCAATTTTTGCAAATGGAACACCGTGTATATTTTTAGACGGTGTGATATAGAATTGAAAAATTACCATACGTACATCCCTATGACTATTTGTAACCATTTTCGATTTATTGAACAATAAGTGCAAAATTCAGCAATAAAAATTAAAAACTTTTTTTTGTAATTCATGAGAAGATATTGTTACGCCACTGGACTGTGCAGACTGGTTAGATTAGGCTGGAATTGTACACGAACGGCCGGGAATATTCTGGAGTGCTCTAGACCGGGAGAATGGATGTATAAATAAGACGCACGGTGGGCTGAGAATCAATCTTAAGTTGAACGTGAACGAGTAAAGAAGAAATAAGAAAGAGACTTATAAGTGTTCAAGTGTGATTATAGTTAAGACAGTAATTAATCTATTGTTGTTAATTGTTAATTAGTAAATAAAGTAGTGAGTAAGTGTTACCTGGACTTTCAATCAGCGAATCTACGAGGATAGGTGTTTGTGTGGATAGCAAACACGTAACAATATTATAAAAAGTGCTCTACATGTTGCCCATTTTGATTGATACATATTTCTACACGTCTTTGGAATAAGATTTCTCCTGTTTATAAAATTACCGCTAAAAGCATGTATTATCCTTTTCTTCAAATTTTGGATTGTTGTTGGTGTGATGTTTTTATGGACATCATGTAACATGCTGATTATAACACCTTCTCTTGAAGTATTTGAAAAAAAACAAATTTTTAATTTTTAATGCTGAATTTTGCAGTTATTGTTCAATAAATTGAAAATGTCACAAATAGCCATAGGAATGTACAAAAAAATGTTCGTTTTTCAATTCTACATCACATCGTCCAAAAATATGCAGGATGTTCCATTTAAAAAAATTGAGAAAATTCAGTTAAAAAAGTTGTAAATTTAAAAATCCTTTTTGGCCACCCTGTATACTTTTAGGAAGTGAGAATGGCTGATGTTTATCGCACAGCTGTCTCATAACTGGTACTAACATATTTTTTCTTAAAATCGATAGTTGTGATAGTAATGATATTTTTAATATACACGTGTATAATTTCAACAAAAGAAATAATTACGTCCAAGTGGTTGAGAGAAAGTCAATAATAATACAGGAGTGAAAGGAGGCCACAAAGAGGTTTCAAAAAAATGTTCTGATATACATGGTATTTCATTTAAAAATATGTTACTTGACCGTGTAGAATCGTCTTGGCTCATTCGAAAACAATTTCCGGTTATAGACTTTTTTGTCTAGTTTACTTATGTTTTTAAATCAAGTTTCTAGCTATCATAGAACTCGAGATATCAAAGTCGGACATACTATTACCCCACCTGTATAATGGAGTAGCTTCATTATCAACAAAAGTGAAATCTGGAGTTCCACAAGGCTCCGTACTCGGACCTCTATTATTTTTAATACTTATAAACGATCTATCTATGTAAATGATGCTTCGCTTCTATTGTTTGCTTATGATACAATTACAACAAATAACGACTTTAATGTGCAGGATATGCAGATATAGTGTAATTTACAAGATAATCCCGTTCGTACAGTTTAAGTAAATCGTCCGGGGCTTCATCCGTCCTTTTCTGTATTAAAAATTGTCTTTAACCAAATCTGAAATTTTTGTAGTTTTACCTTATTTTATTTCTTATGGCAAAGCATACGAACCATTCTGTATAAAAATAGTCAATAGGTATGTTTTACTCAATTTAACGAATCGATTAACATATTAACCAATATGGAAATACAATTCCGGCTTAAGAAAAAAATAGGAGAAATCGATAATACACCCTGTATCTTGGTAATGAAGGTTGTTAGACCCATTAACCATGGGTTATTTGGAACCACCTAGTTGTCCCACATCTACAGTTAATGTATGTACATATCTCCCGGTATAATAATAATATAATAATGTTTTTGATCCTTCGGTACCACTACCTGGTAATTGCAGTAGTTACTTATACAGGGTGTCCGAAAATGAGTCTGCCATAGAGTAATTATGAATTCTTTTATTAAAAATAATAAAACGTTATTATTACTTCTAGACATTCCGGAGAAAATTTGAAAAACTCTTAAGTTAGGCGCCTCTTCGTCACCATACAACATTAAAACGAAGCGTCTTAGAGGGAATGTTTATAAGAATATTCTTATTTTTTTTAATAAAACAATCCATACATAGTGAGAGATAAGTGTATCCCTCTGGTGGTCAGTGCTACTACCCAAAAGACATCACTGATATCTTAGTGACTGATTGCGACCTGTAAAACAGGTACCAAGATCTGCGACCTCTAACCCTTATGGGCTAAACTATATACTAAATAAGATTTATAGTAATCAACTACTCAGCGGACGAAATCCCCGACTTGCGTTGAATTAAACCTGCAAATCTTGTTTGGTAGCTAAGATCATTTTTCAATTCCCCACTAGACATAGACCTGTTTCGAACTTGTTATGTTCTCGTCAGTATGCCATAAGTAATGGAAAAGACAAATAATAATAGCACACCAGGCTAGCCTAAACCAGACTAAGAAAGACAGACATAGTGAGTGATAAGTGTATCCCTCTTGACAAATGATCTTAGCTACCAAACAAGACTTGCAGGTTTAATTCAACGCAGGTCGGGGTATTTGTCCGCCGAGTAGTTGTTTCCTGTAAATCTTATTCAAAAGAATTTATGATTACTCTGTGGTAGACTCTTTTCTAGACAGCCTGTAGTTCTATTTAAGCATATTTTGTGTTTCTATACTTATATTTTTTAGATATAAATAATATAAAACAAATTATGTATTATCTTCTTGGTAAAAGTTTCAAATATAGAATGAAATAAAATATAATAACGTTAAAATTTTTTGCTAATTTTTATTTTCGAATTGTTACAAAACTTATCACAGATAAGTATAACATATATCATTTGAAACAATTATTTTCCCGGCTATTTGCCTAATCGCTGAAACTTGAATTATAAAAAAGATAATATGCATATTATGTTCAGTACGACTCAATAATGTTATTTTTTATTCTAACTACTCTGTTCAGTGAAACCAAAAATATATAAAACAAAAGTACTCACCAGTTAAACAATCACTTCAAAACTTTAAAACATCCACCAACACGTGTTTCTGCATTTTTGTGTTGTTAATGTAATGTAAATCTTAATGTAATGACCCCTTATTACATTAGGATTTACCACGATTTGTAGTTACCTTCGAGGCTTTCTAAGGGCCATCTTGACATAGTAAAATGCAGAAACACGTGTCCGTGGATGTTTTAAAGTTTTGAAGTGATTGTTCAACTGGTGAGTACTTTTGTTTTATTTAATTTTGGTTTCACTAAACAGAGTAGTTAGAATTAAAAATAACATTATTGAGTCAGTCGTACTGAACATAATGTGCATATTATCTTTTTTATAATCCAAGTTTCAGCAATTAGGCAAATAGCCGGGAAAATAATTGTTTAAAAAGATATATATTATATTTACCTGTGATAAGTTTTGTAAAAGTTAGAGAGTAATAATTAGAAAACATTTTTATCGTTATATATTTTATTTCATTCTATATAATTAATTGTTTTCTGTTTTTTTCTATTACTCTTTTTCTGTATTATTTTTATCATTTGTATTTAAACATCCTGTAATTGGGTTCTTTGTTACCTGTTGGAAATGTAATAAATAAATAAATACTGCCTAAAATATTGTTCAACTTTTTTACAATTTGTCTAAAATAAGGGTGGTAAGAGTAACTTAAAATCGTTTAGCTTAAACTCAAAGTGTCACATAATTTATTTTGATATGTCAGAAAATTAAATTGAGAAACTTTTCCGTAAACTTTTCAACTATATCCTCTATTTTTCAGATAAAAGGAAAAAAGCACGTCGTGCCGTTCTCCCCATGATATATTTTAAGTAACTTTAATACTCTTGAGATGTCGAGCATGCGGTAATTTGATGTCTTAGGATGTTTCTGGAATTGTTCCCCATTTCATGTTCTTGCTATAGACCTCCGAACCCTGCTTTTAACAATCCTAATTGCTTGCTACAGTCTGGCCTTCGTATTTCAGGAATTTCTAAAGGGTAAAACTTTTAACAAGTCAGATGGAGCTCCGGGTAACCTGACTCGATGCTGAGTTTTTACTGCATCATTATATAACTAATTGATAGTCAAATTTGGATCTGAATACATGTTTTACCATGTAGGGCTCATTAACTTTTTGAATGTAATATTTAATAGACGGTTGCAATGTAACTTTATACTTTATTTTTAATATGACATGATGTTAGAGAATTATATTAATGTTTCGGAGCTTTTTTACGGATGTAACACAACCTAAATTTTTGGGAGCTTTTGGTATGTTGTATACCGTGTGTCCCAAAATCGATGCTCACCATTGGGATCTCGGAAACGGTAAAAGCTACAGGATCGGTTAAATGGTATGGTAGTTTTAGCAAATTTTATGCTGATTCTGTTAAGAAATCTCGGATAACTGAAACTGTTTTTTGGATTTTCCAAAACAAACGAAAATTTTGTGATTTTTCTTTTTGGCTGTAGTCAAGTAATCCTTGGTCAGACAGGTTTTAGACTTTTACATTGCTACATACAAAGCGTAATAAAAAAAAATTATTTATCGTTATATAATAATAACAAAAAAAAAGGTGAAATGTGAGTAATCTTCGATGGATACCTCTCCGGTACTCGCAGCAAATGTTTATTATAGTGTGCCGTTCGAAAATCAAGTAGGAACCACACACTTGCTAGCTCATCGGGGGGGAGCAGGTAAGACAGCTAGGTGGTAAACACACAAACAACGAAAAAAAACTGGATGTTTGAAATCAAAGGATATATTACAAAATTATATAGGTATATTATAATATGCAATGACATTTACGGATCGATATGTACATATATTGGTAAATACAACAGAGAAATACTCGCACTGATGGGAGGGTTGTTCCCATATACACTTAATACTGATAGGATATATATGTATATAAAAATAAAATAAACAAGATATCCATGCTACAAATATCCAACAAATGGCATAAATCTGTGTAAAAAAAAGGTAAACAAAAATGTGTGTACTAGGGCACTTATCTTGTAACTGATGGTGAGCGGCGGCGTTGTCAATAGTGTCTTGGGGTTGTAGCAAATTGGGTGAGCGCTACACAGCTAGGAGATGTTCTCTGATGCGATGGCCGGGAATCGGTCCCACAAAACGGTGGTGAACCAAAAGGCGACAGCTCAAAACAGTGAACCAAAGGTGCACTATTTAAATATTTCCTCAGGGTGGAAGGAAAAAAATAGGTACAAAACAAAAAAAAATTCCGGTTTGACTGTAGTCTCCAAACCTTAAAACCACTGGAAGTTTCTCGACTGGCACCTCGACACGGCTTAACGAGTTAATCCCAAAATGTAATTTCGTGAAAACTAACTAAATCACATAAGATGATAATCTAATCACGAACACGGCAGTGCACTCACTATTGATCCCAATACTCAAAAATTGGTAACTCACAATAAAGAACGTGTGAACGCAATGCCTACCCCGTTAATAATCCCCAAAACATGGCTCTCCCGGAAAAAGAAGGAAGAAAAAAATCATAAAAACCAGCATTTCAGAAAAACCATTCAAATACAGGAAATGAACGATGTACCGCATTAATTGTTGACGATCCAAGTCAAGAAGAACATAAATTACAGAAACCCTACTGTTTAAAATAATACCACAAAGTGAGACACATACTATTTTCTCTTAGACTAGAAGATCTAATAAACAAAATATTATTTAGAGAAGACAAATTTAAATTACCGAGGAAAATTACCCATACCACGTAAGTCATGTTAACATCTTACATAGTTCACGACCTTCAGATGGTATCAAGGTCATGACCTGAGAGACACAGGACCGGAGGTCTCAATCGCCACAAGCCTACAAATTTAAACAATGAAATGGTTACTGTTTACTACCATATTACAACAGTTGAACAGCTAGGATGCTTATGCCGTATGTTACTATGTTGGTTGTACCGCTGAATAGAAAATATAACAAAATTAGCGCCTAGTAATAAAGCCGTAACCTAAGGCGGTCCTGTAATATTGGACGCACCGTCTTGCGCTCTTACGCTAGAACGTTGCAACCGTAACGACAGCTACTTTTGCCTACGTAGTGCGTAAAGTTTAATTTGAGTTTTGACAGACAAAACAACCTAAGCTGAGAATTGTAAAGTAAAAGGTTTATGGTATATTACTAACACAAGTAACCATTACTGGATAACAAGCCCTGTCAAGGTAAGTCCCCAATTATTTTCTTTATTTCACAATAAGAAAGAAACGATATCGTTTTTGTTTGTTTTCTTTCATAGGTTATATTTTATTAAATATAATTTATTACATTGTAGGTACGGTCATTACTCGAAAACAATTAAAATTGAAAATGCATATCAATTAATTCAACCCTAAGCCGAAGTACGTGGCAGGCAACGAGGACAGAAATAATTTCTTACACGAGAAGAGGCTGGATTGGACTAATAATATTGGTAAGTTACTATTAATATTAGTGGGGGATGAGGTATGGACATCCGTTTAATTTCCGATATTCGATCCGATTGGATGGATGAACGATAGCTCGTCTAACAGTCGGTAGGCTGTCAACAGACAATCCCGGGAAGGCCGCTAGCCTGATGCAGGCGGAGAGGCGAGCCCGGGTGGAGGGTCGAAGAGACCTACCCAGGAGGTTTGCCACTCTGCTAGCGGTGCAGGCGGGCAGGCCCAGGCGGTGGGTTAGTTGACAGTCGAAGACCGTGGTTCGGATTCCACGCTAAACTGTAGGTCCCTAGGTAAAAAGGGCCCATTGTGGCCTACTTGCCTAGTAAAATAAGTAGCTACTACTACTACTACTACTATTAATATTATATTAGCGATATAGACAAAATAAAGACATCTATACATTTGCCCTGTGACACTTATTATTTACTAAAACAAACCACTGGATGATGGTCTTCTATAAAATTTGTTTTGTTTTAGATCTCTTGAAGTAACAATCAGAGCGAAATTAGCAACATCGAGGGACGCGCGGAAAATACAAGGAAACAAGTTTCATGACTACCTGATGGATTACTAATTTAAAATAATAAAATATTGAATTTAAATTGTAATTAAAATCCAATAAACAAGCTCATTTTTAGGAAAATAACAGTGGTATTTTATTTTATTTTATTTTAGGCCTCATGAAATTTTCAAGTGTAACAACATTATTAGGACACTTTTTAGAGACGAATATTTTGGTCTAGAAACGAATGTTCGATATTCTTTTGTTTTCGAGATATCCGAAATAACTTTTGGTTTTCTTACAGCAGCCATATTGGATTTTTTGTTTTTCAAATTGCGCTTAAAAAGAGCTTTCAAATGACATATCACATACCAAAGAAAAAATTGTGTTTCAAGGGACTAATTTAAGAAAAGTTATATAAAATAGTAGGCCATGGAAAATCAAAAGTTATTTAGATTTCATCGACATAACTAATACCAACCATCATAAAAAACCATTAATATTAAGGTTACCAGTTTAAAATGATTAAATTATTTTAATTTTCTGTTAAAATACTGAACATAACCGATACGTAGAAATTTTTTTATAACAGCAAATTAACATAATATAAAAAATGATAGTACCATACTCCACAAATAAAAATCAGGAGGGGCTATATCAGGAGAGCGGGGTGGCCACAATACTGGTCTTCCATTTGAAATTACGCTATTACCAAAATTTTCCTGCAATATCCGTCTAACATTATTAGTATTATGTGCAGGACAGCCATCATGTTGGAACCATAATTCGTTTATTTCTTGTTCTGTAAAAACTGTCTTATCTCGGATAAAACTTGATTTTTTAGAAGTTCACGATAGGCTGCTCCCGTTAAATTGTTGTGAAAAATGAATGCACCAATTAAATGGCGATCTAAAAATAATAACTAAAGCTGCAAATCGTTTCTGTGCATCATGGTCGTAGAGTACAGATGTACTTACTGTTGCCGGCATTCACCTTGACCGCGAAACTCTTTCTCCAGTCCAGTCTATTATTAGCTTTCGAGTTGTGTACACGTTAAGTCACTTGGGCGTATTGCGTATTGTTTTTGTGTTTTTATTTTATTTGTTGTACTGTATTGTTGATATTAATTTAATAATAAAGCATGGCAGATGTTCGCAGGGGTAGAAAACGGCCATTTGCTGACAAAGTGAATAAATTCATAGGTGAATTCCCCGATTTATTCTATGAGGGTGCTAAAATAATTTGTAAAGTGTGCGAGAAAGATTTGATGTGCTGGGATATGCATGATTGTGGACTTCACGTAAATAGTGTACACCATAAAAATAAAAAAATGGCGTACCTTCGACAACACAGTTAATGTTTGATTTACTATTAATGCTGATTGCCTGTGATGTTCCGCTGCACATACTCGATAAACAACCATTTCGAGAGTTCTGGAATAAATACAATGCCCAGGTGAAGTTACCAAGTCGCACAACGTTATGTAACTATCTACCAACTGTACACGTAGACATGGTAAATAAGATGAAATGTGAATTAAAAAATACACGGCTGTAATTATCTGTTGATGAGACAACAGATTGTAAAAAAAATCTGTTTTAAATGTTATAGTACGAGTACTGGACCGTCTTAAACCGACAGTTCCACTGTTACTAGCTAGCCAAAGACTAAGTCAGTGTACTAGCGAAACAATTACCAGGGTGGTGCTGGAGACGTTAGAAAAATTTGAACTGTCAAAAAGTCAAGTGTTGATGTTTGTGACTGATGGCGCCGTGACAATGCGTTCGGTAGGCCGTTCTTTGCAAGAACAAGGTTGTACGTTTATACATATTACGTGTAAAGTGCATGCTTTACATCTTGTGGCAGAAATTAGGTTTTCCAGAGGTGGATGCATTAATAGCAAGTACAAAAAAAGTATTTCTTAAATCTCCTAAACGTCTCCATGCATTTCATAGCAAGTGTCCCGGTATTCCTGCACCACCATAGCCGATTCTTACACGTTGAGGAACATGGTTGCAGGCAGCTTTTTATTATGCTGAATATCTCCAACAAATAAAAGCTGTGATACTACAATTCAATACAGATGAGGCTGCAGCTATTAAGGAAAGTCAGACAAAATTCGAAGATATTTCCGCTGAAACAGCTTTAAAAAATATTGCGAAGAACTATAAACCGTTACATGACAGCATAAAAAAAATAGAAAATAGTGCGTTGTGGTTAGCGGAGTCACTGCAAATAGTGGACGAAGTAAATCTACTGCTACACGCTATAGGTGATGCAACAAATGAGCGTGTTAAAGAAAAGTTCGCAAGTGTGTTAAATAAAGACACCGGTTTTACCAAATTAAGACAAATATATAATGGTGCAGCCCCAGATCCGTTAAGTGCGTTCAAAGACTATTTTACGTATGCGTGTATTAAATCAGTAGATGTCGAACGGTCGTTTTCAAAATATAAGAATATATTTTCATCAAAGCGAACATCACTCATGGAGACAACCATAGAAACATACCTGATGCTGCAAAATGGCTACACATGTTCTCCAGTTTGTGATAAGCAAGCTAGTTCATCAAGCTAGTTAAGAGGGTAAGTTTTACATACATTGTTATAAATTATTGTAACAGTTCATTGTTTCTCGTATTAGTTAATTTCGCGTACGCCACGGAACATTTTTGAGAGACCTAATAATAACTAAGAAAAGGGTTATAGGCAGATCATAGGAGTAGAATAGGAAGAGAAAAGGTAATACCTATCATGCCGCACCAAACATTGAATCCAAGCCTAGTTTGGAATCTTCTCGTAGTTACTTACATGCAGATTTTCTGTAGCCCAGTGGTGATATTTGTGCTTGTTAAAGACTCAATAAAACGACATTCATCGGCCCAAATAAAATCAGATTGTTCTTCGCATTTCTGATTAAACTAACGACAAAATTCAAGTCTTCTACCAAAATCATTATTGTTTAAAGCTTGAACAGGCGTAGATTTGTACGGATGACATTTCCTTTGTTTTAATGTCTTGTGTCTTAGGAATATTTGTTTCGCCTGCAATTTGTCACACTGATATGCGGGGTTTATTGTTAACAGCTTCGATAATATTATTTGTGCGGTCAACATTATCAATGTAATACCGGTCTCTTTTATTATCAAAACTCCCGTAATTTAACAAATTGCTTACAATTCTTCCAAAAACTGTTCTATATGATTGCATCCACTTCGGAAATATTTCTAGAAAGGAAGCCGGTGCGTTTTGTGAATTTCTATTTACGTTTCAATAACATTCTAACATAAATTTGTGCGCCATTTTGCAATAGTCACACTCTTGAACAATAATAATAAGTATTCTTGAACAATTTACAATAATGCTATTACTATTTAGTGAACAACTGTCAACTAACAGTAATGCTTATTATTTATTTTAAACCACAGCCTACTAAATTTTTACTGAACGTTATGTGTGAATTTGGGCATTTTTAGAAACGCATTTTTTAAATTTTACTAATTACTAACTACTTTGCATGCAAGAAAGCCTTTGATTAAGATGATTTCTTTGTTCAAATTTTGAACACTTTATTGGCAATTTTGTGATAAATGAAACCTTAATGATCGTCTAAAAATTGTACAAAGAAAGCAAATCACAGTAGATTTTAAGTACATAAATAATAATTAATGCTGTCTGAATAAGCAACTTCCTTGTCTCTGTCTTTGCAAAAACTATTTGATTTTCCATAGCCTACTATTTTGTCTTGTCAAACAATGGATAACTTTTCTTAAATTAGTCCCTTGAAAAACAATTTTTCCTCAGCATGTGATACATCATCTGAAAGCTCTTTTTAAGCGCAATCTGAAAAATTAAAAATCCAATATGGCTGCCGTAAGAAATATGAAAGTTACTTCGGATATCTCGAAAACAAAAGACTACCGAGCATTCGTTTCTAGATCAAAATCTTTGTTTCCAAAAAGTGTCCTTATGATGTGAAAGTCTAAAACCTGTCTGACCATGGATTACTTAGCTACAGCCAAAAAAAATAAATCACAGAATTTTCGTTTTTTTGGAAAATCTCAAAAACGGATTTGGAATTAGAGTAAAATTTGTCAAAACTTATCCCATTTAACCGACCTCGTAGCTCTTCCGTTTTCGAGATCCCAATGGTGACATCGAATTTGGGACACACGGTATAAACTGCTTTGTGATAGCTAAGGATAATACATTTTATCAACATGTAAATTTTCATTAAGTTTTATTAAATCGAACACAAATAAGTCCATTCAATATCCGCTTTGTTAACATTAAAGCTGTGACACTAAACTTCCCTAAATATATTTCCTCATTTTTTAAGTCAGTGAAGACTATAAATGTAGAATTATTATTTATCCTTACTAATTTTTTTATTACACCAAGAGATTAGTTTAAAAATTGTGACCAGCGTATGGAAATGATTATATTTTTTTAATTACACGTAGTAACTACTAGCGTATACATTAATTTAACGATCGTTCATTGCAATAAACACATTTTATTTGAATTAAAATTGTGTAATGTTCGTCACTATTTTTAGTACAAACTATTAAAACATTTAAAACATGCATGTTTATGGTCTAACTCAATATACAATAAAATCATCTGCTTTTACTTTTTATATGACTGCACTTTTGTTCTATGCGTTTTCTTGGTTAAAAATATATCAATGAACTTAAAAGTAATACAAACAAAAGAAGGTTTAGTGCCATATTCCCCAAAAAGAAACAATTATGCAGCTACGGACACGTGTTTCGGAGTTATTGCCCACTCAATGTGTACTGTACTTGCCAGCCTTATTTTAGTTCTTGTTCCTGATCTCTCCCATCGTAGATCCAATTCCTTAGCTACGGTACGCTGATGAGGGGCAATAACTCCGAAACATGTGTCCGTAGGAATTGGATCTACGATGGGAGAGATCAGGAACAAGAACTAAAATAAGGCTGGAAAGTACAGTACACATTGAGTACTGTGTACTGTACTTTCCAGCCTTATTTTAGTTCTTGTTCCTGATCTCTCCCATCGTAGATCCAATTCCTTAGCTACGATACTCTGATGAGGGGCAATAACTCCGAAACACGTGTCTGTAGCTGCATAATTGTTTCTTTTTTGGGGAATATGGCACTAAACCTTCTCTGTTTTATTTTGAACCCCAATAAATCTATCTTGTCATAAAAGTAATATTTGACCATCGTCTCATTATACAAAGCATTCTTTTTCATCTCCTTGAAAATTTATTTCAGTTGATTAAGTACATTTTTTGATGAAAGTTTACAAAAAATTGCTTGTCTGTTTTAATACAAATAAAAAATGTGTTTACAATTGACACAAGTACCTTGTGATAAGTCTTGATGTAGAAGTTTTGAAGAGAAACATCACATCGGACAGGTTAATTCTGATTTTTAAACGTGTATCTTATAATGATGTTTTCATGTGTATGTGGTAATAACGACGCCATTGATATGTTTTTAAACAAAATAATGTGTTGAGTTGCACTTCGTTTGAAACACCGTTTGAAGGAGATTTCAAAACATTTGTTGTTGTTTTTTAAATATTAAAAATAATCACTTTTTGCGATTTTTGTTAATATTTCATTCGACTTTAATGAGGATTTATAATCAAAAAAATATTTAAAGTGATACCCTAGCACTAATTGGCAATAGTCGATTCTCTCACAGAAATGTTGAATAACCACTTGTATGCTTTCAGAAGGTATATCAGACTAGTATTCTCATTCTGCCTCTCAGGTCTTCAGTATTTGAAGGTTTATTCTGTTAATGCTCCTTTAAGCAGTGGCGGCTCTTGAGTAAGGGTTGCAGAGCTCCAGCACCACCAAACAAATGAGGGTGTAATAAAAATGTATATAGTTATTATGATAATATTGTTTTTATAAATTAACGTTTCGCATCATTTAAAAGTCAAAATATGACAACAGACAATCCTGTACCATAAGAGAAACATCCTGCAACCTGAGAAATTCTGTAGGGAAGGATAGCAAGTGCATATATCCTATATATAACTACGTAACAGTTCCTTCTTTCCACTACATTCACGATTAATTAACGCATGGTTATGTCATGCGCATTCTATATTTTACGCGCTGTCTTTTCCTCGCTCCTTGTACAACAATAATCACGTGAAAAATTAGAATATCGGTATTGCTTTATGAGTGGAAGATATACCACAACTAATCTGTTTTGTCTTACCCATTATATAACTACCGGTCTTGATGCCAATACACAGGTAGATGTTATTTACACTGACTTTTCGAAATCCTTCGATAAGATCACAACATTTGACTAACAAAACTAACAAAATTTGGTTTTTCGGGAAATTTATAATAATCATCGAGCACCTGTCTCAAAAATAGGTCACTGTTTGTAGAATGTTATGGTCAGCAGTTGAATTCACAACAACATCAGGAGTGCCTCAAGACTCTGTATTAGGTCAGCTATTCTTCAACCTGTTCACTAATGACATTGTTGCTGATATTGATGTTACCTGCCTTCTATACGCAGATGGCATAAAATTATACAAACCGATTAACACTGTAAACGACAGCTTAATTCTGCAAGCGACCGCGACGTTTAATAAGATACACACTTGGTATGTTACTAACAACTTAACAGTAAGCTACTTGTGCGACATATTCTATAAAACAGAATAATACCATTTTTAATTATTCCTTAGATAACTCTACTTTATCTAGATATAATTTAATTCGAGATCTTGATGTTACATTTGACATGAAGCTAAGTTTTAAAAGTCATATACAATATTATAAATGCTTGTTTCAAAATGCTGGGTTTCATAATAAAAAGCTCATGATTTTAATAACACTGACACAATTAAACTGCCCTATGAATCTTATTGATTTAGGCTTGAATATGTTTACGTTATTTGGTGTCCATATTATAATAATCATATCAGTCATATCTACAACCTAGAGAGGATTTGAAGGCGTTTACTTGAATACCCATGTTTTAAAAAGGATGAAGTCTATCCAGCTATAGATTACCCACATGATAATATACTTAAAAGATGTTCAGTAACTTCTCTTGAAGATCGCAGAAATATATCTGAACGTGTTAAAGAAATAAAATTAAATCATGGTCTGATTGTCTTGAAATTTTACATAATATGCCTAGTTTTCATGTTTCTAGATCGACATTTAGACAAAACTTTATATTTTATCTACCCATGCCTAGAACAAATATTCAGAAATACTCGCCTCTATTTAGAATATGTCGTAATTGTAATAATTTTGGAAGCCGTATTAAACTGCAGTATAGTTTGGGTAAAAAAAAATTATATGTTTTATAATTACAGTTTATTACTGACATTATATTTTCTATTTATTTCTGCAATTTGTGTTAAGGATCTCAACGAGAGCAGTTGACATAGAGTTCTATGTGCACTGCTGGCTTCTACCTGGAAATACAAAAAAAATGCAATTATCTGCTCAATGGGATATGTCTGAACCTATGATTTTTTCTTATTTGGAATTTGTTTGTGTATTTTTGCATCAATCTATGTGTGGTAGAAACTCCCAACGTAGAGAAAACTAATCAGTTGAATGCCAAAAATAATATCTTAGATGATAATAAATCTAATCTTTAAACGTAGAATAAATCGATTCGCAAAAAATTTATAAGATAAAAAAGAAAAAATCAGACGAGTATTTCCATGGAAATCTGAATATTGATTTTCTTTCATGATCACATTACTTCCTGTTTTATAAGGAAGTAGAAAATCCTTTTTTTATGCAGCCTCATCGATTGCCATTAGTTATCTGCCTAAAAAAAAATACAACTTTTTTGTCGAGAAAGATAACATGAGTTATTAGTATTATATAACCGACAATACTCCACCAATCCCCTATAGATGGAGTGTGAAGAAGTAAAAATAATTGTCTGTCACTGTGGGTAGAGTTTGGTAATAAAAAGTAACAAAAACGTGTTCATTCTGACAGGCAAATAAATTTGTTTCGGGCAAAAAACACCAACGAAAAGATTAATTTAACCTTTTTTGTCTTTTTTAAATTAAAATGTTACTGTTAACTTTTGTTAGAACAGGATTACTTTCATACAAAGTGTATATCTGAAATCTCATTTTCATATCAATATAATGCAAACTCTTAAGATGGAAATTGCGGAATACAAATCCGATTTCTTACCACACTTCGAAGATTTTTTTTAATATGAGAGATATGTTTGTAACACATTTTTAGGAAATGATTTTATATTATCTGAAATAATTTGTTTAAAAGGAAATCGATTTTATTTTAGTAAAAATCCTCGAGATTCCCAGTATCTCACGTTTTCTTATTTCAAACGACTGTTATTTCTAAATGGCTAAACGGGTTGATGTAAACTTTTTTCTTATTTTCTTGACGCTTAAGTAATAAATGGGTGGGTATTTTTTTAAGCGAAATTATAATTTTTACAGGGTGTCAGAGGAAGTAAAACATTGTGGTAAGTTTTGAAATGATGTGTTGCTTAAATAAAGAGTTAATTGTTTCTCTTTTTTAAAAGTCGGTTTCTTCTTTTTTCTTTAATCACTTATCTATCGTTGGTCTATTTTCGCTACCAAGGTGAATTACCGACGCATGGTAATAAGCTCATCATTGCATGTGTAAACCCTGTCAGTCCTAATTTTGTCGAATTTTCACATTGTTCTAGTGTAGGGATTTTTAACGTGTTTCCATCACAGATAAATAAAGCCCATAGTATTATATCTACACCCCCAGATTCGAGGTCGTCATGACGTCAAAACCAGGATCGGATCTAGGTGATATGACCAATTTTCATGCAGAATAATATAATATCTTATCTTTTGTATATATATACATATACATATATATATATATATATATATATATATATATATATATATATATATATATATATATATATATATATATATATATATATATATGTAAATTCGTTTTCCGGGTATACTCCCGCGTAGGTGATAGGCCCGGGAGGGGACCGTGGTTGTCTGAACGACGTTTCGGCAGAATCTCATCTGCCATCTTCAGGGTTCTAACCGATAACTGCTTACTGCGGCTTCTGGTTACTCGAACTGAAATTTCAGTTCGAGTAACCAGAAGCCGCAGTAAGCAGTTATCGGTTAGAACCTGAAGATGGCAGATGAGATTCTGCCGAAACGTCGTTCAGACAACCACGGTCCCTCCCGGGGCCTATCACCTACGCGGGAGTATACCCGGAAAACGAATTTAACATTCACCACCCGCGAAAACCTGAAAAACAACATATATATATATATATATATATATATATATATATATATATATATATATATATATATATATATATATATATATATATATATATTATGTTGCATATTTTTATCTGGTATAATATAAAAATTGGCAATTAAGATTTTTAACAGCATTTTAGATGACACATTGAATTTGGTGAATATGGTACCACCAGAAAAGACATAATGAATGAACGAGGAAAAAAAAGATAAAATTTCGGGAAAAAAAATAAAAAAATTTAAATTGCATTTCTGGACGAATCTCGACGAATTATAATGAAAAAATATAACGTCTATGAAAAAATCTGTCTGCATTATAATTATTTTCAATAATATACCTCTCAACTTCCTCTTACATTAATTTGTTTTAGTTTAGAGAAGAAAATATAATACACTTTTTACAATGTGTTGTAACATGTTTTTTATATATTTGTATTACATGATTACACTGACATTTATTGTTATTTAGTGTGTTTATTTTTTCCAATTTCATACATTTTGTAACTGTGTTTTTTTTCGTTAATAGTTTTCTATTGTAACCAGACCAAAATGGAATTCTTTCGTTCACTTTGGTACAGCCTGTATACGATAATTTGTATTAATACTTCTTTTAAAACCATTTTAAACGAAAGTTTAATTTATTTTGCAAATCCAGTATTTGGAATAACAATTATTTCTCAAATATAATTGTTTCAAACTGGTTTCTTTCCAGAGTAATCTTAATTTGGTTATTATGCTAATGATAAATCGTTTATTGCGTTTGTACTCAATCAAGTAAGAGGAAAGTAGTTTAATTTAAATTAGTTTGACTTCAAAGCAAGTTGAAATCATTGATTCATAGTAAATAAATATGTTTCTATTTGTTTAGTAATTTACCGAATAAGTTGATTTATTTTTAAATATTAGTAGGTACTTTAAATTATTTCTTTTCGGAAAGATAGCTTAAAATTTATGAGAAAGCGATTCCCAGCCTTGGAATGCCTTGAATAAATATTTGTTTATATGAATTCCCTCAGGCAATTTATTTAAATATGATGCGCCAAAATAAGCTGAAATAACGTTTGTCACGGACAGCGGTCGACCTGCTTGAACGTCGCACAGATCCCCGCCATTCTGCGGCCGGCGTTTGTGTATAAATTAAGTGACACGACTTGAAAGCATAACTTTTGCTCCGATGAGTGCTTAAGTAAGAAGCACTCAGCTCCCGATCTCCAGTGCACTCCGCAAGTAGGTAGTGGTAAGAAGAATTTTGACCGTTTTACTGTTTTTATTTGTATTTCCGCCATTTTACCGTTTGAGCCTCAATTTGCTGCCATATTGTGTTGTCCGAAGTACCTGCTTTCCGAATAAGTCGGAGATATACGGGACATTCCACGATTCATTGATAAAGTTCGTTGTTTCCACTCCGTTACCGCTTACCACTGACTATACCTGTTGCACCGACCGCCTGCCGTAATACCGTCTTAAGCATTAGTGACTAGAGTCATTAACCGCTTGCTGTAAATACCAGTAGTAGTAGCTGCCGTAGCTGTATTTTATTTCGAACCACAGCTTACTTGCTTTTGTAGATACTGATAGTAAAGTTTTGATAGTATACCGTGGTAGTAGTTTCCGTAACTTAGCTGTGCTTGATATAACCGATCACCACGTTGCATTATAACATAACTGTTGTGTATATATTTATTTATTTTTTATTATTTTATGAAGCAGTCTTAAATAAATAGAGTAAGTAAAGTTGAACTTCTGCCTTTTATTTAAAGCAAAGATATAAGTAAGTAAATCTGCTTGTACACCGAGAATCATTTTCGGCAGGTAAGGTGAAGTTGTCCATTGCTACGCAAACGACAACCACACACACACAGACCGCCTGCCATTTCGTTTCTTAACTGAGTTGCCTAGCTTCTATCATACCGCTGATAGAATAAAGTGGTGTTCCTACAGTTTAAAACAGGAACTGGTGCTCGAGACCGTTACCATAATAAAAAGTTCAAAGTACCGCTACTGTACCGAAGGATGCCAAAGTGACATGTCACATTCACAAAATAAGCATTTTGGTGGTTAATACGTCACAATTTTTAAAACATTTACAACAACAATTTTAGATGATTTGTTCACGGCCTTAAATTTTTATTTGTGCTTGCAATTATAATATAACATTTTCAAAATGTATGTTTAACATTATATATTGAAAATAATACACTGTCACTTACATAAAATAAGCACATTTATTTAATTTTATATTAACCATAAATATCGTTAGGTTTAGGCAACGGAAAACCCTCACGTATTCGAGCAAGTTCAAAATCAAGGTCATATGAATATAACGTGGAATTTTTATAATTAATAATATTAGTATTTATAATTTATTCAGATACATCTATAGTGCTTACACGAAAGCTTGTTGTTAAGCAAATCCACAAAAATAATTAATATGAAAATATCACGAGACCACAAGTTGAGTGGTTTGCTAAAATTAAATTCAAACAACCAAAGCGTTTAAGATCGAAATCGATTCTAAGAACATTATAACCAGGAGCTGCTATATTATATCAAATATATCATGAACACGACAACATTTCTTAATGCTTAAATTTTTTATTTAAAATCAGCAAAGTATAAACAAGCATTGTGAAGTTGGGAAAAATAGGTTTCTACCTACGACAAATTAATTATAAATCAAAATTTTCAGGATAATTCTGAATTAATAAATAAAAAGTCACAGTATATTAAATCGCACTAAGATAATATTTTAGTGTTTCAATTGAAAATGATTTATAAATATGGAAGTCTGATACAGTTAAAATCAAAATAAAAATGTATGTCCGATGATATAAAAATAAATATTACTATTTAAAAAAACTGGAGTATTTTCTGTTTCTATATACAGGATGTTTCACTTAAAATTCCTAAAGCCGATTACGCGAAAACAACACAGAGAAAAAAAGTGTATGACACTTTATTCCAATTATAAAGAATTAAACTCCAAATTGATCTTAAAAATGTGACGGGAACAATTTGTGCAAACAAAAAATATCTTTTTGGAGTAACCATCTTGTACAGTTTATGCATTATTAACATTAATTAAAATTTTTGTACGAATTTAGAAAACACCTTAATTGAATTCTTTGCAAATTTGGATTACGTGATTGCATAAAAATACGTTAGTTTTACTTCACTTGTGGAACAAATGTCTGAACAGATCAAGTTAGTATCTACAATTTGTGCGAAATTTCTAAATAGATTCTGAAGGTTTCCTAAACAAACTTATGCATATAAATCTCTTCAATTGTAAAACGTATTTATATAAAAAATTGTTCTTTTAAATGACACAATGTTTCTAGCTTTTTATGAGAACTTTTTTTTAGTTTTTCACAAATTCTAAATGTGAAATCTACAAAAATTGTACGTTTTTTTTTCAATTTTGTAAATTCATTTTGCACAATATGTATACTTAATTCAAAGCTGTTATTCGGTAATAATGTTATTAAATTATCCAGTTTGTGGGGATGATATTTATAGAAGTAGGCTTAGATTACTATTATTGTTCAGCGAAAAGAAATAAGTTGTCTCATAAATTTACAAATTTGTTATCAAATGTTTATAAAGTCAAAATTTGATTGTTACATGATTTGTGAGAACCCTTTTAAAAGTTGCTCAAAACTAATTGTAAATAGAATGGTAATATAATATGTAGTTTGAGGAGACGATTAACAGTAAGCTTAAGTTTGGTATGTATTTATTGTTAAGTAAAAATAAATGTGACTCTGAATCTCCCCAATTTATTAGAACAAATTACGAATGTTAAGAAAAAGATGAGGCTAAAGTTAACTATTAATTGTAACTTGCTGGTGCACACCACAGGGTGTAAGGAATTGTTGGACCAAAACCCAACATCATCGTAATATTTGTTCAAAAATGATTTTTTATTTAAAAAATCACTAGACAGTAACATTCCCGAAGAGTCAACCTATCTTCCAAAATAAAGATCATCTAAATCGAACACGATTCAGAAGAAAATTTACATCAAATTTAATGTCAATTTATGGTGATGCGATAATTCTTGTGGTGTGTGTAATTCTTGGCGGTCGACGTACTGTCTTCAGCAGCTTTTACATGCAAAATGATTAATTAATCTATTTGCATGTATTTACACATTTGTAGAATTATATTTTATTTTATTATTTATTATATCACACATTTTTCGGAATATAATATTAGGTGTCAAATCCGTCTCTGGGTTGTCATCCAAATTCCCTATAGAATCTTTCACAATAAGACTGTAAATAGACACGAATGCGCTATTGGACACCAAACAATCCCTATTGAGTTACTGAAGAAAGTAACCAACACATTCGGAAACGCTGCGCCCGATCCCATTTCGACGTCAGATAATATCAATAATAGTCATACCGCAAATTATACATATTTTGTACCTGTTTTTACTAGATCCGTTTATACTTGATGGATAAACGTGTTAGTTAGCAAATTGCTAATTTGTCAGAAAAATGTTTTTATCAACCTTGATTGAAATCAAATTAAATTAAATCATTTATTAGCAATGTTACATAAGAAGGGTGTATGCATTGCACATCATGGGCAATTATTTGTTTGATACAAAAGTAGCATAACAATTTGTAAAATGACATTAAATCACAAAAATTATTTTATTGCCAAAACAAAAACATTGAAAATACACAAAATATAGAAATGTATGTATAAAAGAAAGTAAGGTATCAAATACCTCCTCAGGAAAATAGTGAGAATGCTCCATGCCAAATTATTTTTAAACAGGAAAATTTACAGGGTCAGTCAAAATGCCCAAGAATTCTTCAGTAGAGTAAAACAACACCAACAAGTTTTACGCTATCGTTACACTGTTACTCACAGAAAAGATGAGTTTCTGAGTTTTTGTCATTCATCATTAATTTGTTTAAGACAATCCATGTATTTGCTCGATTAGAAATTAGCAGATTGTTGTAATAAAACATCAACGTTTTTATCAGAAGTTAACAAGGATGTAACATCAAGTGAAAATATCATTGATATAAATAGTAAATAGGAGTGGTCCTATGACCGAGCCTTGTGGCACTCCATGTTTAACTTAGTTTAATTCAGAAGTGACATTGCCTAGACTAACACACTGTTTTCTCTCACGTAAATAAGAACAAAAAAAGCTTGAGAGGAACTTCTCTTACACCATAAAAACGCAAATTTTCTACGAATATGCTATGTGACACACAGTCGAAGGCCTTTGACAGGTCAAGCAATGTAATCGCTACATGCCTGCCCTGCTCACCAGAGATAGAAACCTAATGAAACATTGGTGATAAGTTGTAACATCACAACACCTTTATTGAATAGGATACTCCAATTTTCGAAACAGTGTCAATTAACACCCTTTATCTATCCACCATTTCAATTATCAAGAAAATTTTAAAAAATGCTAATCTTTAACTCGCTACATCTCTGCAACGGAGCTTTTTATGGTATAAATATATTTTTTCTTCATTTCAGGCCCTGAATTTATCCCATACGCTTGCTGATTAATAGCCAGAATCAACCTGTATGTATACATAAACCAAATTAAGTGCTTTTAATTTTTTTTATACTTGTGAATATGTCTCGAGTAATAATATCCTATCTCTATTTTTTAAATTGAGTAAGTTTGAATTTTAAATAAAAGTGGAAAAGCAATGGTTTGGTCCCTTTGAAGTGGAGAGATGAAGCAAATATTTTAAAGCCCTCAAATGAATGTAGCAATGAAATTAAACGTTGGAAATGCACGAGTCATCGGATTAACATTGGCTACAACAAACCTTTCTCATCACTTGGACTTTTATTTTAATGTATAAAATCAACAGAGCCGAAGAGAAAATTTACTGTCTACTAATAAAGTAATGGTTTTATGGCAACGCTGAGACCATATTTGTTCTAGCGGAAAGAAATTTACACAAACAATTTCAAAGAGCATTGGAAAATATTTGCATCGTAGTGTATCTATTATAATTTACACAGGGTAATATAAACATGTTTTTTAAAGTCGTCTGATTTTCATTTTCTTTTTTACTTTTTTAAACATACTGCTTTGAACTGTTTTTTCTTTTTTGCAATTCTTTTTTTTATTCTGTTAGATTTTCCGGGAATTGCAGAAAATTCTTATTTTCTTGTATAATGTTTTTTTTTTGAAAGGTGATTATCCAGTTGAAATTATTCAAAAAAAAAAAATTGGAACAAAATAAAATACAAATTAAAATAGAAGGAAATTAATTGAATTACACTATGAAGAGTCCAACTATTCATTCCATTAGCATTAACAGATATAGTGAAAAGACATTTGAAAAAAGTGCATAATTCATTATGAAAATAACAAGAGGAATTGAAGATCGTATAATCTAAGTGATTTAAATTTTAAAAGATGCTTAGTGTTGCTACTTTTTATCAACATATTCTTGGGAAATATTGCAACTATCTGATATAAATAGTGTATCTGTGTATCTATTCATTATTTCTTAAACCAAAAATATTTAGATAATATCCTCGGACACGTCGATTTTTAATTTCAATGCGCACTTAGTTAGGTTATTATGAGTGGGTCCTTGTGGTGAGAATTATAAGAAATATTATCATTGGACTCTATTTTTTTGGTGGAACTGTAAACGGTCCGGCATATCTCCAATTTTTAATTGGCAATCTCATCCCAACGTTATTAAATTTATTTCCCAGTAGAATTAATCCTGGGAATTTTGACGAAAGTCTGTGGTATCAACAGGTACGAAGGTACGTTGACCAAATATTTCTGAGCAGGTGGATTGGTAGGTGTGGACCCATCGAATGGCCACCAGGGTCACTGGACCTCAATCCATTAGATTATTTTCTGTGGGGCCATCTAAAAAATTTAGTTTAAAAATCAAACCGGAAAACAAGAGAGAATTAGAACAGAAATAAACAACATTTCTCAGAAAACTATAAACAAGATTGTGCAACACTATTCATCGTTTAGAGTACTGTCAGCTACAACAAGGAGTACAATTCGAACATTTACTATAAATTGTTTTTATTATTAACTAACCGTTAGTTCTAGTCACTATTATTTGTTCAGACATAACATGAAAAATTTGTAAATTCTTATAATCAAAATCTTTCAACTTATCAATTTCAGATCCTAAGTATGATATATTTTTGGAATCAGCTGTTGATTCAGAATCCAAAAATGGAGAAATATACAGGGTTTTCCATTTAAAAAATATCGATGGCGTCATAACAGAACCAGTGATGACGTCATAACCAAAAAATAAAGGATAAGTTGCGCAATTGAAATTAAAAATCAACGTGTCCAGGAATTTTTTCTAAATATGTTTGGTTTAAGAAATAAAGAATTTATTCCATACTTTACGGACACACTGTATAAAGATCACGATATTACTTTCCATTCCACAACAGTTTGAACATCAAGATCATCACAGGTACTATCGTTGATCTTTAAAATTACCTCAAACCTTTTTCACAATGAAATAGGTTGTAGCTCTTCTAGATCTGGTCATACAGTCCTAAACAATTTAAAAAGACAGGATTTCGTAAATCCTGTTCGTACTAGAATTCTGGTTAACTCGAAATAATCTTTTGTTACTATCCAAAAGAAAGACAAATACGATATTCGTCTGTGCGTAAAGCTTAAGTCAATGTTTGACCAAAACTGCAAAAAAATCCGCTAAGAATATTGCTTAATCATGACAAGATGATTGAAAACTGATATTATGGGAGCAGAATAATTGACGAACATGTTACAATCAATAGTCATTTTTTGCATATGAATAGGCCTTCAACAATCTATGTAATTATATAAAAAATAGGATCATACACGGCAACGTTGAGCTAGCTTCATTGAACTGAGAAAGGTACAGGGTTAGTTTTATTAATGTAAACCCCCCATTTTTATTTTTATTTTTGACCGGAGCAAAAAATTTAAAAACTGGTCTTACATGTTTTTTTATGTAGATTCCACTCATGCTAACAGATTGGCAATAGTGTTTTAAATATACACAAAAAAGTGCGTTTATTTTAAATAGATCACCCTGAATATTTTGGCAAATTTTGATTACTCGAATCGTTCTGAAAACATATATATATACATATTGTATAGTTGGTTTAGTAGTTTTTGTGTTATGGTTCAAAAACTATAGAAATTTTATGTTTACGCCTAGAATAGTAATATTCAAAGTAGGCTGCGAAAACAAATGAAAATATTGTTAAATGTCAATATTTCTCCACATTGATGTTTAGTTAATTGTATTTTATAAAGAGATTTAAATTAGTTCTTTAGCACAATGTATTATTATATTGAAAAAGGACCCATTATCTGTAGTAATATATTAAGTGCATTAAAAATTATCGAAAATTCAGCGCATGAAAATGTGTTACCTAGAAACTGCTCGAGTTCATTTTGATTTGACAAAAAAGTCCCAAGACGCAGTCGAGGGTACTCTTTCAGTCAAATCACATCAAAATGAGCGTTTTTTAAACGCAACATGCTTTGAATGCTGAATTTTCAGATTATTTTTAATACACGAAATATATTTATTAGACTACTTCCAGAACAAAGCATAGAACAAGAAATATTTTTTATTATTAACTGAATTAACAATTCAAATTATTAAATCACGGCTGGGTATACTTTTATTCCCGTGTCACCATTTTTAAGCGGATTCATTTAAGAATCGAATTTTAAAATTAATATTTTTTATAGAAAAACCCAAAATATTTAAAAAGTAGGTAATTAATTATGTTCCTTACGTTTCCATAAGCCTGCTATTTTCACAGGAAAATAAAAAAAAAGAATTCTTCGATTTTTATATTGACAACTTATGTTTTAAGTTGTCAAGTCCAATACAATTTTCGCTGTAATTGTATATAAAATTTTCACTTGGAATGAAATTTTCGCTGAAAGTTTGTTCTTATTGGTCCAAATTTTAAAAATCTTGCTATTTCATTGGTTCTTATAATGTGAGGGATATAGTCATGGAAATTTATATATTTTGTCATAAAAATATGACATCATTGGGCAACACGAAACCTACATGCCGTGGCACAAATGAAAAAGCAAAGGCGTAGAACTATGACTTGTTGGTGTAGAATTCATAAATTTAAGATTATTGACATACTTAGCTGAACATTCTACAAACTAATGTTGAGGACTATTTAGATGAGTTAACACTCTTAGATATATTAAGGGTTTGTTGGCAGCACGATGGTGCCCCACCTCATAGTATTCGAGAGGTGGCAGATTTTTTAATTGATAAATATCGTCTCTGGATAGGAAAGAATGGTCCTGTTCGCTGGCCCGCACGGAGTCCAGACTTGAATCCCCTAGATTATTTTCTTTGGGGAACTCTCAACGAAAAAATTTATAGTGAACTAGTGAAAAATATAAAACAACCCAAAAATGAAATTGAAGAGAACATAAATTTGCTAAATTTGGATGTAGCACTTCTTCAAAAAATTCATTCGAACTTTATAAAACGTTACTTAAATGTTAAGTAATTTATTTTAACAATAAATATATTTAGTTTTGTTTGTTGATCTACTTCATTAATAATTGATAATTGTGAGTTGTGAGTTATAAAATAACCGATATTATATTATATTATTATTAATCAACTAAAAATAAATATAGTTTAAAAAAACTAAAAAACACGCTTTTAAAGCACATCAAACTAAAAAGTGAAAAATAATTATTAATATAAACTGAAAACAATAATGAACGAAAAATACTAGTATTATTGTGAAAAAAGCGTGGGTTGCTCGATGTACGAAAAATATGGCACAAAGCGCCCCACGCTTTTTTCACAATAATACTAGTATTTTTCGTTCATTTTTGTGTTCAGTTTATATTAATAATTATTTTTTCACTTTTTAGTTTGATGTGCTTTAAAAGCGTGTTTTTTAGTTTTTTTAAACTATATTTATTATTCACTTTTTAGTTTGATGTGCTATGAAAGCGTGTTTTTTTAAACTATATTTATATTGCTTATTGATGCTGATATTATAACATATTACGATCCAACAGATACTTCTGAAAAAAATATTTTTTTTTTTCAGCCATAGACGAGATTTGAACTCACGCCCGAGGAGTCCGTCGTTTCGCGTCGACTTGTGCCTTAGCCCGCTAGGCCATCGAACGAACTGAGAATCACGGAATGTACTAACAGTAATAAGCCACTTGCTCTCACGCAGAGGATACGTGAGGAAAGGAAACTATTTAATTCTGGCGATCCTGATCAGGATAATGATATAAACTTATCAAATTATTGTATTGTTACCGGTTCTTCGTAAGTGTACAAAGTTTCAATTAAATATGTCCGTTTAAAGTGGGTCAAAATCGAGTCCAAAGAGTCGGTTACAAACAAACAAACATACAAGTGAAGCTAATAAAAGCGTGTTAATAACACAAAAACTAATAAACCAATTATAGAATATGAGTATAGATTTGTTATCAGAATGACTCGAGGAATCGAAATTAGTCAAACTATACAGGATGTTCTATTCAAAATATACGCACTTTTTGTGTACTCTGTATATTTTAAACGCTACTGCCAATCTGTTAGAATAAGTTGAATCTACATGAAAAACCATGTAAGACTAATTTTTAAATTTTTTAAATCGATCAAAAATAAAAATAAAAATGGGGGGTTTACATTAAAAAACTAACCCTATACTTAAAGCGTCTATTTCTTAAAAAGCAATCCAGGGCATTAAAATGAAAACCATAATATGTGTAAACTAGAGGAAAAATTGAAAAAGCATTTGACAAAGAACTACAATAAAATGGTGTATTCACATTCAACTTACCGGTGATACGTACCAATGCAAAGTAGCTGTTGTTTTTTGCAGCAACATTTTTTATTACAACCTACAAAGAATTTTATAAAATATGAATAATTAGTTAAGATGTAGGTATTTTTATATTTTCTGCAGCTGCATGTTACCAGAATTATCGTATCTTTGTAGGACCGGTTTGAAGAACTGATAGTCTTTTATTTTCAACAACTTACCAACCAGATTGGAATGTATTTAGGCAATCGGGTAGAAGATTTAAAATATTTAACCATATAATTTTATATTAGTTTGATAATGGACTCTAAAACAACGCTGTTTTAAGCTACTTTTTACAGGAAGCAGTTTATATTTTTAGAACTTGCCATAATTCCACGTAGTGTATAGTCATTAAATATAAAATTCGTAGGAGAGGGGGCGCACAAAATAAATTTTTTTCATATTTAAAATGACATGGCTTAGAAACAATTGAATTTAGACCGGTGCCTATCTCTATGAATGCATTCAGCCGACACAACTCATTGAGGAATTGTTGAATGGCGATGGCTTCTTATTGGTTATTTTCAAATCGAAAATCAATAAGTTGTGTCGGCTGGCTGCATACAATGCAAGCAGACTACAAACAACGTAAAAATATTCTATACATTTCCCACAAAAAACGTAGAATTGGAGCAGTGTGCGATAAATTTGAAGTTATCTTTCAGCGAAAAACAAAATTTCCATAACATTGGAATACAGGAACTATGGAAATTTGCTAAGAAATTCGCAGTAATCTACAAAACATTGTATCTATGTAAAGTATATGCACTAATAAAACGGTGTGAAAGGAATTAAAATATTAGTAAAAAAACAGATAAGAGTATGCACTACAGACTGCAAAAAGGAAATTAAAGAGCTTTATATCTATTGCGAAAATGGTGTGAAGAAGAGCTCTATCTACTTTTGCCAGGGTTCTGTGAAATAAACGAAACTAGATATCTAGTGGAAAACTATACGACGCGACGCGAGGAAAGGAAATCAATAAAGTTCACGAAACTTTCACGCAAGTTTCAAATAATAAAATTTGTATCCACGATAATATTACACACTGCGTCTATACTAAGTTGCAGAAAAAAAGTTGCACTTAGTTATAATGAGGTTTATTTTATAATATGATATAAAGGAGGGTGAAGCAAAGAAATGAAGTATAATAGAATTAGTTACTTATTTTCAATAATGTAAAAGGTGTTACAATAAGAACGAAAGATTTGAATTGCGCGCCAGTTTGGCTGTCATGATGTCACAAGATTATGACATACCAGGTCGATAGGAGACAGATGGGCGTGCAATTTTCGGTCGAAATAATGTTCCTCGTTCATCTACTTCGAGAAATTCGAAAGTACTGGTTGGGTTAGTGATGTGAAATACACGACACGATCGTTCACAAGAATTGGACGTTACAACAGCCACTCTTCAGCGTATCCTCACTAAAGATTTGCATCTCCATGCCTACAAAGTCCAATTGACAAATTCTGCCAACAGACCTTGCAGAGCGATGAGAGTTCACCAATTGGATCCTTGAACAACAAGAAGTGAATGCCGATTTTGCAGACAAAATCATTTTCAGTGATGAGGCCCATTTTCACCTCGATGGCCTCGTTTTTTTGGCTGTGTGAAGTCACAGGTTTATGCAAACAAGCCCGCGACCACCGAGGCATTGAAGGCCGAAATTAGACGCTATATCAACGAAATACCGCATACAACACCGTTATTCAAAATTTTGCCAATAAAGTACGCATGTGCCAGCAAAGCCGGGACGGCCATTTACCAAATGTGTTGTTCCATATATAATTCCCAAATGTCTATATTATAACTCAATAAATATCTCATTCCTTTGCTAAAGAAAACCATGTTTTATTGAACCTTGAAATATTTCGTTCTTATTGTATTAGTATTTATATGATCTTATACTTGCTTCTACTATTCTATGTATGATACGAATGACTGGAATGGTCTGCTTTGACAACCTACGATCCATCTCATCTTACACATATTCTATAGATACCAAATCAGTAAATTTCGTAGTATTTAGTTATTTATTTATTTATTTATTTCAGATACACCATCCAACAGTATTTGTATACTAATTATAGGATGGGAAGACAGCATAATTAACAAGAAAAAAATAAAAAAAATAATAATAAGTACAAAAAAAATAAAAATAAGAATATTAATTACAAAAAAAAAATTAGCAATTGAAAATTGACAAATATTACAATACAAAAAAAGAAATACATTAAACAGCACTTATATTACTTTTTACAAATAACTTTTTGATCGAGTTAATTCTACAGATAAAAATATCCAGATTGTCTTGAACTGAATGATAATTGTTGCATAAACAAAATAAAGGTGAAAATTTAAGTAAATTGGTCCTTGCGATTGGTAAAGACAAAATGACAGTGTAAAAAGAAAACAATGAATTATTATTATTTGTCCATCATTTTAACTCAGCTATACCGTGCTGATGAAGACCAATTAGTCAGAAACACGTGTCCACGGTTTGCATCTTTCTGCCATTTGCAATTTTTGCATTTTCCACCGTGCAAAAATTTTTTTCTTTATGCGGGCGTACCCTATAATTCATTGTTTTTTTTTACTGTAATGTAATTAAACCCGCGTCTAACTCATTCTCTGTTCGTATTCATTTTCCTGGGTCCGGAATCCCACGCAGGTTGCTATAGTTGCCCGCATGTGCGATGCTTGGACGATGCTCTCATACCAGAGCCATCCAAGTGGAAGCCACAAAGGTGCGACTGGCTCCCTGTCAGTGGTTTTCCTTTTAGTGTCTGTTTTGAGTTTTGTCCATCATTTTAACTCAGCTACACCGTGCTGATGAAGACCAATTAGTCAGAAACACGTGTCCACGGTTTGCATCTTTCTGCCATTTGCAATTTTTGCATTTTCCACCGTGCACAAATTTTTTTTTCTTTATGCGAGCGTACCCGATAATTCATTGTTTTTTTTACAGTAATATATATATATATATATATATATATATATATATATATATATATATATATATATATATATATATATATTGTATATATATATATATATACTGTTTTAAAACTAAGACACTATTTTCAAGTCTGCCTATTAGCACCTACCTATAACTACGGTGTAATCGAATAAGCTCATCCCAAGAGTTTCCTTCATATTATCACATAGAGTAGACTAAATTCGGAATATGGTGGGGTGCTCAATCACCAGAACTTGGCTTTTGTGAGAAGGCACATAGATATGATGAAATAGAACCCCAGCGTGCTACTTTCCCCACTTTTTTCTCAGACTGTTTCACAAAGTTTTGCAATTAACTCTAGCATAATAGTCACCTGTTATAGCCTTCCATGCTTGAGCAGTCCATTTAACTTACTAACAGAAGTTCGGGAGCATAAGATGCCTCCTGCAGCTTCTCTTGATGACTAAATTGTTATAACACTACGCCTATTATTCATAATAAAATGAAACATTTCATTTTCTACGGATCTCTAATGTTCTTGTAATTTATGCCTTATGCATGTCACGTAGATACATAATAAAAAAGCGCATATGGTGTATTCATTATGTAAAAAAATAAAAGCTGGGTATGACTTTTCGTGATGTTTCACTCTATATAATGATTAAGAACTGATTGATAGCATCAAGTATTGTAAGGTTAGATATGTTGGTAATTGTGTGTCAAATTCAAATTGCTGTATTGTGAAACTTTATAGTTATTACAAATTTTAAGGAATAGTTATTTACATAACAAGACCGGAAAGTGATTCTTTACTGGGCGAGCGGGCAGTTTTCATGGCGAGTGCAATCGAGTTCTGGAAACCGGCGAGCCCAGTAAAGGTACTTTCCGGGTGAGTTCCGTACAATATTTTTACGAAAACCCAAGATTAAAACACGTCATGTTTTAATCTTTTAAAGCAATTTCAATTAAGGCTAGGAATCGAATACAAATAATTCGAGTACTCGAATATTTGAGTATTCGAATACGAATTATTCTAATGGGAATTATTTGATTATTCGAATACTCGAATATATTCGAATAATCGAATACTCGAATATATTCGAGTATTCGAATATTCGAATATATTTGATTATTCGAATATTCGATTATATTTGAGTAAATTTGAATATTATTTATATTATTAAATTATGTACGAATAGGTATGCAGTATGCATCCAACCAAAGTAGGTAGATAGTAGGTATAGGTAGGTACCTATTCTAAAATCCAAATATATAAATAGACCACATTAGTGGCACGTTTTACTCCCAGTCAAACTATTCCATCTCTTTCTCGCCTCGACCTTATCCTTACTGTACTAAGGCAGGGGTTAAAATTAAATTTTAAATTTTAGAAAACCTGTAAATATTTAACTATTGACTTTTCATGTATTTGTTTTACCTTCACAATCTGCTTCTTTTTTAAAAACATTCTAATTTTAGAGCACTTTTATTTTTTTCAAAAAGGAAAAATAGTTATGACACAGAAGTATAATAAACTAGCTCTGTTTTCGTTTTATTTAAGCTTCAATAGTTAAATGTGAACAATAGCGCCTCAATCCTAAAATAATATACTAACTAAATAATTCTGACCCTTAAAGCACATGTACAGAGACATACCCTATTGTGGATATGGAGAGCAAATCAAATTGCCTGCTTAGTGGATTACGTCATGACTATTATTGTGGTCTATCCAACCAAATACTCAAATAAGGTATTCACTATTTACTAGTATTCAGTGCTATACTTATTAATAATGAATATTCGAGGATCAGGATTATTCGGATACCTATTCGTATTTGAATATTCGAATTATTCGAATAGGTATTCGAATAATTCGAATTATTCAAATATCCGAATATTCGATTATCTGAATAATTCGAATAATCCGAATATCCGAATAGTTCGAATATTCGAATATTTTTTCGAACGATTATTCGAATACTAAAATCTGGATAACTCCCAGCCTTAATTTCAATGAATTTAAATTTTTACTTAGCAGTTAAATTACATCAAAATATTAAATTAAGGCTAAATTTTCGATTTCAAGTGAACTTTTTTTTTATTCGTAACAATTTTCAACTATGAAAGTTATTAATTTGATGAACTGTCAAACAAGCATGTAAACAGCAATTGCTATCTCCATGTTAACAATACGTGAGAACCTCAGGTGGGCCTATTTCATGAAATGTATTTAAATTTTGAGAAAAATGATTGTGGATTTAATTTTAATTTCCAGCTTTATTTCTCAAGTCAATATGCAGGTATAAAAAAAATTGTGTATGATACACGTGTATATGTGCCTTTGAAACACTTGGGGCTTGCTTGTACACTTGTATCATAATGTATTATTTTCTACGACCGTGCTTAAACAGCCACTTTCCTACACGCATTTTGTTTTAGAAAGTTGCACTTTCCTGCACTAGTGTTCGAAAGTAAAATTTTCTCATACTAGTTAATATTTTCTAAATTATTACCGTATAATATATTTTACATCTGGTAAATTAATCTGCTTAGTCTTCATTCACTTCTTTGTCATCTCCAAATGTAACTACAAATAGTCAGCGTCAACTGACCCCGCTACAGCTACCCTATTGAAGCAACAGTTAGCATCGGCGACAAATTTGCAAAATGCCACAAATTGTTCGTTTACAATTAATATTACTAATAATGAGCAAAGTTTGTTCGTTTATAATTAGTATTATTAATAATAAGTAAAATTTTGATATTATTGTGTTTAGTTGAAATAAAAATTCAGCTATATTCATTTTTGGTTTTTAAATTTATACAAGGTAGTAGAAAAATCATGTTCCTAACTAATGCGAAAAGTGTCTTTCCAACACTCGTTTGCTTGCCCGAACTCCGCTCCCCGTCGTTCGGATCAATGGTAATTGCGTGCGGGAAAGTATCACTTTCCGCACTAATTAGGAAAATAACTGTTTTCTACGACTATGCTTAAACAGTCATTTTCCCGCACGCACGATATATCAGAAAGTTGCAGATTGCCACACTAGTATTAGAAAGTAACACATGTACTTAGTAGTAATGACAAGTAGGCATTTAATATTTATTACTAATTAGATTATATAAATTATCCTATGTTATCATATTGTTACGTGTTTGCTATCCAAACAAACACCTATACTCGTAGATTCGTTGATTGAAAGACCAGGTAACACTTGCTCTCTACTTTATTTACTAATTAACAATTAACAACAGTAGATTAATTATTGTCTTCATTATAATCACAATTGAACATTTAAAGTCTCTTTCGTATTTCTTCTTCTTTACTCGTTTACGTTCAACTTAAGACTGAGTTTCGGCCCACCTTGCGTCTTATCTATACATCCATTCACATGGTCTAGAACATTCTAGAATATTCCCGGCCGTTCTCGTACAATTCCTGTCTCATCTAACCTGTCTACACAGTCCGCCCTTCCCAGGGCGGGTAAAGCTTCTGGGACCTGCCTTTCTTTCGTTCTGGGTTATATAGCCAAACCAACTCTCCTACCTGGTACCATCCTGAATTAGTCTTAGATCATAACGAGCTTTCATACGGTCACTTGTTGTTGCAATTCGCCCAATAGGAGCCCTGGCATTCATTATATTGCTTATTTCTTATTTGTGGTCCCACTCTTGCCGCGCAAACTTCACATTGGCGGCACCAAGCCTCCATATCTTGACGACTGTTTGCTCAGTAGAAACGTTGTCTTACTTTTGTCATGGTTTTGTTGATGACAAAATGTCCGCCAACCGTTTCATTATGCACTTGCTGAAGTACATTTGCTACGTGACATCTGGGGATTACCAACTTCAAAGTAATTTTCCTCCCATCTTGACTTTCCCACGTCCTCTTCAGCAGTTCATTCTCTACTCTAAGGGAGTCCCATTGTGCCAATAATGCCTTCAGCCCCACTTTCTTTCCATTTCAGAATAGGACCAGTTTCCTTATCGTTTAACCGCGCTTCCCTTAACGACTCTTTTGTCCAATAATCCGAAACATCAATTTTAACGGTTTTCATTATTTGTACCTTTCGCTGTTTTTCCCCACGGTGGCAAGGCTTGCAGTCTTTCTGACACAATCTTTTGGAAAGGCCATGTGCCACATTCCCCGAAGCACCAACTCGCCAGTTTTCCTACGGCTTCTCCATTACTACAGCATTTACCCTCTCAGGGCTGCGCTGACGACAGTTACTTTGATTATGGCCCACTCTGCCGCACTTATAACAGTGAGTAACTCCTCCACTCTGTCTCCCATTACTTTGCCGTTGGTTTCGTCTCGGCTGGAGATTCGAGTTTATCAGTAGTTGCATGGTCTTTTGTACTTCGGACATTACATCTTGAATGTTGAGCTCATGACAGTTTCTCTTAATATGGCCCAATTTGTCACACTTGCAACAGCGAATACCTCCATTCGGGCTACCGCTACTTTGTTGTTCTTGTTTGGGAATTCATCTTTGTCAATAGTTGTGCGATCAACTTTTGTAACTTGGTTAATACGACTTGTATGATTTTATCTGTCGGGGTCTCTTTCACAGCCATGGCTCGCACTCTCTGGTCTCATTGTGTGGTATCCTTATAGGCAGCCTCAATCTCAAGTGCATGTACTTAGGCCTATTTCCTTCGTTTGTAACTGGCTAACTTAAGGATTCGCCTAACCTCCTGGTCTCTTACTCCATCAATAAATGCACCAACTGCTAATTGTTGTTGAAACTCTATTGATGCATCAGGATAGGCTAGATGAGCTAATCTCTCTACAGCAGCCTCGAACTCCTGGAGACTTTCTCCACCTCATTGTCTGCGTGATTTGAGCTGAGCCTGATATACTTGGGCGAGATGTTGGTCACCATATCTTAGTTCTAATGCTGCCTCTAGAATGCTAAAGTTTTGTTACTGTGCGGCAGTAATTGTTTGGAGCAGGTCTAATGCTTGGCCCCTTAGTGCTAATACTAATGCAGTTTCTTTTTCCTTATCGTTCCAGTTATTTGAACGTGAAGCTGCCTCAAACTGTCTCTTATAAGTTGACCATGAACCTTGACAGTCAAAGGGAGGTGGTTGTAACCTAGTACCTGGTGACAAAAACAACTGACCACTTCTCTCTTAATTGTTGTTTGAGTCGGGCTACTTCTCCTATGACTTCGGTTATTTCCCCTTCAACTTGGCTGACTTTTCCCTTAACTTCACTAACCTCTCCTTTAACTGCATTAACTTGTCCTTCGACTTCGCTGACTTTCCTTTCGACTCAGTGACTTTTTCGATAACATCTCCTTTAAATTTTTCAGTGAGGGAGAAAATGGCTGCCTGCTGTTCATCTAAGCTTCTTTTGAAGTCCTCTCTTTCCTTGAGTCGCCACTTGTCTTGATCCTCAAACATTTTTCGTAATTCTTCCTGCCGTTTCCTTTCTTGTTCATAGGTTTCGACTTGTCGTCTTCTTTCTTGTTCTTCCTTTTCTACTTGTCGCTTCCTTTCTTCATCTTCCATAATTTGTCTTTGCTCGTCTTTCTCTTCCTGTCGTATTCTCTCTTGTTTTTCTTTTTCTTTCTGTCATATTCTTTCTTGATCTTCCATAATCTTCCTTTGTTCATCTTTCTCTTCCTGTCGCTTTCTTTCTTGATCTTCCATAATTTTTCTCTGTTCGTCCATCCGTTGTAACAATGCTGTAAGCATGTCTTGTGTTTGCTTCTCCACCATACTTCTTGTTGTTGGTATTAACTCACGACACGTAAATCAATTTCAGAATAGAGTTTATTACACTATAAAGTCCGTAAAATGTTGCTTCTTCCAATCCCACTTCTCACACCAAATTGTTAAGTCCAGGTAACACTTACTCACTACTTTATTTACTAATTAGCAATTAACAACAATAGATTAATTACTCTCTTAATTATAATCACAATTGAACACTTATAAGTCTCTTTCGTATTTCTTCTTTACTCGCTCACGTTCAACTTAAGACTGAGTCTCGGCCCACCTTGTTTATACATCCATTCACACGGTCTAGAACATTCCAGAATATTCCCGGCCGTTCTCGTACAATTCCAGTCTCATCTAACCAGTCTACACAGTCCAGTGGCGTAACAATATTTTATCATTTTGCCATATTTAGCAAGTAGTTGTCAATCATTATAGAAAGTGTCAGATCACAAAAATTATAACTTCCCTTTATTTTTCTACATAAATAGACTATATACTGTACACACACAATTTTTGTTTTTTTTTTTTTAAATCACTGATTTATCAGCCTAAGGTAAATTAATTAATGTGAAACTTACCTATTCCACAATTTAGTGTTTAGTGATAATAAATGCATAACCTAAATATAATTCTCTATTTTTTATTATGAAGTATAGTTAATAAGCGGACTTGCTCACGTCATTATTTGGAAGAGTATTTAAACTATAGTTTCCATGTCCCTGCGATGTGAGCACGGTAGAGATGTCTATCCTGTGACAAAGTGGATTTTAGCAAAATTTCCACGATAACAGTAAAAACCTAAGCTTTTCTCTTAGCGTCGGTAATTGGCCTCGATAGCGAAAGTAGACCATCAATAACTTGATGATTAAAAAAGTAACTTTCAAAGAGTTAACTGTAATTACAGGAAAATGAATAATTTACCTGATATTCACGGAAACCTCGTCTTAAAATGCACAGAAAATATTGATAAAACGAAGGTTTATATGAAATTATTTTTATCTTCGTTTAATTTTTTTATCGTTCCAAAAAGTCGCTTTAGAGTAAATCCAATAAATGTTTTGTGGAAAGTAAAATTTATAGATGTTGTAATAGGGAATTGTGTTTATTGAGCAGATAATTTCGTTGATGATCCAACATTATGGCATCCATAAATTAAATCCAGCTTTTAAAACCCTATTTGACACTAAAAGAAATAATACTTAATATTTTTATTAGTAGCATTTTCTTTGAATATCCGCTGAACAAATTTCCACGTGAATCACTAAAAATAACGAGTTACAATTTTATGATTTATTTAGTTTTGTAATAATTTTTATTTTAAGACATGCTCTTTACGTGAAAAATGTTATTTTATATAGGCAAGGCATTGGAACCCATAAAAGTTAACTAATCGGAAAAATCACTGGTCGTAGATTGCTTTATTTTGGAGTCTAATTAACATAACAGCTTTCTTTTTTTGCACGAGGTTCGTGACCAATTAGATAGAGGATGTCAGAAACATTTTTTTTCATGATTTCGATTTTCGTTAAAAAGAAAAAGGAAGTTTTTGTTTGTCCATTATTCATTTTCATCAATGCAATGGAAAAAACTGTTTTTAAATATTTTGCGGCATTTACGCACGGAACTGAAAAAAAACTTATGTTATGACATCATAAAGTTAAAATTTAAAGGATAGAAATCGGTATGTTTAATATCGTGGTCATAAGTATGGTAAATTTATTGCTACATCTGATGTTCCACAAGTATCCGTATTGGGTCTCTTACTTTTCATATTATTTATTATTGACTTGTGCTTGGTCTAAATTTCCATTATACACATAATAATGTTTTAGAAAATATTAATGATAAAGAACCATCCATTAAATTCACTTTGGAAGTAGAGAGTAATAATAAATTACCTTTCTTGAATATTTTAATTAAAATAATTGATAATACATTTGACACTAGTGTATTCAGAAAAATAATAAATAGATACCTAAATCTTAAATCCAGCCAGGCAACTTATGTTAAAAGGGGTGTCGTTAAATGTTTGTATGACAGGGCAGATATTAAATAATGAGAAAATATTTATTGAAAAGGTTTTGATAAATAATGAATATCCTGAAGCTTTTGTCGATAGAACTCTAGTGAATATTGAAAACAGACTTAATAATCCAGTACAACGAAAACATGATTATCAATATACAACAATAATTCCTTACGTACAAGGTTTATCTGAAAAACTACGTCGTGTTGGAAATAAATTTCATATTAGGACAGTTTCAAATGAGTAATACTTTGAAATCCATTTTAACAAAAATAATACCGGTAAATTGTGGACAAAATTCAAAAAACTGTATTTACAGTATTCCATGTCAGTGTAATAAACATTATGTAGGAGAGTCATTCAAACCTCTCGATATTAGGTTAGATGAATATAAAAATTAACTTAGGAAGGGTGAAACTGAAAAATCGAAAATTTGCGAATATGCTTGGGAAAATGGAAAAATGGGTAAAACAAAATTTTTTACGAAAGAAGCGGACAACAAGAAAAGAAAAGTTAAGGAATCGGCAATAATATTATTGAATGAAGAAAAATGTTTATCCCATTGCTCTGTAGATTTTGGTACAACATGGTTATCAACGTTAAAAGGTGAATTGAACAAAATTAATATTGTATAATTTTTAAGTATCAATAGTTCTATGTAAGTATCTATGGATATTATATAAACAAATAATATATGTCAAGTTTCATGCTTGACATATTATACAAAAAAAGAAGAATACCTAAACTTTGAAAAAGGAAACAGATTCGTTTCCGAAACGTCAGGTAAATAAATAGATCATTATTTTTTTTGTCTCATATTAGTTGTCAAAAAAATCACTCTGACTGATCTTTTGACGTAAAAGTCACAAGCGCAAAGACTTATTTTTCCAATAGCATACTGGGTATCGAACTGTGTTTTTTAGACAACCAAGAATTATTCATGTGGTAGTAATCCCCAAGGAAGAAATAAAAAAATTTTGATAAAGCCACAAATAACGTTCAGACAATAAAAACTTGCTTGTGCTAGTACCTATTGGTATCTTAAATAATATTATTTGGCACCAAATAGGCGCATTTGTGCACAATTATACATGTTCGGGATTTTCTTAAATAACAAATGCTCAGAGTGGATAAGAAAACATGGAACAATATCGTGGTCTCCAAGATGCCTAGACTTAAATCTATTGGATACTTTTTTATGGGGACAATTGAAAACAGAAGTCTATAAAAACAGAAGAATTAAAAGTTAAAATTTCGACAGAAATAGAAAATATAAATAATACCGACATGTTACAAAATGTAATAAATATACATATATACATATATATATATATATATATATATATATATATATATATATATATATATATATATATATATATATATATATATATATATATATATATATATATATATATATATATATATATATATATATATATATATATATATATATATATATATATATATATATATATATATATATATATATATATATATATATATATATATATATATATATATATATATATATATATATATATATATATATATATATATATATATATATATATATATATATATATATATATATATATATATATATATATATATAGGTGCTATTTGTGTTGAAAATAATGGAGAACATTTTGAACAGTTATATAATGTCATTTGTTCATTAAGATACTTGATGTTGCTTGATTTGATGTTATTTTCTTTGTTAAATTTAAATAAAATTTCCTTTACCATTCTTAAATTATTTATTATTATTATTAGATAAATATGTTATATTTTTGAAAATGGAATTTATATCTTCTTTCAAAATTGTAAAAATATACTTAGCGTTCGATTTAAAAAACATTGCTTTGTTTTCCCTTTTTTATTTGACTTTCAATTGTTTTCTTTTTGTTGACATTTTTGAAATACTTAGAAAAAATACCATATTACGTTAAACACTGTTATTTTATTTCCAGAGACAAATCCACAAATTGGGGTTAAGTTGTAGTTACTTATTTTTATGCACATTTTACAATTGTTTCCAATAATACTTAAGAACTTGTGTCAATACAAACTTATGGAATTTTTTAAAAGAAAGCAAACACTATAATACAAATATGTGGGTTCAACTCTTACCATTATCAAGTTATTTCAACATTGTACGCTAAAACAGAACTGAACATCTAGTCACGGGAAAGCGGCGGCACCTCCCTGCCCCCTTGACAACGCCCATGCTTATAGTACGCTGAGTCGTAACTAATAAATATAGTTGGCAAAAATGCGCCACAGGACATAGGCGTATGCATCATAATAAGTGTAATAAAATAAATTAACTAGTAATAAAAGCAATAAACTGTTAAAATTTATAACAATGTATGCACAACTTACCCTCTCAACTAGGTTGGTTATCACAAAAGTAAAAACTTCATCAACTTCTGCAGCATCATATGTGCTATGAAATTCGCGAAGACTTTTAGGAGATTTAAAACAATTTTTTTTGTACTTGCTATTAACACATCTACCTCTGGAAAGCCTTGTCGAATAGTTTCTGCCACAAGGTGTAAAACATACACTTTACACGTAACATGTACCAACCTACAACCGTGTTCTTGAAGAGAACGACCTACCAAACGTATTGTCGCGGCACCATCGGTCATAAACTTCAACACTTGAGTTTTGACAGGTTACATTTTTCTAACATCTCCAGCACCACCCATGTAATTGTTTGACCAGTACACTCATTTAGTCTTTTGCTAGCTAGTAATAGTGAAAATGTCGGTTTAAGATGTTCCAGTACACGTACTATAACATTTAAAACAGATTTTTTTACAATATGTAGCCTCATCAACACATAACCACAGCTGTGTATTTTTTAGTACGTATTTGATTTTATTTATAATGTCTTCGCTTACAGTTCATACATAGTTACGCAACATTGTGCGACTTGGTAACATCGCCTTGGGATTGTACTTACTCCAGAACTCCTAAAATGGTTGTTTATCGAGTATATGCAGAGGAACATCACAGGCAATCAGCATTAACAATAAATCAAACATAAACTGTGTTATCGAAGGCACTCCAGAATTTACGTGACGTTTACAATCACGTTTGTCCCAGCACATCAGGTCTATCCCACACACTTTACAAATTATTATAGCACCATTGTAGAATAAATCCAGGAATTCACGCCTTACAATACATAGACACGCCTTCCATACTTCAAACCTCACCTCGAACGTAAATCAATTTTTATTTTCAAAATAAAAAAATCATTATTTTGAGCAGGTTTTTTCATGTGTACATACAATCACCCACATGTTCTTTGTAAACTGACTTCTTTAATTATTAAAATTTTTTTATGTTTTATGAATTATAATGCATTGTTTGTTTCTGTACAGGAAAATACCTCCATGCACAATAATAAAAGTTGAAAAATGACATGAGCTGCCACAACACCGGCCACCAGGAGGTTCCAACCATATCTGGACGGTATTATCGTCCTGGCTGGATATCATTTTTTGTCAATTTTGGCTCTCATGTAATATTATTTGTTTGTTTTTTATATTATATATGAAATAAATAAAATAAAAAGTATCCTTAATTAGAAATATATATAAAATAGGAAATAAAGCTGATTAAATTGGAATTGGAATTGGGAATTCACTGAAATATTTATACACTTTGTATCCTGAATCTATTCTGACTATTTTCCGAATGCGTGTGCGTGTGCGTTTGCGTGTGTAGGGGGCCACGATAACTCAAAAAACACTAATGGGACACTTCCCAAATTTGGCAATTTCTGGACGAATCTCGACAAATTGTAATAAAAAACATTACTTATGGAAAAAATCTGTCTGCATGTCTATAGTACTGTGATAGCAGCCATAGTTTTTGAGATAAAGCTTTCAAATTTGGTACACATGTTCTAAAGGCCAAAGACAATGATAAATTCGGTGATGAGCAAAATTGGCTAGCTGAAGGAGGTCCACAACTTGTTGTACCTATTTGACTTTACAAAAAAAAATTTTTAGTTCATTTCTGTACGAATCTCGACGAATTATAATAAAAAAACATAACTTATGGAAAAAATCTGTCTGCATGTCTGTAGTATCGCGATAGCAGCCATAGTTTTTGAGATAGAGCTTTCAAATTTGTTACACATTTTCTAAAGGCCAAAGACAATGATAAATTCGGTGATGAACAAAATTGGCCAGCTGAAAGAGGTCCACAAGACTCAGACTTTTTTGTGTTTTACTACAAAAGGAATATATTCTTGATGAAAGATTATAAATCATATCTACTATATCAAGTATTTATATAAAGCTGATGTAAATTGACAATTTTTACACATTTCACCTCATAAAATGGGGTTAGGATAAATTTAGCCGTTTGACATTTGAAATGTCTAATTTTATTACAAAAATGTCAATGTCAATAAGAAGAAATTATTAAAATATATGACATGAATAATTATTAACAGTATCGAAAGACGCTGATAATTAATTGTGTAAAAAAATTTAATGAAACATTTCAAGGTATGCTTTTACAATTTAATTCAGGTAAGTGAAGAGTTAAACAGAATGATATTTTTAGATCAGGATGATATATACTGGTATAAGAAAGTTATGTGCTGGCCACATCAGATATTTTTTTGTGTTTTCATAAGCATATTTTAAGAGTATTAAACATAAACAATTTATGAGAACCATTCAACGTATCTCGAATCTATCCAAAGAAAATTTTTAAAATTCTTAGCTTATAAAAATGATCGTGTATATCCTGGTCGAGGCTTCAACCACGAATTACTTTTATCTAGATTCGAGATGTCATCATTAAAGACTCGACGGATTATGAACAGTTTAATTTTTCTCCACAATCTGCTTCATAATAAAATTGACTGCTCACCACTTCTTGAACTCCTTAATTTTAGAGTGCCAACTTTCAATTCCAGACAAAATATCACTTTTTACACACCTAATGCAAGAACCAATGTCATTAAAAAGTCGCCTATTTACGTTATGTCACATAATTTTAACTCTGTATCTGATCTGTGTGATATTAATCTCTGTTCAGTTCTATCCTTAAAAGAAATCATTCATAGACACTTTCATCCATAGCTTAACTATCCCACCATTATTGTTATGCTACCTATTTTATTGAATAATTATGTTTATAACTCGATCTAAACTGCTGTCATTATTATTTTATATTATTGTCAACCTATAGTGCTATATTATTGTAGTTATATGTATTACTTTGTTTAAGTTAATTCTACTATGTATCCTTATAATATAAATTTTTTTCTTATTGTATTTCATACATTTTGTCCTGTAAGTGGATTTTCTGTTGGGCAAATAAATAAATATTATTATTATTATTATTATTATAATTCATATACAAAAAGTTTTCAAAAAAAACATCACTACCTTTCTCAGTTTCCCACGGCATGGTAATGAACCCTTTGTTAAATTTCTCCTAAGACTTGAAAATATTGATTTATCCTACCCGAAAGTTTCGTAATCAATTCAAGCATACAATGCGCAAACAATTTAATAAATGATTTTCTTCGGGTTCGTGTATGAAATTCTGAGCAAAAAAGGCCAACCTTGACCGATGAGAAAAATTAGCTGTCCAATTTGCACGATTTGACTTGATATGCAGAAAGTTTATTTTTAATTCTTTGTCTGAATGGCAGTTGATTGAAATATATCATGAATCATACCATAATACACCTATAGGCAAATTAGTTTCACGAACATGTTATTATTTAGAGTTTATACAGTTTGTCCCAGAAAGAAGTGGCATGAATTAACAGAAGACAGTGGACCACAAATTATAAACTGAATAAGATTTACAGGAAACAACTACTAAGCGGACAAAAGCACCGACCTGCGTTGAATTAAACATGCAAGTTTTGTTTGGTGGCTAAGATCATTTGTTAATTCCTCACTAGACGTGAACCGATTTCGAACTTGTTATGTTCTCGTCAGTATACCATAAGTAATAAAAAAGACAAATAATAATTAGGGATGCTACCGATACTTCGATACTTTCATAATAACGATATTTACGGCTCAAAGTATCGATATTTTGACACAACGATACCGAACCTCGATAGTATCGTTGGTATCGAGACTGAAAGGATGGTATCGAGGATTTCGATACCTAAGCCGAATCCAGGGCGCACCATAAATGACGATATTGATAAACAAATGATGCACACAAAAAACGTTAAAGAAACAAAATTAGAAATATTTCCGGTCTATTTGTGATCCATCTTTAAAAATTGATAATATACTTATTAAACCGATTCGTCGACTTTCATTAATTATGACACATTATCCAACACGACATCTGTCAATGATCCTCTAGTACTAACAGCAGTTGAACAAATCTGTGGATAAAATATCATTTAATTCAGAACCATCTAGTACCAAGGGTTTCAAAAATTTAATATTTAAGTTTTTCTAAATTTTATTGCATTTAAAAATTAAATCACTACTTCATAAATTTTCATGCATTGTTTGGCATCCATATAATATCGAAAATATCGAGTAAATGAGGTTAAACGTAGTATACCGGGTACCCATGACACTAGATACCCCCACCCTTTTTTTCAAGATAAACATTTTAAATTATTGTACGATATTTGGCATAAAAATAAAGCTGATCTAACCAAACCCAAAAAATACACTTATGATTTAACCGGAAGTACTAGTAATTTTTTATTTTAAATATCACTCTGTATATTTTTTTAATCTTGCCTGATTGAGGTTTGACTTACCTTTACAATGGTTTTTCAAAATCAAAATTGATTCAGAAATGACCTTGAAAAATGGAATTAACCTAAGACAAATGGCTGTTTTGACCATTTAATTAATTTATGGCGTTTTTCTAAATAAATGTTTTATAAAAAACAAACTTTAAATTTTAAAATTGCGTTGAAAAGCCAATTTAAAGCTCTACTGGAAACACGTAAGAAATATACAGGGTACCATTTAAAAAAGTGGGTTTTGGCTGTTTATTTTTCTTAAAATGTTTATTAAACAAAAACGCCATAAATTAATTAAATTGACAAAGTCATTTATTTTGGGTGGCAAATTTTTTTAAATATTGTAAGAGAAATCGGTTTAGTGACGGGACGTGCGGGGTAAGACGCGACATGAGGGCGGGAAATGTCTACCACATGACATCTTCCGTCTTTTACACCGCTTACATTAAAGCGAGAAAGATTATTGTTGTTTTTGTTGGTACGCGACCGAGCAGGAGTTTCACTTACATTCTATGATACTTTAGGTCTACACTTAGTTTTGTTACCGATTTGTTTAGTATAATTATTTCATATATGTTTATTTGCCGGTGTATATTTGAAAATAATTTAAGAAGGTTATCGTATTTAATGTAAAAACGTCTTGACCGCGGGAGGCCTTTACGTCTACATCTTATTATGTTTGTGAAAATAAAATTGATAGTGATTACAGTGATAAAGAAAATATCAAAGTTCATCAGTGTTTTCAGTAAGAAAATATCGGTTATATTTATACGAGCAAGCGAAACAAATTTACTTTAATGTTTACAATAATCTTTTGAAGCGACGAGCTCATGACCCTAATTTGTATGATTTTGATGTACTAGGTGAAACAGCATCTCTAACTAACGTTCCCCGTTCCACAATACACACACTGGTGAAAGAAGTTGCCCTTCTAAGAAGACAATGATCCGACATCGGTCAATTGAAAACTCTGGACCCATCGTTAGCAAAACTTTTAAAAACTTTACGAAGCATATCACAAAAAAGAAATCCCAACTATTGACGTGGTAGACAAAAAACTAAAAGAAATGGATTATCATCTAAAATATATCAAAATAACTTTAGAAACTTGGTTGAGAAAAATTGGATTTAAATATCAAACTATAATAAACGCATAGCGACTATGGAAAGCAGACGAATAGTAGATCGGCGAGATTAATATCTAGAAGAGATAAAAGAACTCAGAAGGGAAAATGGACCAATTTATTATCTAGATGAAACTTGGTATGATACTCATGACACCGTAAAAAAAGGATGGATTGATGGATCTAGAAAATGTCAACTAATCTCATCGCCCCATAATAAAGGAACTCGGTTGATTATATTACATTGTGGATCAGTTGATGGATAAGTTAATAATATATAAATATTTGAGGAATGGCTTGAAAATTCCGTATCCAAAATTAAAACCGCATTATTTTTCTTGACAATGAGAAGTATCATTCGGGACAACTGTATAAAATTCCTCACAAGAGTTCTACTATAAGCTGGAGTTAGAAATTTTTCTAATGGAACATGATCTCTATTATGAGTAAAATTATTATAAAACAAAACTCTTGGAAGTCCTGCAAACAAAAAATTATGAGAAGTAGTACATTATAGATAATGTAGCGGAGAGATATGGCCACAAAGTATTGAGATTACCGCCATATTTCTGTATTTTCAACCCGATTGAATTAATTTGGTGTAACTTGAAGAAAAATGTCAGAAAGTCGATAAAAAAGTCATAGAGTTAATTCAAAATGAGGTGTCGAAAATTAACAAAGAAGATTGGGAAAATAGAATTGGGAAAGTAATTACAATTGAAGATGATTATTTAAAAATTGCTGAATGTCATATAAATTGTGGAAATAAATTTATTATAAATTTGACCGAGGATAGTAATGCATCTGAAAATGAGGAAGAGGGTGGGAAGGTCGAAGATTCAGAGGAAGAAGCAATATGAGGTGAGGTAAAGTGAAGTAATGTGAAGTGAAGAAGTGAATTTTGTGATAGCAACTGTATTATTTATTTCCATATTTGTGCTTTCGTAATTCAGTGCTTGAGAAATATTCTTTTTTCAGGATGTTATTATTTATTAATATTATTTTTCTTCATTTTGACAAAAATACGCCTTTCTGTTTTTATTATAGTAATAACTAAAGCTGCGAATCGTTTCTGTGTATCATAGTTGTAGAGTACAGATGTACTTACTGTCGCCGGCATTCACCTTGACCGCGAAACTCTTTCTCCAGTCCAGTTTATTACTAGCTTTCGAGTTGTGTACACGTTAAGTCACTTGGGCGTATTGCATTTTGTTTTTGTGTTTTTATTTTATTTGTTGTACTGTATTGTTGATATTAAGTTAATAATAGAGCATGGTAGACGTACGCAGGGGTAGAAAACGACCATTTGCTGACAAAGTGAATAAATTCATAGGTGAATTCCCGGATTTATTCTATGATGGTGCTAAAATAATTTATAAAGTGTGCGAGAAAGATTTGATGTGCTGGGATAAGCGTGATTGTGAACTTCACGTAAATAGTGTACACCATAAAAATAAAAAAATGGCGTGCCTTCGACAACACAGTTTATGTTTCATTTACTATTAATGCTGATTGCTTGTGATGTTCCGCTGCACATACTCGATAAACAACCATTTCGAGAGTTTTGGAATAAATACAGTGCCCAGGTGAAGTTACTAAGTCACACAACGTTATGTAACTATCCACCAACTGTACACGTAGACATGATAAATAAGATGAAATGTGAATTCAAAAATACACGGCTGTGGTTATCTGTTGATGAGACAACAGATTGTAAAAAAAAAATCTATTTTAAATGTTATAGTACGAGTACTGGACCCTCTTAAACCGACAGTTTCACTGTTACTAGCTAGCAAAAGACTAAGTCAGTGTACTAGCGAAACAATTACCAGGGTGGTGCTGGAGACGTTAGAAAAATTTGAACTGTTATAAAGTCAAGTGTTGATGCTTGTGACTGATGGTGCCGTGACAATGCGTTCGGTAGGCCGTTCTTTTCAAGAACAAGGTTGTATGTTTATACATGTTACGTGTAAAGTGCATGCGTCACATCTTGTGGCAGAAACTATTCGAAAAGGTTTTCCAGAGGTGGATGCATTAATAGCAAGTACAAAAAAGTGTTTCTTAAATCTCCTAAACGTCTCCGTGCATTTCATAGCAAGTGTCCCTGAACCATCACAGCCGATTCTTACACGTTGGGGAACATGGTTGCAGGCAGCTTTTTATTATAATGAATATTTCCAACAAATAAAAGCTGTGATACTACAATTCAATCCAGATGAGGCTGTAGCTGGTAAGGACAGCCAGACAAAATTCGAAGATATTTCCGTTGGAACAGCTTTAAAAAATATTGCGAAGAACTATAAACCATTACATGAAAGCATTAAAAAATTAGAAAACAGTGCGTCGTCGTTAGCGGAGTCACTGCAAATAGTGGACGAAGTAAATCTACTGCTATACACTATAGGTGACGCAACAAATGACCGCGTTAAAGAAAAGTTTGCAAGTGTGTTAAATAAAGACACCGGTTTTACCAAATTAAGACAAATATGTGATGGTGCAGCCCCAGATCCATTAAGTGCGTTCAAATACTATTTTACGTATGCGTGTATTACATCAGTAGATGTCGAACGGTCGTTTTCAAAATATAAGAATATATTTTCACCAAAGCGAACATCACTCATGGAGACAACCATAGAAACATACCTGATGCTGCAAAATGTCTACACATCTTCTCCAGTTTGTAATAAGCAAGCTAGTTCATCAAGCTAGTTAAGAGGGTAAGTTTTACATACATTGTTATAAATTGTAAAAGTTTATTGTTTCTCGTATTAGTTAATTTCGCGTACGCCACTGCCTCACGGAACATTTTTGACAGCTCTAGTAATAACTTTACTATTAGAATTTATTTTTAGTTTATTTATTGAGAAAAATATTTATTTCTGTTGCCATTTTGAGAGTGTATTTTTTGTTTTTATTTTATTTTTATAGGTTTCTTGTTACTTTTTATATAATTTCTTTATTCTAATCTAATATTCCATACCCATTCTTTCCTGGCAAGAAATGCTCATACCTCCTCGTGGTTATTGCTAGGTATTTCTGCAATTGTTAAATTGTTGCTAGCTAAACTGAGCACAAAATTCTACATTGAAAAAAATAAACGAGCGAGCAATACAGATACCTAGCTATTTACTAGATATTATAAATTTTAATAATACGATTTTCATGGCCACTTAGTAATCATCACATACAATACCATTTTCAAGGTCATTTCTGATTCGATTTTGATTTAGAAACAACCATTGTAACGGTGGTTCAAACCTCTATCGGCAAGATGATATTTAAAATAAAAAAGTTATTAGTTCCGATTAAACCAGAAGTGTATTATTGGGTCTGGTTAGACCAAACAATGTATTTTTATGCCAAATATCCTGCACCCTAATTTTAAGCTTTTATCTTGAAAAATAAAGAAAAAAGTGGGGGGTACCTGGTCTCGTGGGCATTTGGTTTATTCGAGTTTTATACATGCTTTTTCTACTACCAAGTATTTTAAATTAGAAACGTAATAAAATTTCAATTTTTTAGTTGCTGTCAACTGACTGAGCTAATAATTCGACAAAAAAACACGTTTGATATAAATTTGATCCTAAAATTTTTCTCGATTTTTGTCAATTATTTTCACTTGTGTGTTTATGCTCAGGATTTTTGTTTGCATTAAAACATAATTTTTATAACGATGTAATGTATATTCTTCTCAAAACGAAAATCAGACATATACAAGAAAAAAAAAATTTAGGTATACTATGGTTGATGAAATATGAAACACATTCTATATAAAAACTAGATGATACTTTGTTTAACTACATGTCGATATTAATTGTTTTATAGTTTAATGTTTCTGATGCCTTCCTCTGAATACCTCCAATTTTGTCAAATATTTAAAATCGATTCCCAGTGAATATGAACAGAATAATTTTATGAAATCAACAAAATGTCATTGAGATAATTTAGGAATTAAAGTGGTAATCGATTTCCATTGAAAATGATGCTGAAAAACAGGATTATCAGATAATACAGAATTGTTACTGTTTCCCGGACATTTTCCATTTCATACTCTTCAAAATTATCTCTTTAATATTTAATCTCCAATCTACATCTACAATTGCAAACAATAAAAAAATATGAAAACTCTGATCACACATTGTTTCTAAAATTTATTTGTTTGTATTGGGATTATTAATATTGTTGCATTCCGACAACGAACAGTATCAGACATTTAAATTAAAGAAAATAATCTAATTAAAGCAGATAAAGGGAATGCAGTAACAATTTTAACGCAGAATGATTATAACACAAAAATCTCTGCGATACTGAACACAAATGAAATAGTGAAACTAAATTACGATCCAACTAATAAATATCAACCAAACACTCTAATAATATTAAAACAATGTACACTTGATTTCAATAAAAACTGGTACACTTTCTTTTAGCTATGTAAATCATTCGTTCTTTGATTGATATTAATAATATTTCAAATGTCACTTTGACGTTAATCAGTGGCGTCATTATTAAAAATGGTTCGACATCTAACAGATATTCAAAAATTTCGAATTGTTTCTAAAATTGAAGATGGTTGGTCCATAAGAAGACTTTCTGTTGAATACAATGTGAGTAAAACCACGATAATGAGTGTTAAAAAACAATGGGAAACCAACCAAACGGTATCCCGTAAAGTTGGTTCCGGTAGGCCCAGAAAGAGCAATAATCAAGAAGATGAAAATCTTATAAATTACCTAATAGAAAACCCTTTTCAGACTGCAGTAAATGCAATTTCAGAGACAAATTTCCCTGCTTCGGTATCTACTGCTTGCAGAAGAATAAAACTACAAAGCGACTTGAAGAGTTGTTCAGCGGCTAAAAAAATACAAACTTTCAGAAGAAAAGAAGCAGGGTAGGATTATTTTTGCACTCAACTATATAATCAATGATGAAAACTTCTGGGGACAAGTTGTCTTTTCTGACGAAAAGGTTTTTAAATCCTATAACCATGGGCATGTTCGCGTATATAGGCCTCCTTCCACTAGATACGACGAAAAATATACTTTCGATCCACAAATATCCGGAAGGTTTTCAGTCAATGTCTGGGCTTGGATAAGCTTAAATAGGTTAGGTGTGTGTTGGAACAGTGGTGGTCATCTCAATTCCATTAAATATATTGAAATATTAGACAATATTATGTTGCCGTCAGTAATAGAGGTGTTTCCGGAAAATAATTCTATTTTCCAACAAGACAACTGCTCCATACATACGGCCCATCGTGTCAGGCAATGGTTTCTTAATAAAAACATAGAGTTGTTACCGTGGCCATCTAAAAGTCCGGAATTAAATTCAATTGAAAATGTATGGGGACTAATGGTGAAACATATAAGAAAATTAAATAACCATCCAAATAATGCCCAAGAATTGGAAGGGATAATTCAAGACGCTTGGGAGAACTTGTCGCAAGAAGTTGACCTTGCAAGAAATCTGATTTTGTCCATGCCTGCAAGACTTCAGGCAGTTTTAGACGCTAATGGAGCAATGACAAAATATTAGTTAATTCTGTATTACGTAATTGAAGTTCATTTATTTCATTTTTTTTATTGTATTTTTATGTTCAGTTTGCATTGTTTACATTTTTTTTTATCTAAAGTGGTATTTTTGTGTTCTTATTTTAAAAATAGAATTATCATTAATCAGTTAGTATTTTAATTACAACCATTAGTACAATTATCCGTAACAAATATTATTTTTTTAAACAATAATATGGCAGGCTTGAAAATATTTTGAAAAAGTTATTTTCTAATTATTTTTTAAAATTCCATTTGAATAAAATAAAAGAGAAAGGTCTAATAAGTTTAAAAACACAAAGAAAACTGATCTCCTCCAAAAAACCCATGTCCGGGGTAAATCACCTCTTCTCCACCCCTCTCTCGAAATGCCTGGCCAGCCTTATTTACAGACATATGCACACAACTAAACTATTAAGATTTTCGATTACAAGAGTCGTACCAGTTTTTTTTGAAATCAAGTGTACGTCAATCATACCACCAGAACAAATATATAAATATAAATTAATGAATCCTTCACCCCTATTATTTTATGGGTGGCCTTAAGGTCATAAAGAAAATATTCCAATCAGACCAGTAGTATTCTATGTAAATGTCCCTTCCTATAAACTTTGTAAGGAATTAAACAATTTGCTACCTGCCCTCGCAAAATTTTAATCTAAATATTCTATAAAAAATTCCCTTCAATGCATAGAAAGGTCAAAACTCTTAAAATTCCTGGAAGCGCAAAATTAGTATCCTTTGATGTTAAAAGTCTTTTTATCTCAATCCCATTGATTGTAATAATAGATAAACTTATTAATAATTCAGACATTAATATGGATATTAAAAAACAATTAAACATATTAATACAAAATTGCATGGGCCAAAATTATTTTAAATTTAACTGGGAAATTTATAAATTACTGGACGGACTATCAATGGGTCTCCAATTTCTCCTATGTTAGCTGAAATTTTCATGGCCGACTTCGAAAATAATCTGTTTCAGTCAAAAAATGTTTTGGTGGAAAATGTATTTTTCTGGACACGCTATGTAGATGACGTGTTTTGTATTTGGAAAGGGACAGACCGGCAATTAAACCAGTTTTTAAATCTACTAAATTCATTTAATCAAAAAACACGTTAGAAATTGAAAATAGAAATAGTTGAAACTTTTTAGACGTTAACATAAAAAATAATAATAAATTCCTAGAATGTGATATACAGGGTGGGGCAATAGTGCGTCGGACCTCGATATCTCGAGTTCTACGATAGCTAGAAATTTTTTAAAAAATTGCAAGTAAACTAGATAAAAAAGTCTATAACTGGAAATTATTTTCGAACATACAGGGCGAGCCAAGACGAAATTACAGGACCAAGTGCCTTTTTTTTTAAATGGAATGCTATGTATATCAGTACATTTTTTGAAGCCTCTTTCTAGGCTCTATTCACTCCTATATTATTATTGGCTATCTCCCAACCACTTTGATGTAATGAATTTTTTTTGTTGAAATAATGCCATCTGCAGATGAATATTAAAAAAATCACCACAGTCACAATCATGGGTTTTAAGAAAAACTTATGTGAATATCAGTTACGAGGCATCTAATTAATGTTTTTGAATCATTTTCATTTCCTAAAAATGTACAGGGTGGCCAACAATTAGTATTCAATTAAGAACTTTTTTAAATTGAATTTTCTCAATTTTTTCAAATGGAACACCCTATATATTTTTCAACGATGTGATGTAAAAATGAAAAACGAACATTTTTTGTAAGTACTTCCCTATGGCTAATTGCAACCATTTTCGTTTTATTGAGCAATAATTACAACATTCAAAAATAAACTTAAAAAAGAGGTTTCTTCAAATAACTCAGTAGAAAAAATTATAATAAATGTTCCACATGTTGGCCATTTTGATTGACACACATCTCTATGCGCTTTTAAAATGAGGTTCCCACTGTTCCTAAAACTGCCTGTGTGATAGATCTAAAGGCAGTTATTACTCTTTCCTTCATATTTTGACTGTTGTTGGTGTGTCTCTATAATAAATTTCCTTCACGTATCCCCATAAAAAGAAATCCATTTTTGTAAGATCTGGGGATCTAGCAGGCCATTTAGTGGGTCCATTTCTTCCAATCCATTGATGAGGGTAGGTAATATTTAAGTGGTCTCTAACTGCATTTAAATAATGTGGTGGAGTACCATCTTGCTGAAACCACATCCTATTTCGAATTCTTCCAGGGAGATTTATCAATAATTGTGGCAGATAGTTTTCCAAAAAATGAAGATAAATAGCTCCAGTCAATGTACCATCAAAGGAATGTGGCCCTATTACATGTTCTCCAATAATTCCTCCCCAAACGTTTATAGACAATCTGTGTTGGTTATCAACTTGCATAAAAAAATGAGGATTTTCCGAAGCATAATAATGGAAATTGTGCCTATTAACAAATCCATTTTTATGAAAAGTTGCCTCATCAGTGAATAAAACATTATTGAAGAAGTTGACATCAACTTGCATTTTACCTCTGGCTCAATTACAAAATTGTAGGCACTTTTGAAAATCGTCATCAGATAATTCCTGGTGCATTTGAATATGATATGCATGCAACTTATTTGTTTTTAAGATTCGACCCACAGACGGTCTACTTATTTCTACTAAAGAGGCCACTTCTCTTTGACTAACATGGGGATTCTCAACCGTTGCCAGCACCACAGAAAACTCATTTTCTTCGTTCACAACACATTTTATTCTTTCACTTTTTTTTATATTCGACATTTCCAGTTTCCAGAAATCTATCGAGACGGTTTTGGAAGCTGCTATCAGGAAGCCTTCTTTTAGGATAACGTTGGTGATAAATTCTATTGGCAAGTAAACAATTTCTGTCTGACTCCCCCAAAACAAAAGTCATGTCTACAAGTTCCGCTTTATTAAAATTCATATTGTAAAATTCCAAATATTTTAAATTCAATACAAATTGTAATTAACGACCGATAAGTGTGATAAATGCTCCTTTGTACACGACAATTTATAGCAAACTGAGGTTTTATTGCTTGTCTAATAACGAAAACAGCAAAAAAATGTACAAAAAAACATTACAGTAAAATACTATTTACTCATTTCAATGGAAATGGTCCCACTAAATGGCCTCATTTCAAAATTGCATAAAGACGTGTGTCAATCAAAATGGGCAACACGTCGAACACCTATTATAAATTTTTCTAATGAATTATTTCAGGGAACCTCTTTACAAAAAATGTTCGTTTCTCATTTCTACATCACATCGTCGAAAAATATACAGGGTGTTTCATTTGAAAAAAATTGAGAAAATTCTATTTAAAAAGTTCTTAATTGAAAAATAAAGACTTATTTATTTATAAAACGAAAATGGTTGCAATTAGCCATTAGAAAGTACTTACATGTTAGCTTTTCATTTTTACATCACATTGTTGAAAAATATACAGGGTATTCCATTTGAAAAAATTGAGAAAATTCAATTTAAAAAGTTCCTAATTGAATACTAATTTCTGGCCACCCTGTACATTTTTAGGAAATTAAAATGATTCAAAAACATTAATTAGATGTCTCGTAACTGGTATTCACATAAGTTTTTCTTAAAACCCATAATTGTGATTGTGGTGATTTTTTTAAATCCATCTGCAGATGGCATTATTTCAACAAAAAAATTCATTACATCAAAGTGGTTGCGAGATAGCCAATAATAATATAGGAATGAATAGAGCCTAGAAAGAGGCTTCAAAAAAAGTACTGATATACATAGCATTCCATTTAAAAAAAAGGCACTTGGTCCTGTAATTTCGTCTTGGCTCGCCCTGTGAGTACAATTGTTGAAAATAGTCAGCAAATGGATTGCTAATCAGCTGAGGATCAGAAATGACTTTATCATTAAATTTAATATTTTTGAGCAAATTAGAAACAGTTCTCTTAAAATTAACATATCGCCAGAAATCAGAAGGATTCTGTACAATATTTTCTTCTAAATGTTTATTGTACTTCTTATGCGCTATATCTATATCTGATTGTATTTATAAATTTTACGCCGTAGGTCTTTCAATTTTTCCAAATATTCCTCGCTACCATCCGTGGTCAGTATAGGTTCTAATATGCGATAGAAATTATCACATACTGAGTGAATGTCAGAAAAATTAGTTGATAAGTTCGAGTTAACATCAGATAACATTTAATATAACATGAAGAAGTTAGCTTTTTTAAAATCGTATGTATAAGATATATATTTCTTATCATGACTATCACTATTACTGCGAACACATAATAATTGTTTATGTTTATTTTTACCTCCTCAACTACTAAGAGTCACTATAAGGGAAATCCATCTGATTTGATATTTAAATAAATAACGTTAAGATTGCATCCAGCGCGTCATGTGTCATAGTGTGGAAACTATTCAGTGAAAGTGTCATAAAAAGTTGGATCATCTTTTAAAAATAACTATATAACAACCTTATTGTTGTTATTATTAACAACGTTTAAATATTTTGAATACCGGAGACTGTAAGTACTCATCACAAATGAATGAATGTTTAATGAAGCTCTGCCACGTAAGATCATTACAACACAAGTTCAAAATCAACCCCCGTCACCCATTATACGAATTAATCACCGCTATCTCTTTAGCATTTTCTGTACTTCTTATTAAACCCCGACTTCGCCTGTTGTATTGTTGCGCTGAATATTAATTTTATTAATTAAGCTATAGCTTACCTGTGTCGGTCGCCGTGGTGATCCGTGATGGCGGCGCCAGGTCTACAGGGGGGCTAACCCCCCCCAGCCCCGCCTACCACATGCTGTTCTTGAGTATCTGGAAAAATGAAATAAATTTTACTTAACTTTGGAACTTTGATAAAGGTAATTTAATAACATTAACTCCCCCTTATTATTTATTATCTTAAATAATGCGTTATATAGACTAGAGACAGTGTTAAGTTAATTGATTTGCTTATACTGTGTACTGAAATATTTGTTTTAGATGAAACTTCATTAATATAATAATAATATTGTGTTATAATATAATAGAGAAATGTTTTATCAAATTAAACATGGACCACATTTTCAACTATTTTTCTGCATATACTAGTTTCAAATGGTTTACCTTTTTCTTGGATGTTTTAGGTAAGACAATCGGTAATATATTTGAAACTAATGTAATATCTCATACTAATAGATTACTCAATTTTAAATCTAACCATGCAATTAATGTTAACAGGTGTGTTGTAAAACATGTACGATAGGGCAAAAATAATGTCATCTACTTATCAAATATTAAATTATAAGAAATAGAGACGTTTTAATAAATAATGAATATCCTCAACTCTTTGTTGATAGAATTCTAGTAAATATTATGAATATATTCAATAATCCAGTACAACAAAGGCCTGAAAATCAGTATACAATAATTCCTTATGTACAAGGTTTATCTGAAAAACTGTCCTGTTGTTGATAAGATACATGTTATGTTACATTTCAAATTCTCATAGAACAATTCTTCGAGAACTTCGCTCTTTATTTGTTATTTTGTGTCCAAAATATCCCTGAGTTATAGGCAACCAACAATACCAATCTGTACTCTACTGCGCAAGGCGCTATCGTCACTCTTCCGGTATTTTATATTTTATCGTTCATTTGTGGAATACTCCGGCTAGAAGATTGTGAAGGACAATTTCCGTAAGACTAATCTACCGTCATCCTATAGGGATATCAGGAATTTGTTCTGAAATTTAATTTCCCTTGTTTAGGACGCAGTGTAGAATGCGTTAGAGTTGTTTTAGAAGGGAACTTTTACTGGAAACAGTATATAATTGCGAGCTTTGGTAAGGCTTCACTTAGACATTTTATTTTTTCATAAGATGACACGTTTATTTCTTTATTTTCTAGGCTGGTTTGTAATAAACGCTTACTTAAAATACTACAATATAAATATTGTTTTGAGGAATGTTATATTCTGGAACATAGCAAATGAGAAGTGAGGTTATGATTTTGGTGGTTTTACTGGAGAAATTGGAAGACACCTGTACCCTCTGTATTTGAGGTAAATAGTTAGAAAAATTACTGAGTGTCCGGTAGGTTAACGGTCGATCAATTTGTAAATCAAACATATTTCTTTAGGGTGTACGCCTGGGGCGAAGTCTGCATCGTTCTGCACACCTGGGGGGGAGTTTTGCGTCGTTGTGCAGGCCTGGCCGAGGTAATTTTGTTCTGCACGTCGAAAGCGCAGTTTGTCATTATTTAGCAAGCGTAAGACTGGAGAGCCGACGTGATTGAAAATTTGTGAAGATTTAATTATATTTCATTTGAAACAAAATTTCCTTCCCTGCAGCCGTCTAGAAAGTTTACTGTTTTTGGTCAATTTTTTTTAGTGGAAAATATACCTTTTTCTTCAAGCGTATAACATTACTTACATTATACATATTGCAACATGTCCTGCAGAAAGAGCCTATTTTTGTACTAATACAAATATTTTACATTTTTTTCCTAGGACAAAAATTAAACAATGTACACTGCTGTACAAAAGTAAGTAGGACAGTGACAGTAGTGGTGTAATATATATGTAATATAAATGTATCTGCTTTTCCACGCAGATAATTTACTAATTGCTGATCGTATTCAACCATCATTTATCCTCCGTCTCCCAGTTAAAGGCCTTCTTTTAATACTCCTTTCTTCTTATCTCGCTTTTTAACTCTTATAGGTACAGTAATAAGTGCTGCTCTACTTAGTTTTGCACAGTAGTGTACCTATCATACAACGAATTAAAAGTCCAAGTAACTATGACTTGTTATAACGGTCAGTTTTAAATTTCACGTCGGGTCGGTTTTTAAATTTAAAAGCAAAAATGTCTGAAGAAATGCAGTTCACACCACCTGAATTACTTGAAATTGCAAATTCATCAGTGGCAACATTAATTCCCGCGAAATCCAAAAAAAGTTTACGATAATGCGTACCATAAATTTATAAAATAGGCCAAGGACAACAACGTACATATGTATTCGGAAAATGTGATGATAGCATATTTTACACATTTATCCAAAAAACTGAAAAGTTCAACCCTGTGGCCGCAATATTCAATGGTAAAATCTAAATTAAACATCGAATACAATATAAAAATTGACAACTAGTCTAAATTAATTGTCTTTTAAAGCGACAAGGAGAAAATTATAAACCTAAAAAGTCAAAAGTTTTATCTAAAGAAGAGTTTGATGAATTCCTTAATAAAGCACCTAATGATAAATATTTAGCAACAAAGGTATGTACGCATTTTAAAATTATATATTTAACCCTTTCATATCTGTAATATCAAATTTTGTTATAATTTGTGAAATTCCAGTTATCTATCCGCTGTGAAAATAATAGATAAAAAGAATTGAATGCTTTGATTAAGTCCGATTATAGCTCAGTGGTGAGACTGTTTGACTCGTAATTTTAAAACCCGGCTTCAAATCCTGTACTTTTGCTAATTTTTTTTTGCTCTAACTTTATTTTACTTTTATAAAATTAATATAGTATATTTTTTAGGTTGTATTAATATTTGGAGTCACAGGAGCTTGTAGATGCGATGAACTTGTTCATATAAAAGTTAATGATATAAAAGATTTAGGATCTTAGTAAATATTTCCAACACAAAAACTAGAAAACATCGCTCATTTACTATAATTGGAGATTTTTGTTTCAATTTATACAGAAAATATGCTACTCTTCGACCAAAAGATATAGATAGACATAACTTTTGATAGAATATCAAAATGATCATTGTCATATTTAATTCTTTTTTTTTTCTACTTTTTTTTACCGAGGTTGCCACATTAACTAACTTATACCGACATACACATAAGTATATGGGTTATCTATATATACGGGGTTGTGCATAATATATACATATTATTGATTTATTAATTTACTTACACAAACGCACACTTATGTATACAGATACGTATATGTGTGTCTAGATATTTGCAAATTATTTTGTCCAATCAACTATATACATACTTCCTAAATTGGATCCAATAATATTATTTGATCAGTTATTAAATACTAAATTATCCTTTGTTAAATACTAAAATGTAAAATTATTTGATAATAATTAATTAAAAATTTACATTGGTAAGGTAAAAGGTTGTGAACCAGAATATAGCTATATACTTGGTAACTTTTGAATGTATGAATTTCCAAGACATTCTTAATACCTATTAGTGTTTTATTTGTTTCAGTTTTTCTTTTTGTATGTAATTATTGTGTCCATTTCTCAATTATAAACACACATATAATTTCCTTTTTTTTTTTGTTAATGTGAGTACTTTATTTGCGGTACAATATTGTAATTTTGAAGTAATTAATTTTGGAGTAATATTGATTTGATTATTTCATTGGTATTTTTAATATATTTGTATATACTTATGCGTACACATTTTCTTTTTATTTAAGAAAATTACCTACTCAACTCTTGTAATCTGATTATTGCCTTTTCGTGATTTTGAGTGATAATTGGAGGGTTCAGAAGCTAGTCAGTGTAAGTCATTAAATACAATAACTGAGATAATTGAATGTTTGCAAAATTTGTTTAAAAAAAAATAACCGTTAATAATAAATATTAAAATGTCATTTTTATTTAAAGATAACATACATAAGGAATTAAGCAGAAAACAAATAAAGCTAAAACTACAAGATTAAAAAAAAACTTTTCAGAAAATGTTGACTTATGTCGTATGTCCATCTATGCATTCATCAGGATTATTACTTTTAATGTCATTTTCCGAAATAAATACAGTTTGATTTTACTTTGAAGCTGACGCTCTAGTTATAGGATTTTTTGTAAGCAAACATTTGTAATATGGATGGTAGTGTGATGGAATATATTTTATCAAATCAAACATGTGCTTTTTTTAATTTCTTTCACGGATCTACGGTTTGTATACAGAGAGTCCTGGAGAATATTAAACAAATTTGGAGGTCTTCCTTTTAATGCAGGTTTTGAAATATCAATTTCATAAAACGGAAAATCATCTTGTAAATTTTTTTTATAAAGGATGATACAATTTGGTTTATTTTTGCAGTACATTAGTTACTCTATGTTTCACCAGTTGATCTTGTGTCCAATCATGATCTGACAGTAACAATAATGGGTTTTCACTTACATCACTCATTTTATGAAAGAAAAAAAAACTAAAGAAACATGCTCCAGTCACAAATTTTATGAATGACTTACGGTAACTGTCCTCTGAAAATCTTCCTAAATAATTCTGCAGACAATTATAGTTGTTGCCATCTATTGATGGAATTCTAAAGTAGTGACTTGACTGGTTTGTTAACTGAAAGTTTGGACAATGAAAGGGTTTTTGCAAGTCATAAGACAGTTTCAATGAAATAGTGACTTACACTGATTAGCTTCTGAACCCTCCAATTGCTAGTAGCTAACGATACCTAATCAGATTCAAACACGTGGCGCTCAAATTTACTTTATTAACTCTGTAACCAGCTCTGTTTCACTGTTAGCTGTTGGCCTTGATTGGTATCTTTACTAATATGTGGGTAAGTTCAACCAACTTTTGTTAATGTTATTTAATTGTTATTATTGATACTTTTTTCTGCGTATGCATTTACTTTAGTCTACTTCTAAATGCCACCCCATTAAAGACCCTGGTAAAATCTCATGCTCTAACTAAATAGTTCTTCCTCCTCCTAATATATGCTTAAATTACCGGGACCATCAAAAATACTGGAAGAACGTGGCAGTTGTGATGGGCATACATAAAATTTCAAACGTTGCAAAAGATGTTGCGTCGTTTTTAAAGTTGCCAAATTCACATGAATATACGGGCCATAGCCTTAGAAGAACCTCGGCAACTATCTTAGTTAATAATGGTGGAGATATAACAACCTTAAAGCGACATGGTGGATGGAAATCCACCAGCGTAACTGAAGGATACATTGAAGAATCTGAAAACAACAAAAAACAGATAGCGATGAAAATATTAAACCCATTAGAGTATAATGAGCCCAGTACTTCAAGTCAAACTGAAAACATTTTTACTGAAGAATTTTCTGCCAACAATGAAAGAATTTTGAACAATCAAACTGACAATCCTATTACAAGTAATGTATTCGACAGAACTATGAATCTAGAAACAAACACAGCCAACAGTGCTTTAAACGTAAGCAACTGTACTATACAGAATTGCACATTTAATATTCATGTTAATAAATGATGGTTTTTGGAAAGACCTATAAGTAATATAGATTATGATGTTTAAGAACTAAAAATGTTATACTTAATTTTAGTTCCAATTAAAAAAAATATTACTTATGTTTAATTTATAAATAAAGTGGTTAGTACTATGTTATGCTTAATTAATAAATAAAATGGTTAGTATTACCAATATTATATTTTTTTGGAAAATTTAACATATTTGATGTCATATTTCGAAATTAAAGTCGCAATTTTTTTATTTTAACGCTTGAAGAAAAAATAGTATATGTCACTTGGGGTAGAAGGCACATTATATGTTTCGCACAGTTGCTCAGCCACGGCTTGCGCCTCAGCTGAGCAAACTTCTGGGCTCAACATGTAATGTTCGCCTTCTCCTCTAGTAACATAATATACTATTACTGGCCTAGCCCGGTAAAGTAACATATGGGACCGGTAAAGTCATTGCCGAATGGTGTAGGTACCGAATTAAACACTCTGGACAACAGCGTCTGACATCTGTCAGTTGAATTTTATGACTTTTGTTTACAAAATATTTCAAATTAAATAGCTATTTGTATGACAAGGGAGAAAAGTGCATAATTTCCTCCCGCGGATAGTTTGATGCCCGACGCGAAGCGGAGGGCATCAATATCCAAGGGAGGAAATGGCACTTTGCTCCTGTGTAATACATATGATTTTTTTCTACGACCATTTACAGTGTTTTACATTGGTTTTACATATATTTTATTATATTTTCTTATGCATGACAATCAAAAAACCAAATATGTCAAAATGTCATAATAGGTATTTAGATAAGTAAATATTGTTAAAAATCAAAGTACATGGAACGTTACTAAGGTTGCTTCTTGTTTTCAAAATAAACAAATTTCCAAAAAGTTTATAATGTATTCCGAATGTGAAGATGAAGTTCCTCAAGATATTTTGGAAGAAGCAAACGTGGTTTCGTTAAATTTATTACCGTTAAAGTATCGTGAAAAATATGAAAGAGAGTACCAGCTATTTAATTGTTGGATGGAGACTAGGCAAATAAGAAAAATATGTGAAGAATTGGTCCTATTTTACTTGTTTGCTTCCAGAGGGGAGCCAAAGTATTTGCCTCCCTAGGGAAGCAAAGTATTTTCCTCCCGAGGGAGGAAAAGTACTACTTTGCTCCCTGAAATGAGGGAGCAAAATAGTATTTTCTATGTAGGGAGTAGAAAAAAGTGTTTTACATATGCGCCTAAGCTCGGGTGCTCCGGGGCTGGAGCACCCTGCCAGAATATTGGTCTTGTTGCGTATATTACTATACCAAAACGATTTCACACGCAAAGGAATGTTAAGTAGCCTATTCTATATGCTGACATAATCTTATTTATAACATTCCAGTGTTAACAAATTTTAACAATATCTCTCTGCTATAGAATTATCTGCCCCTACAAACTATCAAATGACTTTAAGGCCCTAATTGTCTAACAGAATAAAATTAACACCCTTCAAAAAAATATTTGTACAAAGTATACAGAAAAAAAGTAATAAAGCTACTATGTGTTATTTGTGTTGGACCACTACTCTCATAATACCACGCTGTATTCGAAGCTAATTTAGAAATGAAACTCGGATAATATTAAAAAGATGCCTATCAATTTCACTAGCGCTGCTCCCCCCAACATCAAATTACAAATTAATCCAGAAATAATCCTTAGGAAATCACTCATCCATTTAATTAAAATCAACTGGAAACGCTACCCTGCATTTGAAAAACCCACTTCAATTTTACAAAGAATTAAGTCTTCATAATAATGAACCTATAATTGCATATTTGTTAAAATGAAGGAAGTTTAAATACAAATTAAAAAAGTTTTAACAGATATTTAATGTCATTTGGTAGTTATTAGGTACAAAGAAGTCTAGCAGATGTCGCTACAAGATTCGATACAACAAGATAAGGTATGGTAGAATCACATTTACCTGCATACAGTGCATTCCAGATGAAAAGCATTCTTTCCAGATAAAAATCGAAATTTTTATTTTCAATTTGCCATATTAAGATTTATTTTGTCAGTGCTACTAGTTTTTCTGGAAATAACCCTAACTAAATGAAACACCATATATGTTTTCACCGATTAGGACGGAGGCCATCATGACCTTCAAAACGAACTGCCATATGATATAATTATTATATAGAATTCTTGACATATCGTTTAGTTTATAAATAAATAAATAAAGTATACACACTTTTATACAGAAGCTGTATGAGTATGGAGAAAATAAAAGTGAAAAATTACTAAACATATTAACTACATTTTATGATTATCGCTACTTTTCAATCTACAGACAATTTAAAATAAATAATAACAATAAAATTATATTCGAATTCTTACTTCTTTTAAGGAAATCTTACTGGTGAGTGTTATCTAAAATTTCTTAAATTTGAGTTGACTTCTGCTTTGTCATTTTTCTTTCTAAACCAAGAAAATCCTGATTTTCCCAATGACTCGATTTGATTCCAGCAAGATGGGTCTTGGCCTCATTATGCACGGGCTGTCTGAGAGTATCTGGATATAGTTTTCCAAACAGATGAATTAAAAGAAAAAGGGCTATCGAATGGCCTACAAGGACACTGGATATAACCCCACTTGATTTCTTCTTGCGGGGTTATACGAAAAGTAAAGTTTACAGAAGTAGGTCTAATAGTTTGGAAAATTTGAAGAATCGGTGAAAACATATAGAGTATTTTATTTAGAATAACAAATTTAGGGTCAAAGACCAGAAATGGATAGCACAAACAAAATAGATCATTATATAACAAATTGTAAATAATGATAGATTATATAACGTCTTGCTGGCAGTACACAGCGTTCTCTTTGTCCTACCAAGTTTTCAACGTTTTAGAAATACGTCGTACCAGCTGGACAAAGATTACGTATTTAAAAAGAGCGTTTTCTTTTCTACCAACGTTAATAAACCAGAGGTTGGTAGCACTTTTCCCTCAGAAATAGCGAGGATGATTGTACCTGTGTGATGATTTATGTCTGTTCTTGTTTTATATTTTTTATCTTATTTTTATAAACACAGTTTAGATCATATTACATTTGGTTTTGGTTCATAATTACTAGAAAAAAACTTTCATTTGTAAAATAATTTTTTACGTAAAATAAATGTTTTTTTAATATTTTATTTATCTCTGTTTTACGTATGAAACCTTGGATCCTTCCGGTAGACCTGCGTCCTATCGAAAGAACAATCCGCACTTAAAGCATACCTAACGTTCTAGCAGGATACAACTCTTAGTGCTTCCTGCAGAACAGTGTTGTACAATCTATAAATAAATATCGATCTGTCTGAAAAAAGTTTATGGACAGAATGGTAGCCATTTTATCAAATGTACACGTTTTATCTGGAATACACTGTATACAATTGATTTTATGTTCGTTGATTTGCCGAATTTCACTTTTCAATTAGGTTGTACAATATGAGTCTCCCTAAGACTCTAAAACAGACAGGGTATGTACTAAAAAATTTGCATAATTAATTTCCACGAATTTAAATGTTAGATAATGATATACTATTCCACGGTATTATCGTTTTTATAAACTAACTGCAGTAAACTATATATAATCTTAGTAAAGCTTCTGGGGAAAAATGTTATCTAACTTTAAGCCGGTATTCATTATTTTAAGCACATCCCAGGATTAGAATAAAGGACCACTAAGGATAGTTAAACTTACTTGGTAAAATAATATCCTTGTCCTAATTAAAGTGTCCGTAAACGTTAAGGGAAGATGTTAGTTCAAACCGAGTTAATGTTCTAGGGCCAATTTTCTCTGTCTGCAATGTTTTCGATGATTGCTTCAATGGTATTTGCAAACTCCATCCTCACTTTTGGTTTAAATTAAAATATAAGAAAATGTGTGAGTGGAAACAGATTCGTTTCCGAAACGTCAGATAAATACATTACTATTTTTTTCGTCTCATATTAGTTGTCAGAATTTCTGACTGATCTTCTCATGAAGTCACGAAGAAAAATTTAAAGAATGCGACAAATAACGTTCAGATAATATTTTTTACAAATATTGAAGAATAAATTGCTAATAGTTTAAAATAGAAACCTTAGCAAAATAGATGACAATATCATTCCGATAAAAAACACCATGTTTTTAACACCAACTTAAAACTGAAATCATATCACATACTGAAAAAAATTAAAAATAAAAAGACCCCACGACTGGATAAATTAACAGTTGATTAAACAAATAAAATAATTTATTGTAGAACCTCTACACAACTAACGTGTACAAATTACCGACCAATCTCAATAATTTCAAATTTCCCTAAAAACTTTAGAATATTGTATTAAAGATCGTATAATAAATTTCATCATCTATAAAAACAATATACTTTAATGAAAAACAATATGGTTTACGTGAAAAAATGGACAGCAGTGGGGCAATCTTCGATGTAACAGATCAAGTGAACACATCAATAAATGAATCAACAAATTTTCTTGTAATATTTTTAGATCTAAGGAAAGCCTTCGATACGGTGGCACATGATATACTAATAGACAAATTGTATTTATTAGGTTTTAGAGGTAAATTCACTTATGCTCCTAAAAAGTTATTTTAGTCATCGACGACAGTATGTTTCTGCAAATGGCTGTAATAGTAATGATCTTATTATTAAATTCGGTGTTTCTCAAGGTACTTTTCTCGGCCCCATATTATACTGATTTAAAATTGCGCTAAAGTATAAAAATCGAATATGTTATATGTATCATAGATTCTTTGTCAACTATTTCAGAAGGATATAATGCAACTCTAGTCAATCATAAATAAAGACATAAGTAGTAATAAAATTAAACAATGCAACATAGAAAGCATAAAAGTTAATAATGACCATTTAATATATGATACTGACTTAATAGCTAATAAATTTAATCAACATTTTGTTGATTTGCCAAATAACTTGACTGACACTTTCAATGGTATTGAAAACAATGATAATACTCTAATTATGAATTAATCAACTATATTTATGAATCCAGTGTCTGAAAATACAATTTTTAACACCATTATGGAGCTAAAATCTTCCAATTCTAATAGTAGAGATAATATTAGTACCAATATGCTAAAGTCAGTAGTGTTTCATATTGTGCAGCCATTAACATATTTGATAAACAGGTCGCTGAAAGAGGATATTTTTCCAGATATGCTGAAAATAGCTGAGGTCATTCCTTTGTACAAGAAAGGTAATTGAAGCCTTGTCTATCTGACCGAAAACAATAAGTTTCAATTAATGGCCATCATTCTAATATATTGAATGTAACTTGTGGGGTACCCCAGGGTTCAGTACTGAACCTACTTTTATTTGTAATATTTGTTAATGATTTGTCGGTAAGCGTCAATGGCAAAAATTTAATTTTATTTGCAGATGATAAATCTTACTTAAGTGTGAACACTGATATAGTAAAGTTAAGGGAAACTGCTCAAAATATGTTCAATAAGCTTACATCATGGTTTTTTAACAAGTTAATATATTAGTAAACAGAAATAAAACAGTATTTATGCATTTTACTCCCAGCATAATTAATAATAATAAAAGTAATTTGTTAAAAATTAACGGTATATCCCTAGAGCAAGTTCAAACAACCAAATTTTTTAGGAATCTAGATTGACAATTCTTTAAGCTGGGAGTTAATTAATATCGTTGATTCACTTTTTAACGGTTATCATCAGTATGCTTTGCGTTGTACATTGTCATATTAATATGCTAAATTTTATTCTTATTTAACTTATTATATCATTTTTTGGGGCTCTTCTTATCATGTAGATAGAGCATTTAAAATGCAAAAAACGAGCAGTACGGAACATAACTAGTATAAATAAATATTCTTCTTGTAAAAATGTTTTGAATTAACTCAAAATTTTACCAATTGTTTGCGTTTACATTCTAGAAATAGTATCTTTTGTAAAATCTACCTTGACGAATTTCTAAAAAATAATTATCATCATAATCACGAAACTCGTAATCAAAATGATTTATTGATACCCATTCGTACTTCTATTTATAAAAAGAGTCCCAGATATATGGGAATACAATTGTTCAACAAGCTGCCGGATCTTATTAAAGAAATTACTTTTCATTAAATCTTTCAAAAGCTGTCAAAAATTTCCTAGCGGAAATTTGTTTTTATTCCATAATCAACTATTTAAATTATGTATTTTAAACTCAGTCCCGCTAGTATATTAGTTTTTAAGTAATTGTTTTATTATATTGATGTAATTGTTCGTTATAATTATTTATTGTTGGCAATTTACACCTTAAATAGTAATTTCAAATCTGTTCTTTTGAATAATCTCATATCATTAGTTGTATGATCTCATGGGCAATAAAAATTATTATTATTATTATTATTGTTTTAAGAAAACATTTTTGCAGTTAATAAAAGTTGTAAATGTATTTCCAACAAACCACCCTAATCAATAAGTTCGTACTGTAATAATGACTGTATTAGTACAAAATATACATTTTTTTAAGTTTCGAAACCTAAAATTTGTTTTATTTGAATTTGGAAATTAATTTTCTTTAGTGTGTAAATCCCATTTTAAGTTTGTCCATTGTATAGTCTGCGAAACCGATATTGTGACGGGACGTACGGGGTAAGACGCTACGGAACGCAGAGCCAGATTTAACTGTATTGTTCGTTCCGTTTACTTTTTCAGTTTAGCTAGCGACAAACTAACAATTGTACAAAAAAAGTATTAATCTGAAATAAAGTATTAAATTTAAAGTATTCACTACACATACAGCAGTTACAGTAATCAAGTTCGCTTAATATAAATTGTTACTATTTAGCAAGAACCGCGAGGAGACATGGATATTTCTTGCCAGGAAAGGATGGGTATGGAATATTAGTATAGAATAAAGAAATTATTTTAAAAGTAACAAGAAACCTTTAAAAACAAAATAAAAACAAAAAACATACTCTCAGAATAGTAACAGAAACAAATATTTCTCTCAATAAATAAACTAAAAATAAATTCTAATAGTAAAGTTATTACTATAATAAAAACGGAGACATATTGTCGTTAAAATGAAAAAAGTAAGAACATTAATAAATAATAACATCCTGAAAAAGAATGTTTCTCAAGCACTGAACTACGAAAGCACAAAAACGGAATTAAATAATGCACAGTTGATATCACAAAATTCACTTCTTCACTTTACCTCACCTCACATTGCTTCTCCCTACGAATCCTCGCCCTTCTCACCCTCTTCTTCATTTTTAGATGAACTACTATCCTCGCTCTTTATAATAAATCTATTTTCACTATTTATGAGAAATTTGGCAATTTTTTAATAATCATCCTAAATTGTAATTACTTTCCTAATTCTTTTTTTCCCAATCTTTCTTATTAATTTTCGACACTTCATTTTGAATTAACTTTACGACTTTTTTTATCGAATTTCGGAAAAATACTTCCTTTTCTGACATTTTTCTTCAATTTACACCAAATTAATTCAATCGGGTTAAAAATATAGAAATATGGCGGTAATCTCAACACTTTGTGGCCATGTCTCTCCGCTACTTTATCTATAATGTACTTCTTCTCATAATTTTTCGTTTACAGGACTTACAACAGTTGTATTTTATTACAATTTTCTTCATAATAGGATCATGTTCCATTAAAAATAATTGTAACTCCAGCTTAGTACAACTCTTGTTAGGAATTTTATACGGTTGTCGCGAATGATACTTCGCATTGTCAAGAACAATAATGCTATTCTGTTTTAATTTTGGAATTAGGGTATTTTTAAACCATTCCTTAAATATTTCTCCCTTCATGTTCTTGTAGTAATTCACGTTACCAGATTTTCCATGTTTTTCGGCACAATTTCAATGCATTATCAACCCATCCATCAACTTATCCATAGTGTAATATAATCAACCGAGTCTCTTTATTAGAAGCAAGAGATTGATTGGCATTTCCTAGATCCATCAGTCCATCCTTTTTTTACGTCATGCGTATCACACCAAGTTTCATCTAGAAAATAAATTGGTCTATTTTCCCTTCTGGGTTCTTTTATCTCTTCTAGATATGAATTTCGCCAATCCACTATTCGTCTACTTTCCATAAACGCCATGCATTTATTAATAGTTTGATATTTAAATCCTATTTTTCTCAGCCAAGTTCCTAAAGCCCTTTTGGTATATTTTAGATGATAATCCATTTGTAGCCGATTTTTTCTTACTGAAAACACTATTGAACTTTGTTTTTCTTTATCACTGTAATCACTATCACTTTCAATTTCACAAACACAATAAGATGTAGACGTAGAGGTCTCCCACGGTCGAAACATTTTTAGATCAAAACCCGAGTTAAATTATTTTCAAGAACACACCAGCAAATTAACAGTTATAAAATAATTATTACTTATATTACACTATTATACAACTCACTGCAACACGATAACCTTAAATTATTTTCAAAGACACGCCAGCAAATAAACATATATTAAATAATTATTATTTATCTTATAATATTAAATTTACAACATATCATATAACGCACTGCTAGAACGAATAATCGGTAACAAAATTAAGTGCGACCCTGAAGTGTCCCAGCATATAAGCTAAACTCCGCCTCGGTCGCGTGCCAACAAAAACAACAGTCATCGTTCTCGCTTTAATGCAAGCGGTGTAAAAGACGGAAGATGTCATGTGTTAGACATTTCCCGCCCTCATATCGCGTCTTGCCCCGTACGTCCACATAATATCGGTTTCGCACACTATATATGTCTACATATTTGGATTGATTTTTTTAATAATTTTTTGGTGACAATCCCATAAACCATTATTACGTATAAAGCATTCGGCAGAATGCTCTAGTGTAACCATGTTAAGTATATTGGAGTTATATAATATAAATGTTATGAAATAAGTTTTGTCTAGATATAAATATAACAAATTTCTGCACAGCCACTGAGTACTGTTTTCATAGTATCTTAAACAATATATTTTGCTTCCTCCCACGAATTAGTAGTAGACAATAACCCTGTCATCTGCGTAAGAGATTATATTCAAATTTTCGTTGAAAATAATTAATTGATCGTTTATAAACAGCAAAAACAATATAAGGCGGGGAAAAATACCTTGAGGAAGACCAAATTTATTACTGAGATTACTTATTTTATCACTTTCTTTAATTAATTTGTATTGTTCGATATGTAATCCACCCCCTTATCTTTATTGAGTACTTAAATTGATACAAACTTTAAATACTCTTTCTTCTCTTTAAAAATTAAAGAATTTTAATAAGACAGAGAACACACAGTAGATTTGAGCGTGTTATGTGTCAAGTATGACTAGCCACTGTGTAGTGTACTCCAGGGTTCTATTTCAAGCACCGACAGACAGTAACATCACAGGGAATGGATATGTTTTTATAAGGGCAATTTATTTCGCACAGCTTCTGGATTTGGGAGTGTCAATTTATGTGATGTGCTTTTAATACTTTTTACATGTCCTGTATAAATAACTGAACTGATACATCCTTTACGTTTCTACTTATTAAGAAGGAAGTTAATAAATGACAATACCCTTGCCAAATTGTCCGCTATATTGGTTAAACAATTACAGTTGATTCAACCAAAACAGTTTAAACAAAAAATTAAACATAACATACTCGGACATTGGGTGTGTGTCCGTTGTCTCTAAATGTGTAGCCCTCTCCCCCACAAGGTACTTTGCAGATACCTTTAAGAATACAGGGTTTGTATTACCTATAGTGTTTAATTAATAACACAGGTACACAAAAAAAAGTTTTACACCACCCAACAGACTACTACCTATACGTATTTTGGGGCGCTAAAACCGAATCGGAGGTTAGATTTGACTCATTACGTCAGTATTTTGACATAACCAAAAACAGGTAAAAACCAGCCAAAACTGAGGTTAAAAATAAATTAAAAACCTAAACGAGCTAACCACTTTCCCTATTTGTATTTTGGGGCAATGAAACCGAATTCGAGATTAGCATTGACCCATCATGTTAGAATTTTAACATAACCTCAAAAAAACAGATAAAAACCAGCCAAAACTGTGGTTAAAATATATTAAGAGCCTAAACGCGCCAACCACTTTATTTATATGTACTTTGGGGCGTTGAAACCGAATCCGAGGTCAGCATTGACCCATCACTTTAGAATTTTTACATACCATCAAAAAACATTATAAATTGCGTTATGATCTTCTATTGTAGCATACCCTCTTACTTTCGAAAGCTCTGTGAAATGACATTATTTCTCTCTGCTTTGTATTTTCTGGTATATTCCATTTCAACATCCAATAATAGTCTGCCATCAAATTCCCATCCCATCTTCCTTGATATTGACGCACCATCTCGCGAATATCCTGGAGAAACCGTTCCCATTGCTCTTCACTATAATCTTCTGTAAGTGCAAATTTAGGCTCATTAGGCAACCCAGGTTCTCTAAATTCCTAAGCATTTATAGAACCTAAATTTTTAAGAATTTAAAGAACCTGTGTTACCTAATGAACCTAAAATTGCACTTGCACTCTTATATAAATTTCTTTCCTAAAAATCTAGGAGATTATAATGCAAGTGGAACGGTTTCACCAAGACATTCGCTCGATGGAGCGTTGACATCAAGGAAGATGGGATGAGAATATGGTGGCAGATTACTTTTGGATGTTGAAACGAGATATACCAGAAAACACAAATAAGAGAAAAGTAATGTCATTACACAGGACTTTCGAAGGTATGAGGATACACTACAACAGAAGAACGTAACAGAATTTATAAAGATTTTTTTAAAGTTATGTAAAAATTCTAGCGTGATGGGCCAACACTGACGTAATGGGTTAATTCTGACCTCGGGTTCGGTTTCAGCGCCCCAAAATAATAATAATAGGGTAAAGTTGTTAGCTCGTTTAGGCTTTTAATTAATTTTTAACCTCCGTTTGGGCTGGTTTTTACCTGTTTTTTGACGCCATGTAAAAATTCTAACGTGACGGGCCAATACTGATCTCGGATTCGGTTTCAGCGCCTCAAAATACTAATAGGTAAAGTGATTAGCTCGTTTGGGCTTTTAATTTATTTTTAATCTCAGTTTTGGCAGGTTTTTATCTGTTTTTGGGGTTATGTCAAAATCCTGACGTAATGGGTTAATTCTGACCTCGGATTCGGTTTCAGCGCCCCAAAATACGTATAGGCATTGTTGGGTAGTGTAAAACTTTTTTTTGTGTGTCTGCTTGTGTAATTAATTTAATTTAAGTTACGTTCTTAATTAGTGTTTAGTTTTAATTATTCGTGGAAATTTGTTACATTTGATTCACCTGCATAAGTTAATACTTTCGGATGGACCAGTTGTTGTACATACGCGCATGTAAATCTGCTATAAATATTGCAATCCTATGTAAATTATTTTGAAGCAATAATGGAAATGTAATGTAAAAATGCAAAATTTTTCTTCCAGACACCCCAAAATATATCCAATAAATTTAAATTTAGATTTTTTCATGCGGAAATCTGAGAACATTTTACACATTCTGTTTTGTTCGTGTGACCCACATACGCAAATCGTGCAATTATAAATTCCAGAAAATCAATATTCTCAAATAGCTATTTTAATCATTTGTGATGCTGATCCTCTTTTGTGAGTAGAAACAGCTATATTGATTTCAGCTTAAAATTATGAGGCCAAATCAGCACAGTATTGTTACAAGCAATTTCTCTGTAATAATATCAAATAAGATTAATTATGATTTAACGGAATTATAAGTATTTTAAAATCTGACATTATGTTTGCTTCGTATTATATATTTCTAGAAAAATAAATTAATTATTTTGGTATTACGTAGGCACTCCTTCAAACCTAACATAACAAAAATAATTTAATAACAGTTTCATATATTTTTACACTGTCATTCTTCTATACTCCGTTTAATGAACAGATAGAATTGGGAAGGAGCCTATTGAATTTCCGGTTGCAGATCTTCCTTCTGACAGGGAGGATTCGATTTTGGAGGAAAATATTGATGAGTCCAAAAATAATACACAGCATAAAGATCTAGTTTTTTATAGTAGTGATGATGAAGTATCCTTAGTTGACCTACTGCCTAATGTGCCCTCGACAAGTAAAGCATCTGAGGTCAAATGGAAGAATTCCATTACGAGTACCAACGCAGAAGGTACCCAGTTTCAAGGAAGTACTCCACTTTCTCCAGAAGTCCTACAGTTGACAACTCTTTATACAATTTTTCTTTGCTGTCATCTTTTTAGACAGTATTATTTATCAAAGTTTTATCAGTACTCGGATACGGCCTAACAAGCTACTGCATTTATCGAAGGAAGAGTTAGAAAGATTTTTGGGTATCCTCATATGGATGTCAATTATAAAACAGCCAAATGCAAGGTGATATTGATCCACTAATACACTAGTTGATCAAATTGCTGATGTTATGCTCATAAAAAAGTGGGATATACGGGTAAAAGCAGAGTTACCTATCAAAAATGAAAAGTACACCTGTGTTTTTATGCGAAAAGCAATTGCTTTGAAGTTTCATATAAATTAAACATGTATTAAAGTGCAGCTCATACTGTGCCCAATTGGGAACATATTTTTTCTTAATTTTAAATAACAAGTTTGTCTTAGAATGGTTTATATGTTTTATTTACAGCTTTAAATATCATCTTTAAACATTGTGACGTACTTCGCTACTCTACCCAAGAGCGGAAGTGTCACTTTGACGCCCAACACTACGGCGGTGCACACGGTACGGAGATCTCGGGCGCCAGTTTCTGTTTAGAGTGCAGAAACACCACTTTACTCTATCGGCGGGACGATAGAGGCCGGGCAACTGCAGTGAAGATACGGCTAAGCCAGGGGTCGGGAAAAAGGGAACTTACATACTACAGTTAAGGAACACACTCTCATTCAATATATGTACATTTATTCTACACACTAATTATTATTTACACTTTATACACACCTTAGTAACTACAACTTAAACTACAACGGTCTTAACTACAAGCGGTCTTATTCTACAAACTTATACTACTACGGTCTTAACTACGGACAAGCGGGGCAGTAAGCGGGCGGTCAAGCGGGCGGTCAAGCGGTGCGACACAGTACGCCGGTGAACGAAGCGGTGAAACGGTAAGCAGCGATGAATCCAATCGGTCACATGCAGACGGCGGACGGATACCAGGAGGGGAAGCAAGCGCCCATACAAGCAAACTATGCCTATCTAACGCGGTTACTTATTATCGCTTGGCTGATGGATGGTTCCGGTCTTATCATATGCCAACGAGTATCTCCAAAGCGCCCTGCCAAAGAAAACGGACTCAGGCGCCCTGGAGGGCACGCGGTTGAATGCGGTTACGGTAAGGGGAGGGGGGTAGGAGTAACAAGCCTAACAGTGGCAAATTGATGATGACGTCGGGATGGTCAAACTCCAAGACTACCCTGCAGAATTTTTACGTGCTCAGGTAGCCCGGGGGACCCGCGGTTACGGACGATACCTCCAAGTCACCCTGCAGAATTTTTACGTGCTCAGGTGGCCTGGCAGGCACGCGATTACGGAAGTACCTCTAAGTCACCCTGCAGAATTTTTACGTGCTCAGGTGGCCTAGAGAACACGCGATGGCAACTGACAGTACCTCCAAGTCACCCTGCAGAATTTTTACGTGCTCAGGTGGCCTGGAGGGCACGCGGTATAACGCGGTTCAAGTTGGAGGGGGGAAGGAGTGGCAAGCCGAACGGTTGCAAATCTAAGACGACGACGGTATGGTCAAAGCTACCAAGCTACCCTGCAGAATTTTTACGTGCTCAGGTGGCCTGGCAGGCACGCGGTTACGGAAATCCCTCTAAATCACCCTGCCAAAAAAACGGACGCAAGTGGCCTAGAGGACACGCGGTATCAAATGCTAGTATCTCCAAGTCACCCTGCAGAATTTTTACGTGCTCAGGTGGCCTGGAGAACACGCGGTGTAACGCGGTTCTAATTCCAACCTTCGGCCGCTCTCCCGTTCTAAGGAAGGATATGAGGCGGATACGTTTAGCGCTCGCGGTTCACTAACTCTAAAAAAATAAAGCCCGGAAAGTACTCACCAGCCAAGTAATACCGATTATTTACCAAACCTTTATCAAACCTTGCTACCTACTTCCGGATCCTGTGCTGGCTTCCTCTCTAGAGCGGTCGGGGTCGGAACGTCTGGACAGTACGGGCGGCAGCAGAGGACTATTCTCGGATACTCTGCAAAATCCTCAAGCTACTAAACTCTGCCCAAAAAGCAGAAGTAGGAGGAGCGCGGTAGTCATGCGCGAAATATTGCAACTACGTCACCGTTTATCGCAATTACCTTTGGATACCTATGTACCTCTATACTCACAAGTTTACTTACTCTCCAAGTCGGCGTGGTGCTTCGGTTGGAGCTCAGACGGGAACTAATTTGATTGTAAAAATCCTCATGCTACTAAACACTGCTAAACGCAGAAGTAGGATGAGATACGGTAGTCATGCGCGGTTTATTACAGCTACGTCACCCGTTTGAAATTTAAATACCAATATATCCTTATACTCACGAGTTTACTTACTGTGCTGGCCGGCGTAGTTCCTCGTTGAGTAGCTGGACAGAAACTAATTTAATTATTTTCAGTCTCGGCCTCCCTCATGTTAGCGCGGGCATAAGGGTGCCGGGGACACCATGCGTGCGTCGCGTTTCGCTTACTGCCGGCCACTTGGCCTACGTGGAATGTTCATAAAAACATATCAATACTACCTATCTATAATTAACAATTTAACTGTTATTAATTAAAAGCGTAGCACCATAATGGGTAAAATATTTTTCAAAACCTAGCCACCTAACTTAACTTAATAAAATAAAATCACTTCGTTACAACATATTTTTTGTAATGTTAAAAAAAAAAGAAAAATTAAATCATGCAATAGAGGGTTAGCAAGGTTCGATTACTTCTCGTAAGAAGAACCAAGAAGAAACTTACGAGAGATCGGTCTACAATATAAGATAATATAAATGGAGTAAACATAAACAATAAAAAATGTGCATACTGCACCCTGTATGAAAATAAATACTAAATAAGTAACACTGTGTCCTAAAATCTAATAATTTAACAATAAAAGCTATACATGTTATCCACATCATATTCACAAGGTTCGATTATTGCTCGTAAGAAGAACCAAGAAGAAACTTACGTGAGATTAGGCTACATTATAAAAAAATATAAATGGAGAAACATAAACAATAAAAAATGTGCATACTGCACCCTGTATGTAACTAAATACTAAAACTCAACCTCTATTATTAAGTACTTGACCTCTATTGAGTCACCAGTAGCAATATGAATGGTTTCTGAAATAAAAACGCTTTTTTATATTATAAATAAAATGCCATTAAAATTTAAAATATGGGGTTATCATAAAGGAAGGGGTCTATTTTAAATTCTTATATAGTTTTAAGAAATTATGCTAGTAGCAGAAAGTAAACAGAATCTAGTTGCCTCAATAATTGGATTTTAGTGTATCTATGGAAAATAAAAGAATTGTCGTGACAACTATTGATACAAGTGTCAAACGAAATAATCGTAATTTAGAGAGTTGTTCTCAAAATAAAAATCGCGTAACGTAAATTGTAACAATTTCCATATGGATCTGCAAACAAGAATTGGTTTAGTGCAATGTTATTATGAAGGCGGTAAAAATTACACTACTGGATTACGAAGATTTCGTATGAAAAAGGGTTTGAGATCAGGGCCGTGCAAAATGAAGGCGTATCGTAATTTGATTAGCAAATTTGAAAGAACAGGGTCTGTAAAAGACTTTCCGAGGTCAGGAAGACCTACGATTAGTGATGTCCAAGTTGCAGAAGTTCTTCAGGAAAATCAAAACGTAGCCAATACTAATCCGCTAGCAATCAGTAGTGTGAATGCAATATCAAAACGATTACAAATGTCCCATACACCACGGTTTGGAAAATTTTACAGAAAATCTTAAAAATGTATCCCTATAAACTGCAACTGCTATTTGAATTAAAGGACGCAGATTTTGCTCTCAGGTACGATTTTTCATTACATGTATTGGCTCAGATGGAAATTGAACCCGAATGGTTATCCCATATTTTATGGACAGATGAGGCCCATTTCTCTCTTAATGGTGGAATTAATACTCAAAACTGTGGAATATGGTCAAGAGAAAATCCACATGAAATCGTTCAGTAAGGCCTTCATGACAAAAAAGTCACCGTTTGGTGCGGTTTCACAGCTAATTTCATCATTGGTCCATACTTTTTCGACGAAATACAGAATGGGGAGGCCGTATCTGTAACTGTTACTGGTGAATGATACCTGCAAATGTTAAGGGATAATGCAATTCCACAATTGCAAAACGAGCACGAAGGAATTGAAAACATGATTTTTATGCAGGATGGAGCACCTCCGCACTTTTACCGACCAGTTAGAGAATTGTTAACTGCGGGTTTTCAAGATCGTATTATAAGCAGCCATTTTGCAAATTCATGGCCACCAAAATCGACTGATATTAACTCAGCGGATTACTGGCTGTGGGGTTATTTAAAAAATTGGTGTTTAGAACACGGCCAACAACGCTGGAGGAATTAAAGGACAGTATTAGAGAGCAAATTCGTGCAATTCAACCAGAAATGTTGAATAGTGCTGTATACAATTTGGAGGAACGGTTGGTAATTTTACAACAACAAAATGGAGCTCATATCGAGCATTTGCGATAACTAGTGTTTGACATCAGAAATCCCATTATGTAAGCAACTAGATTCCATTTATTTTTTGTTATTAATTTGATTTGTTAAGAATATATAATAAGTTGAAATATATCCCTTACTTTATAATCATCCGTTATATATTTGTGTACGATATATAGTGTCCCAAAAGTCACGCACCACGTTGAAGGTACGTTTTCTAGGGGTGTAATAGAGTGCTGGGGAAACGTTTAAAAAAATTCTTCTCTCTTCCGCAGCTCCTCTTCCGTCACAGATGTTCTATAAACAATGTTTTTTCAAATGCCCCACGGGAATAAGTCCAATGGGGTTATGTTGGGTAATCGTGGAGGTCAATGGATAAAATTTTGACAAATTAAGCATGTTTGTGCTCAAAATTTTGTATATGTATGAATATGTGTATTATATTTTTTTTTTAGTTTTTGATAATTTGTACGTTATGATCAATTTATTTACTATATATTTTTTATTGTTGTTTGGATTGTATGTATAATTGATTAGAATCTATCCCCTTCTTCGTGTACAGTGCTCCCCTGCACTTTTATGACATTCAATTTACATATTGTATTTTATTTATGTAAAAAATGTAAATATAAATAAACACACCACATAAAAATTTATATGGCGTGTTTATTTATATACCTGTAACATATGCAACCAGTATAACCAGTATCGAGGCAGAAAGGTGCAGGACTCTGCGGGAAACCGGGCCACTCCTATGTAATCTTATAGGCATCTTGGCACTTTTTGCCCAGTTCAGTTAACTTAGCAACATGAAAGCATGCGGTTATTTTCGCGATGGTCTTTAGTTTGTTTCCGCATAAAATGCTCTTAACACCGTACCGTATGTGCATAAACTACAAAAAATGATTGAGACTTTGCACATATTCTGTGTACTCCATGCAAATTTAATAATGCACTGCCTGACTCCTTATATGCAGTAGTGGCTACCAGAAGAATTGAGCCTACTATAGGCTACTTCGTGCTATGTTATCAAACAGGACCATAACAACGTCTCTACAGGGAGAAACAGTTAGGTTTAAAGTCACAAAAGGATGTCCGCAGGGTGGAGTTCTCTCCCCCTTTTGTGGTAACTTCTTGTGGACGACCTACTGGCTATTCTCACACTGTGGAAGGTTGAGGTTCTGGCATATGCAGATGATCTAGTCATACTAGTCAGAGAAACCTCTGAGGGAGTAATATCAAATACCCTTCAAGAGACACTGGACGCAGTGAGTAACTGGTGTCACAAGGAACAGATGTCTGTAAACCCTCAAACAACAGTAATAGTACCATTCACCCGGAAAAGGAAGCTGAAGGACTTAAGACATCCCACCTTAATGGGTGAAACTATTCCATTTGCGGAGGTGAAATATCTAGGAATCACTCTAGATATATCACTTAATTGGAACTCCCATCTGAAAAAGGTTATCCACAAAGCAAAGCTGTCGTTATGGACATGCCGTCGTATTTGTGGCAAATCCTGGGACATGGGTCCCCAACAAATTTACTAGATCTATATCACGGTCATCAGACCAGTGATAACATACGGATCCATTGTTTGATGACCGAAAGGATTACAACGGACGGCCAACGAGCTGACCTTCAACATCCTTTCTCCGGAAAGAAATGAGCGATATCGGAATAAAGCCGACCTACTGAGGGCAGACAGTTGCTGGATTACAGACGGCTCCAAAACTCCCGAGGGGACATGAGCCGGAGTACATATCTACAGACCAAGGGTGAGGATATCTTCAAGCCTAGGTACTCATGCAACTGTTTTTCAGGCTGAGGTTCATGCCATTGAACTGTGTGTGCGAATGCTGGAATATATGAATCTTACACGCAGATCGATAAAAATTTTCTCAGATAGCCAAGCAGCTATAATAGCTCTTGGCTCCTACCGGTGTAACTCCAAGACGATATGGAATTAACAGAAGGCTCTAAATCATTTGAGCAAAAACAATAAAGTGACTCTGGTCTGGATACTCGGCCACTCTGGTATGGAAGGTAGCGAAGTAGCCGACTCCTTGGCCAGAGAAGGAGCAGGATCACGAATCATCGGACCAAAACCGATACTTGGCATATCTTCAAGTACTGCTAAGATGGCTATTTCAACCTGGGCTGAGAGGAAAACTCTCCAGTATTGGCAAGAGTTACCAGGATTAGTTCATTCGAAGGCATTTATAAAATACCCTTTGAAATCAAGTGCTAAGAAACTTTTAGAGTTGAACAGGGTAAACCTAAAAACTCTAACAGGTCTATATACCGCACTCGACGCTCGTTTCGCCACCAAGCTGGCATCATCTAGAGATGATTAAAACTCAATTTAATCATCTCCAAATGATGCTAACTTGGTTGGCGAAACGCGCATCTAGTGCAGTGCATAGTGTTTTGGTGTTTCGTGGAAAACTACGTCAGTGTTACTGCTGTGTAAATTTTTTATGGAGTCATACAATCTTGTAAATAGTTTTTAAAGCTGTTTCAACGGAAATATCTTTGATTTTGTGTGGCTTTCCTTAATAGCTGCAGCCTCGTCAGGATTGAATTGTAGTATCACAGCTTGTATTTGTTATAAATATTCAGCATAATAAAAAGCTGCCTTCAACCATGTTCCCCAACCTGTAAGAATCGGCTGCGGTGGTTCCGGAATACCGGGACACTTGCTGTGAAATGCGCGAAGACGTTTAGGAGATTTAAGGAACACATTTTTGTACTTGCTATTAATGCATCTACCTTTGCACTTCACACGTAACACATACCAACCTACAACTGTGTTCTTGAAGAGAACGGCCTACTAAACGCATTGTCACGGCACCATCGGTCACAAACATCAACTCTTGACTAATTGACAGATCATATTTTTGTAACGTCTCCAGCACCACCCGCGTAATTGTTCTGCCAGTACACTCAGTTAGTCTTTTGCTAGCTAGTAATAGTGGAAATGTCAGTTTAAGGGTGTCCAGTATACGTACTATAATATTTACAATAGAATTTTTTTACGATCTCGTTTCATCAACACATAACCACAACCGTGTATTTTTTAATACAAATTTGATCTTATTTACAATGTCTTAGCGTCTAGTTGATACATAGTTACGCAACGTTGCGTGACTTGGTAACGTCACCTGGGAATTATATTTATTCCATAACTCCTGAAATGGTTGTTTATCGAGTATGATCTGCGGAACATCACAGACAATCAGCATTAACAGTAAATCGAACATAAACTGTGTTTTCGAAAGCACGCAATTTTTTTCACTTTTATATTGCACAGTATTTACGTAACGTCTACAATCACATTTATCCCACCACATCAGGTCTGTCTCGCACACTTTACAAATTATTGTAGCACCATTATAGAATAAATCTGGGAATTCATTGAAAGATTTATTCACTTTTTCAGCGTATGGCCATTTTTTACCGTTACGCACGTCTGATATATTTTGTTATTAAATTAATGTCAACAATAAAATATAACAAATAAAATTTATCAACAACACAACAACATAAAATACAACGGAGAAGAATAAATTAGCGTGTAAACACTGCGACACTAAACAATGGACTAATCTCGCGGCTCGCTTCGATTTGTCAGCCAGCCAACCTCACCAAATATCTATCTACCTGCTGTTGCACCATTGAATAGCCGCAGGACTTGCCAACTCTACTCATAAGTGAGACCAATAAGGTGGAAATAAATACATACAACATAACATAACATTTCGGTTTAAATATCGATTAGGATAATAAACCATGGGGTTCATATGCCTTTAAATAGGTTTCATCGGCGTTTTATTTATAATGTGAATAATCAAACATTTCACTGGGGTCGCCGACCTTTTAAATTTTAATGAATGTGAAATATTTAATTGTATAGGAAAACGAAAGCGTGTTACTTAATCCACCATATTTTACGGACGTGCTGGAAGAATGTCTGATCATTTATCAGAAGTATGAAGTTTTCATTTAATATTTATATAACACGTTAATAATTTAACGCTTAGGTGATAAATATTGTAGCCCTGTCAACTGACATGTAAACTGTAAAGTTTCACGCACAGTTGTACAAGACATATTGCAGGGTGTATCTTGGTACGAAAATTGAACTGTCAATTAACTCTGTGATGAATTTAATATTCATGTTGCTTAAGTATAGTTAACACATATATCATTTTCTACCAATGTATCGAGTTGAGAGACGTTAGAGCTTTACACAGAGTGTGGCATAACATATAAAGCAACAAGTTTTACCGACAGTTGTAGATTTTTGTACTACTTACATATTTAAATTTTGATACTATAGAATTTCGAGATTTGATGGGTATATCTCTAATAGTACGGTCGATGTTGAAAAAACTAAGAAAGAATTGTCACTAGCTAATAATAAGTTTAATATTTCTCCTAGCATGATAATCTTGTTATTTTAAATGCGTAGAACCACCTTAAATAGGGTAAGCACAGACCGACTTTACATCGTATCGAACTCGATACGAAAAGTAAAGCTACCGATACTACGGCTAGTAGTTGCGTGGGTAAAAATCAGACCAGCAAAAAATCCAGATCGAGAGATGGAATCTTTGTCCACAGATTATTAATATGTGCAAGATACTGATCCGATTTAGGAAAAAACACTCGAGGAAAAATTTTTTTTCTGACAAGTCTTCAATTCAAGGCCAATCGCCAAAACTGTCGATATTGGGCAATGAAAAATCCTCATTGGACGCAGGAACCGCACTCCCAGTATCCACAAAAAGTATATATTTAAGCAAGAATTGTGGGAAACAGAATGATTGGACTATACTTTTTACGAAAATTTGACTAATATATTCAATTTTTACAGGAAGATCTCATCAAATAATCCCCAGTTTCCTAACGACAACTTGCGATTCTAACAATTGAACACCTCCAAATTATGCCATAATTGTATGGAGGTATCTTAATGTTTGCGACAGAAATGTAAACACAGAAGTGACAAAAATTTATTTATTTTCACGAAGAAGTCTTTTACTTTCTTATACCTAATATAAGGAAGTATAATAATCGTGATTTCTTTCAACTTCGAGATTTTGATTGATATACGTTTTGAACCCTTCTGAATTCCTTCTGACTATTTTCCCAATGATGTCTGTCGGTGCGTGTGTGTGGATGTGTGTGTGGATGTGTGTGTATGTGTGTATCCGCGATAACTCAAAAAATACTAATGAGAGACTTTCCAAATTTGACAGTTAAGATTGTGAACAACATTTTAGGTGACACATTAAATTTGGTGAACGTGGTATCACCAGAAGAGACATAGTGAATGAAAGAACAAAAAAGGTACAATTTCGGGACAAATTTTAAAAAATGTTATTGCATTTCTGGACGAATCTCGACGAATTATAATGAAAAAACAACATTATGAAAAAAAAATCTGTCCGCATGTCTGTAGTATCGCGATAGCTGCCACAGTTTTTGAGATAAAGCTTTCAAATTTGGTACACTGGTTCTAAAGGCCAAAGACAATGAAAAATTCGGTGATCAGCAGAATTGGCCAGCTGAAAGGGGGTCCATGGGACATTTTTGTATTTGACTTTACAAAAAAATATATTCTCAATGAAAGATTATAAATCATGTCTATTATATCAAGCGAATAAAATATATTTTCCAAGTACTTATACAGGGTGTCCCACGACGAACTGCAGCGATCGATATCTCGAAAAGCAGATATTGGAAAATTTTGAAAGTTTGGTAGTAAACTAAAGTCGACGATGGCAACTCGGCTAACATATTTTCAAGATGGTGACACTTCCGGTTATACCGGAAGTAGATGTCAACTTGCTTATTTTAAATGGAATACCCTATATATTATTACATTTTTGAATTGTATGCAAAATTCTAGGCCGAATTTGTGTATCATATCCTATACCTAAGTCTCTCCGTTTTTGACATATTTCAATTCTTATGTCAAAAATGACGTTTGCAGGCACTAATAGAATTATTAATTTTTCCTATAAGGAAGCCTTTATTATTTAATTTGGGTTAGATTTTTTTGTTGGAAAAGACCTACTTTAATAGAGTTTTTATAATAGTTTGATAAGTATTAGTACAGAGTGTTCAAAAAATAAGAATGAAAATGAAATTGAGGAAACTGTCAAAAATCAATTTTTTCAAATGGGCACCCCCAATTTTTGAAATTCTCCATTATTCGTTTAATACTGTTCGAAGACGGTTTTTGTTTCTCTGGATATCTATTAGCAAATATTTCACATGTTCTTGATAAAACTTTGTTACATTCTCCATAGATTATAAACAAATTTAAATAATCTTCGTGCGTATAATTTAAGCACCCCGGCATGATAATTAATACTTGTCAAATGGTAAATGAGAGCTACATATATTTGTTTAGCACCCAACACCGTCATAGCCAACTAAGAGTAATTGAACTTAAAATACATAGCAAAATCCCCATATAAAAATATTGAATTGGCAATATTTCGAAAACTAAAAATTTTCGGAATAGACATCCATACACAAACTTACCCTTATTTTTAATGGTAAATTGGATAAGATTATAAAAATTGGAGGTGTCTATTTGAAAAAATTGATTTTTGACAGTTTCCTCAATTTCATTTTCATTCTTATTTTTTAAACACTCTGTATTAATACTTATCAAAATATTATAAAAACTCTATTAAAGTAGGTCTCTTGCAATAAGGAATCTAAACCAAATTAAATAATAAAGGCTTCCTTATATGAAAAATTGATAATTCTCTTAGTGCCTGCAAACGTCATTTTTGACATAAGAATTGAAATATGTCAAAAACGGAGAGACTTAGGTATAGGATATGATACACGAAATCAGCCTAGAATTTTGCGTGCAATCCAAAAATTTAATAATATATAGGGTGTCCTATTTAAAATAAGCAAGTTGACATCTACTTCCGGTATAACCGGACGTGCCACCATCTTGAAAATATTTTAGCCGAGTTGCTCCCGTCGACTTTAGTTTACTACCAAATTTTCAAAATTTTCCAATGTCTACTTTTCGAGATATCGATCGCCGTCGTGGGACACCCTGTATAAAGCTGATGTAAACTGAAATATTTTACACATTTGGCCTCATAAAATGGGGTTAGGATAAATTTAACAGTTTGACGTCTAATTTAGTTACAAGAATATCAATGTCAACAACAACAAAATTGTTAAAATATATGACATGAATTATTATTGACAGTATCGAATAACGCAGATAATAAATTATTAAAAAAATTTAATGAAACATTCAAGGTACACTATTAAAATTTAATTGAGGTAAGTGAAGAATTAAACACAATGATCTTTTTAGATCAGGATGATATACATGGTATAAGAAAGTTATGTGCTGACCACATCAGATATTTTACATAAAAACCACAGCAAAAACCAAGATAACGTTTGAGTTTTCTGTTGACATTTTATACCCTATGCATGGGTTTTTCAACTCCCCAAGATACAATATTATTTTTCAGGTGACTGTAAGATAGACGGTAATAAATAGAATAGGATAGAATAAAGTTTAAAATTTACGAAAATCAATATTTAACATAGGTTTAGGACACACAGAATCATTATATATTTATGCCTTGATAATTTATTTTCCAAACATTTTCCTAAAAATTTTGTACTTTCAGATAATTCCATTTCATTTGCTCTTTCAAAATTTAATGGTAATAGTTTTCTTCTATGAAAATTATTTTATTACGTTGGCACCATGCCTTAATTTCATCACGTACACACGTCATATTAACTGAGAGCTACTGAGGCGTTGGAACTGCAATCATTACAATGGTATCATCGACAAACATGGTGCCTCCTCTCTTAGATATATACAGTAAGTCATTCATATACATCGGAAATAGAAGAGGGCCCAATACTGAACTCTGAGGAACTCCTATATCTATATATTTTTATTTCTGATTTTATGTTATCATACTAGCATTTCTCTGTCTGGCATACAGGCTGTTTACTATAAGATGGCCACTTCAAATTATCTCACTTATTTTAAAAATTGTATTTCAACTTAAATAAATTTCGATTACGTAATACCTATTGCACTCATGAGGCGACTACCAATAAGAGAGCATCAATAAATTTTGTAAATCAAAATGATATCTGAACCTATTCAAACAACTGTTTTATCAGTTTTTCCGATATTGATTATAATTAGATACAAATTCATTAAATCTGGTATAGTTATAATCAGGATGAAAGTGTCTATCCCATTATACCGGGTTCTGCAACATTACGTCGGTCTTCCATAGCTCTTATACCATACAAGTTAGAAATTTTGCTCAAGTACAATTCTTAACTATACATGAAAGGGGGCCCTAAGAAAATATTTTCGGATATATCACAAAAAAACTGTGTCATCATTGAGGTAAATTTTTTAAATGGAACGCTCTTTATATTTTTGCATATTTTCAACGCCTTTGATGTTCCTCATTCATACCTATAATATGAGCGCAATCCAGTGCATCCCTTAATAGCAATAAATTAAAAATGAAAAAAAATCAATTTTCATCACTAAAGATAAACGGTCCCCACTTTTCTATTTGAAAACAAAACAAAGTTAAAAACTTTTTAATGAAGGTGGTAGGATACTGTATCTTTAATTATTTGAGAGTATTTGAAATAAATTTCGATAATTTTAAATAGATTTTTCTTTTTTTTTTAAATGGGACGCTGTGTATATATTTTCGTAGTAATATGCAGAATTTAAATACAAACAATTTTTGTATAAGTGTTTCTATAGGAATTCGTAGCCGTTTTTTGAAATAATTAACAAAATTTTAACGCATCAAGCAGCCCTTTAGATAAACTTATATTAGAAACGTAGTTGGCTTAGTGCAAGATATTTTATGACAAATATCATTCAAATTAGCATTTGTTATTCACTGCGTTATCAATTTTAAAGGATTCTAAAGAAAGAGCAAAATCTATCATTAACGAAGAAAACGAATTGTCAGTACTCTTAACGGTTACCGAACATCCACGTGTGAGCCAACAAAAGATCATTGGTCATTCAACAAATTTTGTCTATGGGCAAGACTGAAAATGCAGGGAGATCCCGAGTTTTTCAGAAACGTCTTGCCTACGGATGAAGCGCCATTTCATAACAATGGTAGTGTGTACCGTCACAACTTCCATTACTACTCAATTGAGAATCCACATGTGGTTCGACAGATCCGATGGTCAGTGAATTTTTGGGGGGGAGTTATTGAAGATATTGTGATAGTTCCACAATTTTTCAATGGTAATCTCAATGGTGCAATGTATTTAGATTTTTTGGAAAATGTATTACCCGGATTAATAGTTAATATACACCCGGGTTAGTAGTTAATAGGGCTGGGCGATTGTCAAGTCATAATCGATTATCGATTATTGAAAAATAATCGATTATTTCGATTAATCGATTATAATCGATTAATCAAATAATCGATTAATCGATTAATCAAATAATCGATTAATCAAATGATCGATTAATCAAATAATCTTATAATCGAAAATCGATTATAATCGATTAATCGTAAAGAGAATAATCGACTACAGTCGATTTTAACCAGCCTTAATCGATTATTCGATTCTCTTGCCCACCCCTAATTTACGGAGCTGTAGGATTCATCTTAGGGTTATTTTCAATTTTATTTACATACTGTTTATTTATATGACTATAATACTATAATAATTGTATTAAGTAAAAAAAAATTATCATGAGGATATGATAAATAAAGGACAGTTGTTATTTTAATATTTTGATTGATATCTATTATTAGGGCTGGGCGATTGTCAAAAATCATAATCGAAATAAGCGATTATTTCGATTAATCGATTATAATCGATTAATCAAATAATCGATTAATCGATTAATCAAATGATCGATTAATCGATTATATAAGAATAAATAATCAAATGATCGATTAATCGATTATTTTTCGATTAATCGATTATTTTTCCCAGCCCTAGTAGTTAATACACTCGAAATCGAATGTGGTTTCAGCAGGATAGGCTCCAGCGCATTTTTTGCGAGACGTAAGAGAGTACCTGTACAATATATTTATCGATCAGTGGATAGGAAGAAATGGACCCAAAAAATGGTCTCCTAGATCAGCGGACCTTACAAAACCGGACTTCTTTATGTGCGATTATATCAAAGAAATTGTTTACGAAGAACCACCGACAACAGAAGTAAACATGCGGGCCAGAATAACAAATGCATTTGCAAATATTTCACCTGGAATGTTAAGGGAAGTGGAAAAGTTTTTTCGAGAAAATGCGAATTTATGTTTACAACAAAATGGAAGACATTTTGAACATTTAATGTAGTTTATAGTCAGTGTAAACTATTTTCATTTAACTTTGTTTAAATAAAAACCATTTTTTACCTACCCATGTTTAAAATGAATATTAATTCCTTTAATAACGCTTATACAAAAATTGTTTGTAATTAAATTCTGCATATTAATACGTAATAATATACAGGGCGTTCATTTTGAAACAAGTGAGAAAATCTATTTAAAATTTTTAAAATTTTAAAATTTATTTCGAGTACCTTGTATAATGATGAATTTAAAATAATTATAGTTACAGTGTCCTATCATCTTCATTAAAAATTATTTGACCTTATTTTGTTTCCAAATCGCCATATGGACAAATGGGGACTGTTTATCTTTAGTGATGTAAATTTTTTTCATTTTTAATTTATTGCTACTAAGGGAGATCATATTGTAGGTGTATAAGTCCACCAAAAGATGCGTAATAAAAAATAAAAATTGATGAGATAATGATTTGTTTCTTACTTTATGCACACCGTGTATATCTTTTACATATTGGCTGTAACTGGTATTCCTGCAAGATAGAGTATTGAATAAATAAGCAGCAAATTATAATACATGTCAGTTGAGTAAATCTCTGTTTGTCACATGTACTTTAGATAAAAACAGTCGTGCATTTTTTATTTCGAATTGTATACAAAATGCATAACTGTACACAGAAACATTCTAGTTTCTAGGAAAATTATTCCTGAGTGGCCCTTATTAACTGAGAAATTGCAATGAAATATAGACTACTATATTTCTTCATTTTATTATTTATGTTTATGTCTTCGTCAAACATAGTTTCATTTTATTTCACCAAGAGGGAAATTTATCATTTTACGTTACATATTTTCCTCGGTATTTTCCCGGTTATTTTTCACTGTGTCGCATAGAATTAGTTTCACTAAAAACGTTTTATTTTTTTATTTACTACTTTTTTTAGTCTATTTTCAGTTTGATTGGTATTTTATTGAGACTTCCAAATAGAGAGGCCTCTTTATATACAGGAATCCATGAAATGGATTCTTGTCATAAAAATATCAAGGTTTTCTTAAAAATGTCGTTTCCTGTGCCCTATTTCCGAGCTACGAGGGCCCAAAGATAACTAAAAGACGACGTGTAATTCGGTTAAGTTTTGTTTTGACATATGACAAAACATGTGTGGCAGCTACTTATGTTCATGAATGTTTTAGGTCATAACTTTTCAAATTTTTAAAAATAAATTTTAATGCTGATTCCAATGATATTTTGGATAAGGAAAAATATAATTATAGATGACAACAGAAACGCTAGCAGAAGAAACGCTCATTCGTATTATTTCAGCAAAGGATACCCACGATGAACAAAATTCCAAGTGCACTTGATGGTCCTCAAATAAGTAGAAAGAAATTATAGAAAATTCTGCAAGAAAAAGATTTTAGCTGGGAAATATAAAACAGAAAATCACTGTTCATCGAAAAAGACGAAAAAATACCAGCAAGTTCTTGGCGAGAACCTGAAATTGTTCAATGGTTGTCAGAAAAACAAGTAGATTTTGAACAAAATGTGGTGAAAATCTATTACCTTAATATAGTAAATTGAAACAAACATTTCAATTTTCTGTCTTCTGTCTCCTTCTCTTCATTTGAAGGTAAAGAGTCTTTAAATTTTGTAACTAAGAATATTTCTTTGACAGCGTCTCAAGATACTATCTATTTACACATTTAGAACTCCTCCCACACTTTTCACGCTGTCTATACGTAATTAGTGATGCTTCCTTTAAGTTTTTGACCAAAATAAAAAAAGAAAGGTAACTCGAAAACATATATAGCAGCACTAATTCTAATATAATATAGGCATAATTTTGTATTTTGTACTTTGTTATCTAAAAATTATAAATTATATATGTATATGTTTATCTTAATTTTTATTATGAATAGTTAGAAAACAACTTGGTAGAGAACAGTTTTATTTTTTTAACACGCTTTTATTAGCTTCACCTGTATGTTTGTGAGTTTGATTGTTTGTAACCGACTCTTTGGACTCGATTCTGACCCACTTTAAACGGACAGATTTAATTGAAACTTTGTACACTTACGAAGAACCGGTAACAATACAATAATTTGATAAGTTTATATCATTATCCTAATCAGGATCGCCAGAATTAAATAATTTCCTCACGTTCCTCTGCGTGAGAGCAAGTGGCTTATTACTGTTAGTACATTCCGTGATTCTCAGTTCGTTCGTTGGCCGAGCGGGCTAAGGCGCAAGTCTTAGTCGACGCGAAACGACGGACTCCTCGGGCGTGAGTTCAAATCCCGTCTATGGCTGAAAAAAATATATATTTTATTTCACAAGTATCTGTTGGATCGTAATATGTTATAATATCAGCATCAATAAGCAATATAAATATAGTTTAAAAAAAAAACTAAAAAACACGCTTTCATAGCACATCAAACTAAAAAGTGAAAAATAAATATAGTTTTAAAACACTAAAAGCCGCGCTTTTAAAGCACATCAAACTAAAAAAGTGAAAAATAATGATTAATATAAACTGAAAACAATAATGAACGAAAAATACTAGTATTATTGTAAAAAAAAGCGTGGGTTGCTCGATATACGAAAAATATGGCACAAAGCGCCCCACGCTTTTTTCACAATAATACTAGTATTTTTCGTTCATTATTGTTTTCAGTTTATATTAATAATTATTTTTCACTTTTTTAGTTTGATGTGCTTTAAAAGCGTGTTTTTTAATTTTTTTAAACTATATTTATTTTTGTTTATGTTTCATAAATAAGCAATAAATTACAAAAGTCTATTTATTCTTTTATTTAGATAGTAAATTTCAGCTCGTGTATTTTTTGAAAACCAGTTTAATATATCAAATTTTAAACTCTGTTCGGAATAAACAATAACCTTGAGGACTGATGACAAATAAAATTGGCATCTTCCCGGATATCCTTGATACTGTATTTTATAAATTTATTATTTCCTCGCCCGCCCTAATGTATACAACTGCATTTGTTGTTAAAATCTTTTTAACTGAATTTATGATATCGGCTTTGTTTCGCGATAGAATAATTGCTCTTTCGTCTGTACCAATATTTATGGTAAATCTATATGCGGAGAAACTTTGGCCCACGGCCAGTATCTATTGATATCTTTATGGTGCAGAATAGCTGAGTTTGGACAAAGGAAGATAGATAGTACAATTAAAATTATTAGAAATGTTGTGAAATACTAGTAGAAGATTTAATATCTCTAACCTACATATATGAAATTAAAGGATAGCGGTTTAAACGATAATAGGTATCCTGCCAGACTCTATTTGACACCTACCGTAATCCTAACATTCAAAAGAAAATTGAAAATTTTAGCTTCTTCACGAAGCGTTGCAAGCATATTTTGATGAAGCTTTTCATATTTCCTTATATAAGTATACGAATTCCTCAATAACACACTGACAGAAAATCAGTACTGAGAGTTTCCTCAATTTATTTAATTCCATTTTTATTCCCAAATGAATAAATTCTGAATTTAAGTAGTGATAATAAATTGTTAAGGATATTACAAATTTTAACATGTGCTACAGGTGTGCGAAATATTTTACACACACAAATTTCAGTTCATTAACTCCATTAGGGTCAGAACAAATAAACATTTTTTTTTCGAAACTTTATGCCATGTCATATAATTTATATAACAAACTACGTTTACTTTTTGATGTTCTATCACCTCCTGAAGTCCCACCCCTAAAGCAACACACCCTGTATACTTATCTTAAATAAATTTTGATATATCCACATTCAAATAAGTTTAATCATTTTTACGTTTAAATTCTGTTTATATGTTTAGATTCCACAAAAAAACCTATACACCTAGTTTTAGAATTTATTTCATTTTTAAAAATAAAGTTAAAATACAGTGATACAATTAAAGTAAACAATTTAATATTAAAAAAGTGTAAGTTAAACACTTGAATATGGGTATCTCCAAAACTGTTTAAGCTATGAGTATAGTGGGCCAAGAAGATAAATATGGACTGCTGCACACGAGAAATCTAAACTTTTAGGAAGTTGTTAGTTATAGATAGACTTTACTCTTCGCGAATTTTATAACATGATCTCAAAACACAAAAGAAATACACTATGTCAAACTTAAATAAAAAATGATTTGCATTTGTTACTCAAAAATAGTTATTTATATAGAGTGGAATGAAAAATAATATTAACTGAAAATTTTTTGCTAATTATTATTTACTAACTTTTACAAATCTTATCACAGATAAGTATAACATATATCTTTTTAAACAATTATTTTCCCGGCTATTTGCCAAAACGCTTTCTTACTTTGGATTCTTTAAATGTGCTGGCTACCCTGACGAAGCAATGCAAGCAGAAACACGTGTCGGTAGATATTTTAAAGCTTTTTAAAGTGAGTGTCAACTGGTGAGTACCTTGTGTTTTATTTATTTTTGGTTTTACTAGACGGAATAGTTGAAATTAAAAATAACATTATTGAGTCAGTTGTACTGAACATAATGTGCATATTATTTTTTTTGTAATCCAAGTTTCAGCGTTTTGGCAAATAGCCGAGAAAATAATTGTTTAAAAAGATATATGTTATACTTACTTATCTGTAATAAGATTTGTAAAAGTTAGTAAATAATAATTAGCAAAAAATTTTCAGTTAATATTATTTTTCATTCCACTCTATATTTTAACTTTTACCAAGAAGAGGAACTTAATTTGATTTTAAATTAGTTATTTATATACCAAGAGCATAAAGAGGCGTTTATGTCCCATGGCGTGAAAATGAGACGGTAGGGGCCAGAAACGCTGGTTGTGCCCGAGGTATATAGGGTGTCCCAACCAAAAGTAGGCACCCTGAATAACTTTGGATAAAATTTTTTTGAAAAAT